>OX453298.1:4895896-5495896 GCA_949710035.1 Crambus lathoniellus
TCAGTATTATGCATTGACCGCAGGACCGATCGTTGTGGAGATCCTTGGGGGAGGCCTATGTCTAGCAGTGGGCGTCGTTCGGCTGACATGATGATGATGATGATAATGCATTGTATCTAAGATTTCTCATCATAGATCGTTTTAAGTAGATGTCAAGGCCTAAATATTATTCATGTGAACATCTCCTGATTCTTGCTACCGTGCATTACACGTGTTTGTTATTTACGTTGCCATGTTATAGGTAGGTTGCTTCCCGCTCCTATTTCCCGAGGAATAAGGTATAAGGTTGCTATCCGTTTATGTCACACGGCTTCGCGGAAATGTGCCGGTGCGCGGTTATCAGGTGCCTCGCAAATGGCGACATCCAGCAACTACAAATGACGAGCTCGTTAAGCTGTATGCAACGTCGGTCGTGTCGCTCCGACCCGTATCCACGTTGTAAGGCTGTGACAACTACTCGTAGATGTGATAGGAAATCCTCTAACGCAAAATCATCGCGATAGCTGTCAATTTAGCAAATGCGTCGCTGTTTATTAAAGGCAGTTGTAAAAATATTGTGTGTTACTGCAGGATATTTTTTACTGAAAGTGATTATGATAGCCATTGCTTAACAGACTTGAAGACAATGACCGCAAAAAAGCCCAAATTCTCTTCGGCGTAACTTTAATTCGCGTTCCAGTTTAGACTTCATCGAAAAAACAATATTGATTGTAATAGTAAAGTTATCGAGCTGATTTTTGTATCGAAATGCCAAACTTTTCGACTTATACTGCTACTGTTTCTATGAGATGTAGCACTGATATCGCTGTGGACTGTATTATATCTTGAATATTATGAAATGTTGTGGCGGGTAGTTAGTAGGTTTGTAATAACTTGTACTCAATAATACTCTTAGCATCGAATGACTTAACCACAAGCATGGTATGATATTCCACGCATAGCAGCGATTGCCAGTTTACCAATATAATATTTGGATTGCTACTTCGACTGATCTTTGTTGCGTTTTAATGAATTACCTTAACGCCTCTATAAATCTATATTGCTGTGCTGTTATGTTAATAAGTTACTTATAATGTTTGGATAAATTGTAAAGACAATCACTTTTATTATCTATGTAAATGTGTATGTTTTCCAGACTAAAAGATGCTCTTTTGATCATGTTTCCCAGTTATAACTCTTGATTTTGAATAAACTGTAAGTATGTAAGTAAAATTTGTTAATGTTCTGTTTTCAATCTATTCAATCTATTTTACTCGCAGCGGCAGCTACCTACTCACAGCAAATCCATTATCTAAGTAGGTACTTACTTATAGGTATAAACTTCTGTAGGTATAAAGGCTGTGTATTAGCGGACTACCGCGACTCGCTTCCCTGGGAGCAACGTAGGAATCCTTCAAGGAATACTTACACCTGAAAGGTTGTTGCACAGAGTTAATGTATAGCCGGTCCGCAGGTATCTGTAGGTATTCCTTATTCTTTTCAGGCAGTAGGTATCTCTTCATATTTTCTAAGAAACCGCAAATATAAAAGCGCCATGTTAACGTAAGTAAATTAATTTCTATATTTTTAAGTAAAGCTATCACCAGAATCGCTAAAAGTCTTTGATGCTTGGTCCTCGTAAACTATCAGATATTATACTTAAGACTGTACGTAAGAGATACATACCTAATAGCTTCGCAAAGCAATAACGGAACAGTAAATTGAAAAATAATAAATACGAGGAAAAAATGAAATGGATGACACGAAAATTAGATCCGAAAGCGATACACAGCGTGGCTCCGACGCTGGGCAAACGAGGTTACTCGATGTGTTCGTATCGTAGATATTCTGGCTGCGGGGTCGCAAATAGAAGACGTGTAGCCTTTAGACATAAACCCCCTTATTCCAAAACATGGACTAAAGTTAGAACTGGTTTAAAACTGATGCTAAGTCTGTCTTTCATTTGGAAAATGAAAGTACCTACAGCACCAGTTTAGTACCAGTTTTAAACCAGCCGGCCTAGGCTTTTATCGACTATTGACGCATGATAAGAGCCTATATCTTGCTTATACCTTAGTGGGGTAACCAAGACAGCATGACGTGCTATATCATATCGTGTGATATAATGATGGTCATGCTAGGCAGGCAGGACTATTTTAATCCACGTTTTAGAATAAGGAGGTAAACGTCGCAACTCCATTTAAAACAACTAGCCAAAAGCAAGATACGCTTTGCGTTCTTTCATTTTTGGGTTCACACACACCGCGAGTTGATAATTTCCGTAAGTATTTCGATAAAAATCCAAGTCGAAACCTCTTTTCGTCCAGCTTTGCTCTTAGTCGTTGCCCCGAGCACGACATAATTTCGGTCGAATCGCCCTATAATTGAAGGCGAAAAAGAAACAATTAGCTTTGATAAAATGTTTTGAAATATTCCGAGATTTGCATCAAATTGTTGTCTTTTAGACCACTGTATGATAGCTGCTGTGGAGGCAAAACATCTTAATACAGCATCAAGTTAGATTTGTGTCACCTTTACACAACAGTAATTGCGTTAGGAGCACACACAGACGTGTAATAAAATTTCCCACGGCGCCTATCGGAGCTCTTATTAAATTGCAAACTGTGTGTCTTGCCATGCAGACTCCTAACCTCCCCTACCCCTTCTAGAGTAATGAATTCTAGATGGCCTTCGTATCAATGATGATGCTTCTGTTTTTGATTAAATAAGGTATTTTAATCTTCAATTTTTAAGTTACGTTTCGAGTTAAACCGGCACGAAAATAATTAATAAAAATCAGCTTATAGAAATAAAAGTTAAGGTATAATTAATGTACAGTTGGGTTGTAGATTCTTTTATTTAAAAGCTTTTTCTTCTGAATTGCTATAACCTTGTAAATAACTTTCAACGTTAGCCTTGGCCTAAATGCTTTACGAATTCTTTACCACTACGAACTGCTTATTAAGTAAATTCTCTACGTCACTTTTAGTTTCAACTCGACATCTTGATTTTGACCTACAATACAAAAGTAACTTCGTACTTAAGTACAATAAAAAACGCGAGTCTCGGTATCGCACAAATACGAAATTCTGCATTTCATTATCGTGGTGTTTACATAATAAAAAAAAGAATGTTGTTTTCCACCTGAAATCCTTTCTAAATCTACGCTAAATTAATTCTTAATCAAGAATAATAAATAGTTCTTGTGATATAATAAATGTGAAAGTTTGGATGTTTGTTACTCAATCACGCCAAAACGGCTGAACGGATTTGGCTGAAATTTAGGACACAGATACTTTGTAGCCTGGAGAGGAACGTAGGCTACTTTTTATCCCGAAAAAACTTCACATTCCCGCGGAATAACGTCGTGTTGTCCACGCATGCGAAGCCGCGGGCGGAAAGCTAGTCTACCTAAATTGTTCTTACCTACTTTAATTTATCGTGTAATTTCGAAACAATGAATAATTAAGCCGTTACCAAATAGACTTAAGCACTACACAGCCTTAATAAAGCTACATCTGCCGGTAGTTGTTCGTAATTTGTTCTACTCTTATTAAATTCATAAGTGTACCGCCTCAGCTGAGTGTGGTGCAAGTCTTGGAAGAATCTTCGGAACTGCAGTTAATAAATGCGATGATTTTTACCATTTCTTATGTGCAGGAAATCATGACACTTCTTGTTTTTATTTGAAATGTTTTTACATTACATTGCTAATTAATATTTGTATGGAAAAAATCTGTCAAACGTTTCATAACTTCGTAAGCAGTGACTTGGGAAGCCGAATAAAAGGTTAAACAAACGTTTTTTTCCGATAGATTTCTTTTAAGACAAATTCGTGAAGCTCCGAAGACTGAAAGAAAAGTCAATTTCATTATGTAGGTACTGAAATAAAGTTGCGATGGTAGATTGGTCGTGTTCCCTTGTGTGTCCCGCTCCACACTCGTCGCTCGTCGCCTGTCGCCTGTCGCCGTCATAAATCACCAGCGACAGCCGTCTCGCAACACAGACAAACTTGCGGTATCGCCAACTTTTCGACTTCATGCAAATTCATGAGACTTTTAATGGTAGCAAGAATTATGTTTGGAACGGGAAACGTGACGCGAAAGCTTAACATGCTTATGCGATATAAAAAAGTTGTAACTTTTTTCAAACAATGCACAGGTGTGGTTCTCGTGACGCGGTTTTGGTTTAGGACAGTACTTAAGACTTTTATGAGCCACTAGTTTTCCGCCCGCGGCTTCGCCCGCGTGGACTTCACGACGTTATCCCGCGGGAATATGATATTTTTCCGGGATAAAAAGTAGCCTATGTTCCTCTCCAGGCTACAAAGTATCTATGTTCCAAATTTCAGCCAAATCCGTTCAGCCATTTTGGCGTGATTGAGTAACAAACATCCAAACATCCAAACATCCAAACATCTAAACTTTCACATTTATAATATTAGTAGGATTCGTTAGGAAAACTAATCTTCTACCATTCATTAAATTTATCATTAAGAACTATCGTGACCTGACCGCATTATGTTAGGACGATAATTCTGTAAATTTTCACCCCAAAGATAATATTTTCTTATTTTGATAACAACGTTGCTTCGTTATTTAACTGTTATGTAACATGGTTGACGTAAATCAATTTTCGTCACAAATACCGACGTCAACGTATAAATTGCTATTATCCATTCAATTTACTAAGCTTTCAACAGTTTCCGAAGACGGTTAATTCATTAATTTCACCTTAGTCTCGACAAACATTGGCACTTTCCTCGAAGCTCTCAAGTCCATCTAATCCCGGCAATTCATCTGGTCGGCGCCCACAATTAAAGCCCCACGTATATCCCGGTCTCCCGATCTGCAGCAAACTGAGATACATGGCAACCCTCGCGAAAAATCCTTTTGCAAGTCTACACTTAAGTGCCCCGGTAACGATCAATCGCAATTGACAATGTTTACGTCATTGACGGACCAAATGATCGTCTACAGAGGCAATTGAAGCGATTGTCATTCGAAACTACGTGATTGATGCGAATGATGGAAAGCCCATTGACAATCGCGATTGACGCTACCAATTGATCGTCTCGCTGTGCGATTGACAGGTTTTTCGATGAGAAACATGGCGCGAGCAATTGACGCATCGATTGAAGCTCCATCATTCGCACCTTCAATTGAAACGGTCAATCACCTAACAATTGACGAATGACGATTGATCGTTACCGGGGCACTTTAATATATTACTTTACACTGTTGCTGGAAGACCCATAGGAAATTTGAATTTATGTAAATTTTAATGGTTGTAGGTACCTAAAGATGTAAATATCATTGTTTTCTATGCTTGATCAAAATAGGATATTATATTTTTGACTAGTGAAGAGATTAGTTTCCCGGTAGCTTCAAAGAGAAACGGCCAAACTTTTCATTTCAATTATGTAAAGTTGCTTTGGATCATTACATTTTGAACAAAATTAATGTACTATACGTAAGCCTTAGAGTTATTGTCATCCACATTCAGTTTGAGTTTCCAAACGACATAATCATAATAACGAATTGATTTTCCAAATGCGTCAGTATATATTCTTGATGCATCCATCAAAATCAGGCAAGCCTTAGAGTTATTGTCATCCACATTCAGTTTGAGTTTCCAAACGACATAATCATAATAACGAATTGATTTTCCAAATGCGTCAGTATATATTCTTGATGCATCCATCAAAATCAGGCTCTCCTCAGGCCATTCCGGCCTTACAGCAATATATCCGGCAATTTTACTCCGGGAATTTATCGACGACCGACTGCCGGATACTGGGCCTCTATATATTTTATTTCAGTTCTTTCCGAACCAAAGAAACGTTCACTAAATTTACTGAACCACTATGAAAATCTTTGTAGGCGCCCTATGGATGCTTCTATGTGGCGAGAATATTGAGCTTCTGTACTTATCTGGCATTATTGACACGAAAACGCCCAATTTAAGCGGCTACTACACTACACGGTATTCAGGGCTAGTTAGGAATTAGGATAGGACCCTAATTCAGAATACATTGCTTTCTTTGAGCTCCTTTTTAGCAAGTGATGCAATTAAAACGAGCAATGTATTCTGAATTAGGGCCCTAAGTAGCCTGAATACCGCGTAGTGTAATAGCCGCTTTAACTAATTGTTCACGTAAAATTTGTTTCACCAGTTGTATTTTCTATGTCAATGAGTTTTAATTATTATTATATTCAAAATTCCAACCAGCATATTGAATATCTAAAATAAAATTCCGCTCCACTTCTGATGAAGCTTAAAGACGAAAGCCTTACAATAAAATCTTTCATATGCTCCACATTTCATTACGCGACGAGTAATCCGGATTTGATAATGTCTCAGTAAATTAATTTTGGATTGCTTTCCTCGGACCTATATGACGATATAATACGCAAAAGAGTATCAAGGGACTATCATCGTAATTAAGGGGTCGTTTAAAATTCCATCTCGTCCCGCTCCGGTACGCAGTGCCCGGGCTTATATTCAGATTTACATACATTTGTATATGTATGTCGTCCATGCATGTCCATGGCTTCAAAAGCTTTTCGGTTGTAGCGGGTGCTTTAAAGAAACCACTCGGAATTGGGATACTAAAACAAATAGGTACTTAATAGGTACTATTAAACAAGAAACTGATCTATTAGTCGTCATTATTTTCTGTAATTAGACCCATATTTATTATTTTGGTCGTTAATGCATAATAATACATATTTTTTTTCACATCAAGTACCTAACTAGCTCATGTAGTTTTCATTACGAAACTGTGTCATGGAAACTACTTAACGCATAAATATTATACTTATATACTTTTGTAAATACATACTTAATAAACATAGAAAACAACCCAGACCAAGACCGGATCGAACCCGACACCTCTGGCGCAGAAGGCAGGTATCCATACACCCCTGCGCCAAATCGGTCGTCGTAATCATGATATAATAATCTTGTTATAAATGATTAAGACACATTCTGGACCTGAATTTTCATTTGAGTGTACACGTATTCTTAGGTAAGTTATCTTATATTGTTTAAATACATAGGTAAGTATACTACTCAAAGTAAGAATAGGAGTAAAGCAAATGTAAAACATTTGTTTATTTATAGCAAAGCATTCATGTGTATTGCCGTTATTTATGTAGTTAGAACGAAACCGCAAAAGCGTTGCTGTAATCCGGTTACCAGGTTTGGCGCGCAACCGGGCCCCAAGTGATTCCTGCCGCTGACAGCTCTTTGAGGATGCTCGCTACCGGGTGCGCGGTGCGGGTGTATCTCCAAAAAATATAAAAGTTTAAAACGTACTGCGGAACGGGCGCGTTTGGAGCTTACAAATGCTTCCTGGAACTGTTTTATTGGACGCGCCGTCCAGTGTCAGGTCATTCAACTAAAGCAATGTTTCGCGCCATCTTTCGACAACGGCCGAAGTTATAGTTACGTGAGTTTGAACTCCGCGTGGGTATTTACGTGGGGATTTTGAAAACGCCATTAACTAAATATGGGTACTTTTTGAGTTAGTGAGGTTTTCATCTAGTGGTGCGATAGTTTTCATTAAGAAACTGTGTCATGGAAACTAGATAACGGATAATATACTTGTATACTTTTTGTTTATAAAAACACACTTATTATACATAGAAAACAACCCAGACCAAGACAAAAAGACATTTTCATGCACACAAATAAGTAGGTATATTTATTTTGTTCGGGAATCGAACCCGAGACTTCTGGCGCAGAAGGAAGGTATATATATCCCTGCGCCTAATCTGTCGTCATAAACATGATATTTTATAATAGTCTTGTCATAAATTCAGCCACAGAATTTTCATTTGAGTGTACACGTATTCTTAAGTAATCGATATTGTTAACAAACATATTACTCAAAGTAAAACGAAGAATAGGAGTAAAGTAAATGTAAAACATTTGTTTATTTATAGCAAAGCATTCATGTGTATTGCCGTTATGTATGTAGTTAGAACGAAACCGCAAAAGCGTTGCTGTAATCCGGTTACCCGGTTTGGCGCGCAACCGGGCCCCAAGTGATTCCTGCCGCTGACAGCTCTTTGAGGATGCTCGCTACCGGGTGCGCGGTGCGGGTGTATCTCCAAAAAATATAAAAGTTTAAAACGTACTGCGGAACGGGCGCGTTTGGAGCTTACAAATGCTTCCTGGAACCGTTTTATAATGGCTCTTGTGCAGGAATGACATTAGGGAAATGAAAGTTCATAAAAAAAGAGAATAATGTTTAAGGCTCAAACAAACTGTCTTTGTATCTTGTAACACGTCACACACATAAGTGTGCTTCTTAGTGCATACATTTACCATGAAAACCGATGCCTTCTGACGGACGTAACATCACATAAGCTCGGGTTGTTTGAGCCTAAACTGTGATTTAGGATTGTGTGAATTTCCCCTAAAAGGATCAAATCAAAGCTTAGGCACTCAATTAAAACAATTCTTTGTTATTCTTAACAGATTTGACGAACTGAAGATGTTGCTTATCAAAACTGCTGGAATTTGCTTTGCACTAATAAAACAAATATAACGATTTCAACTACGCGTATCAGTTCAGAACAGTGTGCGCACAGCGTAATTTGGAATTCCCTGAGTTTATGTTGTCACATCGCGAACAGTTAATCCGTTTGTGTATTCAAAGGAAACCGGATCAAGTTTTGAAATATAAATATTTGGTGGTATTTTGCCGTTCGGTCCGGGCGTAACCGCACGGAGTCGTCGTAATCCGGTTTCGTATATGACAGAATTATAACAGGATATTTGTAAGCTTCTGGTTTGGTTTGCTATCGGCTTTGTTTCAATAGCAAACATTAAGGGCCTGTTTCACAATGTCTAAGTAAAGTTAGCTGTTACTTGACAGATAGTCCATACAAAACTGACGATTAAACTGGAAAGTATCACATAATCGGACATTGTGAAACAGGCACTTATTATTGTGTCATGCTACACTTACGCTGGGTTGCACCATCTTGATTTAACCTTAACTTTAACAGATACAAACTTATCTGACTCGATGACAGCGTCGCTGTCGTCTATGGCGTTAACCGAGGTAATAAGTTCTACGTTTGACCACTGACTCAAGATAAGTTTGTGTCTGTTATAGTTACGGTTAAAGTAAGATGGTGCAACCCACCCTTAAATAAACATTTGCAATGAATACAGGATATTTGATAAAACCGATATAGAACTGAATCGCAGTAGTTAACTAATTTTACAGTACACTTATACATTATTTGGTTTAAATGACCAATGTGTCGTGTTCGTAACGTGACAAATATTACCACCATCTTGTCTAGACACTATTTGACATGGTCCTGGCATGGCGTCCGTTGCAATCGCCATTTTAGCCGAAACGGATTACTTGCAAGGGGCTGCCAATGAGGGCATCGCTATACGAGTGTAAAACACACTATAACTTGGAAAGGCGTTAACTCCTCAATAAACCCAACGCTTATCTATCTATACTAATATCATTAAAAGGAAAGATTTGTATGTATGTACCGAATAAACTAAAAAAACGACTGGACTGATTTTAAAGAGACTTCAAAAATTGAAAAGGAGGAGGTTATCTATTCGTCGCGTTTTTTTTATATGTATGTACACCGATTACTCGAAGATGAACCGATTGAAATGATTCAAATGTTACATCATCAGGTTTTTTCCCAAGTTGGTCCAATATTTTGAAATTTTGAAATCGGTTCAGTAGTTTTCAGGAAATCTTGAAAATACTGTCGTTTTCGTTACCACTTTATTTAGAATGCTAGGTTATCCTTGATTAACATATGCTATATTTTATCCCGATATTCCCACGGGAACGGGTACGACGCGGGTAAAACCGCGAGGATCCGCTATCTATAATATAATAGAATGATGTTAGACCAACGTCTCTCGTGGCAAGCGCACATTGATTTAGTAGCTAGTCGAATAAGATAGCTAATGTGGATTTTTAAATCACTTAGACACGTAGCTACAAAAAAACTCCAACATCTTATTTATGTTGCGTTAGTACAGTCAATTATAATTTATTGCATAACTGTTTGGGGAGGAGCACTGAAAAATAAATTTTTAGACGTGGAACGAGCACAAAGAGCTCTATTAAAAGTTATGTTTTTCAAAAAACGCAGGTTTCCTACTCATTTACTATACAGCATAGCGGATCTACTTTCCATTAGGAAACTGTACATCCTACACGTTATTTTAAGGAAACACAGGACTCTGATATATAGACCAAATATTACCCAAAAGAGAAGGAAGCATAAGGTAATCGAAACACAATGTACACGCACTAGTTTTGCTCGAAATCAGTATCAACATTTATCAGCACATTTATATAATAAAATTAACAAAACTTTAGAAATATATCCAATGACTCATCGGGAATGTAAATCTAATCTTACCAAATGGTTAAAGACATTAGATTATGACGAAACCGAGAATATGCTTAAACATAACGTAACATAGCCTCCTTGCTAAGAACACACACACACACACACACACACACACACACACACACACACACACACACACACACACACACACATACACACACACTAAACAAGCTCAACTTTGTACTTATATTTTATTTTTATTTATTATTTTTTAATTTTTAAATTAAGTCATACTTAAGTCTTAATATGTCTATTTATTGTCTATTCAATTACTTATAACTGTACTGGTTTAAAATTATGTATAATGTATGCTTTGTTGAGGAAGAGTGACTCTTTCTGGCACAGGTGCCTTGGCACTCAAAAGAGGGAGCCCACCTTTAAATCTCTGTTGTACTACTTTTGTTACAGAAATAAACATTTTATCATTTTTACCTTTTTTTTTTTTCAATACAATCAGTTAAGTTGTAGATTTGTAAAATACAAGTAATTAACATTCTATTTTGTTACCAAAGTTCAAATAGTAGTAAAACAGCTGCTATGAAAAATACGTGCGTGATATTTTTCCTGAAATGGGCTAAAATTTCCTTTTGATGCCCCAAAAGACAGTCGCTCCATTACTTGTTTAAGTTTAATCTCACACGATCAGCGCTAATATAAGCTTAGCAAGTGATATCACTCGCCAAGTTATCGCATTAATAATCGAAATCCAATGACTCAAACTCTCTGGTCGCTCAGAATTTTTCACAAACGTTAGCTCCAAAAATTTAATCTTCACTTATGATTATTTATTACCCTCCTAGGAGAAATATTATTTGAAGAGTTGCGTACGGTTGCTGATTAAATATGTAGATAGTGAATACGCTTTAAGCATGCGGCGGTTTTTTCTCTTTCGGAAGTATCAAAAATGAAATAAATAGGATTATACTTACAAATAATCGTTCTCTCATGTCGGTTGGTTTTGTTAATTTGAAACGTATCTCCAATTTATATTTTCTCGACCAAAATCTCGTGTAATAAGCGTCAATTTCTGAGGACGGGACGGCCTTAACAAAACGAGGGCCGGTATTCATTATATAGGAAGGATTACAGTAATTATATCGTTAATCCGCTCTCCACTGCATTAATGATATTAATATAATATAGAAACCTTTCATCGTTAATTCATTACTTATTTAAGTAAGTATATTATAAAATGCCTGCTTTTATGAAAATTATGAACTCAACGCAGTACTTAGTATTAGTTTATTACCTACCTTATTTGTAAGTCTGGCTAGACATATTATTAAAACCAGCAAACTTTTCTTTGAAAAGCTCCCTTAGATCTTCTTTTGTTCTAATCGGGGTTTTTATATAGACGATATTATAATCACTTGTAGAATAACAAGTGAACGTCGTCGTTTGATGGCTGAAGAATTAAGTTTTATAACAGCGTAGACAACGGTCCCGGCCCGATCCACCCCGTAATAGCTGGGTGCTAGTAAATTGACGTCAGCGGTCCGTCACGTGCTTCATTCCGCGTCGGCCCCGTCGATAAATTGTATTGGGCCCATAAATCCCCCCACCAATAGTGCCCCCAACGTACGTAACAGCCCTCCTAATGAAACTTTTTCTAGAAAGTTCGCGGTGAGGGTAGATCCTGAGAAATTGTTTCGCGAATGTTACCGATGTTTGTTGAAAACATCGCTTTTCGTATTGTTTGTTCTCTTTCATATTCAAACTTTTTCATTTTGTTTGAAAATTTTCTTTGGAAGTCGGTCAATATTTTCTTATTAAGTTATATTCTTTTGAAATTGCCTCTTGTATTTACCATATTGTGCTTTGATCTGAAAAATCGAAATGATTCAATCACTCGAAACGCTTAAAGCAGAGGGCCTACTCTGAAAGGCAAAACCCTAAACTTCGTTATAACCCCGTCCCTCTCACTCTCCAGTCATGACAGAAACGAGTGATAGGGACGGGGGCTAACGAAGTTTCGGATTTCGCTTTTCAGACTCTATCTATCTCCTACGGCCCTACACATACATACATGCGAGTTAAACTGAAAACCTCCTTTTTTTAAAGACGGTTAAAATACCAAAACCTTCTCATAAATGTAACAAATACTTTTCTGAAAACCGCATCAAAATCAGTTCTGCCAATTATGCGAGATAATCGTGAACAAACATACCTAAGTACATACAAACAGTCAAACTGAGAAGCTCCTTTTTTGAAGTCGCCTAAAACTATCGTTATGGCAATCGAATAGTAAACTACACCGTCCTTCAAAAGCTGTCAAAGGTTGATTCACAAATAGTCTTGTGATCATTTTGGATGTTAATGATTTCTATGAAGTAGGCTTGCTGTGATCTTTAAAGCAATTAGTTCTTTTAATTTAATGACTGACGCATTATGTAACACTTGCGTTGTGTTTATTAAGTAAACCATTGATAATTAAATGTAAATCCTTTGCATGTTTTACAATGTCATGTTCAGATCCACGAGAACGTAACGACAAGGTCACATGCTGCAAGGCCATGTCATAACCGATAACGCGAATACGGGAGTACTCACTCGTGCTTTATGTTGTCAATGTCATAGATTTATTGTCCCTATAAATGAGTACCTATGAAGCCTTAGGTTAATGCTAAGCTTACAGCTAGGGCTTATATAAATGTAGTTAAATAACAAAAGACACTAGCAGAAACAATAGTACATACATAAATATAAAAAAGTGTCGTAAACAAAGCCAGATATCATGCGGTAGATTTTTATGACGCAATTTGAAAGCTTTGTTACTAATTCGCTCATATTCGAACGGAAGTTGTCATCACTTGAATGCCGGTTTGCATTTGAGTTGTTGAACTTTCAGTCAAACTACCGATGTGCCAACGATATCCTATTGCTTCAGCAATATCCAGGCGGAATTGAAATCCTTTTTGAAGAAAAAAAAATACGTGTGGCACTCGGGGACTGCCGCGGTAAAGCTATTGCATAAGTAAATAGTGTAATTACACACCAAAACAATTATTCATTCAAAAAAATATGAACAAAAAGAACGATATTATATATTTAAGAGCTTGATCATCGAATTTCGCGCGATGAACATTTATATAGATATAATATCAGATATAGGTACTTTCTCTGCGCGGCATTAATGTGTATTACCTATACCTATACCACTATTATATATTATGTGCCTATACACAAAAAACAAAGGTACCTACCTACTTCGATCAACAATAGTACTAGATGAAGGCTCACGAACTAAATGAAAACTTTATATGGCCAGACTGACATATTTTTAAACGGGGAAAAAAGGTTACGAATGTTACGATCTTACATTATAAATGACAGAAGCGTTCCAAGTTTGAAATACCTTAGTATTATTGACACTGTCAAAATAATCTACTTATAATTATACTCTCAAGTGAGCGTTCGACGCTTGGCCATGTCTGTCACTCCAACTATGTATCTAGAACTAGGTGTTATTGTTGATCGAAGGGTACACTAAATAGTACACGTGCTTGGTTTAATGGTTTCTATTATATACAACTAGCGGATCCTCGCGGTTTCACCCGCGTGGCACCCGTTCCCGTGGGAATATCGGGATAAAATATAGCCTATGTCACTCAGGAAGAATGAAGCTTTCTAATGGTGAAAGAATTTTCTAAATCGGTCTAGTAGTTTCGATGCAAACAAACAAACAAACAATCAAATCTTTCCTCTTAGTATAGATGAAGAATCCATACTAATATTACAAATGTGAAAGTGTGTTTGTTTGTTTATTTGTTTGTTTGTTTGTCCATCTTTCACGCCAAAACGGAGCAACTGATCGACGTGATTTTTGGTATGGGGATAGTTTGGAAGCTGAAGAGTAACAGAGGCTACTTTTTATTACGGAAAATTATAAAATAAAAATGGTAATTTTGTATGGATAATAGTTTTGACAGTCGTACGATACCAAACTGTCATTTATTCCATGGCCGCCTCCGCGTCTGCGCGCGGTCAAAATCGAATAGGTACTAATCTTTTCCATAAGATTAGAACAAAAAAAACACGTGTGGCACTCGGGGACTGCCGCGGTAAAGCTATTGCATATGTAAATAGTGTAATTACACACCAAAACAATTATTCATTCAAAAAAATATGAACAAAAAGAACGATATTAAGAGATGGATCATCGAATTTCGCGCGATGAACATTTATATAGATATAATATCAGATATAGGTACTTTCTCTGCGCGGCAGTAATTTGTATTACCTATACTTATACCACTATTATATATTATGTGCCTATACACAAAAAACAAAGGTACCTACCTACTTCGATCAACAATAGTACTAGATGAAGGCTCACGAACTAAATGAAAACTTTATATGGCCAGACTGACATTTTTTTAAACGGGGAAAAAAGGTTACGATCTTACATTATAAATGACAAGAAGCGTTCCAAGTTTGAAATACCTTAGTATTATTGACACTGTCAAAATAATCTACTTATAATTATACTCTCAAGTGAGCGTTCGACGCTTGGCCATGTCTGTCACTCCAACTATGTATCTAGAACTAGGTGTTATTGTTGATCGAAGGGTACACTAAATAGTACACGTGCTTGGTTTAATAGTTTCTATTATATACATAACTAGCGGATCCTCGCGGTTTCACCCGCGTGGCACCAGTTCCCGTGGGAATATCGGGATAAAATATAGCCTATGTCACTCAAGAAGAATGTAGCTTTCTAATGGTGAAAGAATTTTCTAAATCGGTCTAGTAGTTTCGATGCAAACAAACAATCAAATCTTTCCTCTTAGTATAGATGAAGAATTCATACTAATATTACAAATGTGAAAGTGTGTTTGTTTGTTTATTTGTTTGGTTGTTTGTCCATCTTTCACGCCAAAACGGAGCAACTGATCGACGTGATTTTTGGTATGGGGATAGTTTGTATGTGCATGTGTATGTATGCGCGCAGATTTATCTGTCACGTAAGTCTATGTATTTTACTCACTTCGTAATTATTTATTTTCATCTGTCTAATAATGGTGATACGAAGTACTCTGTCCTACTAATATTATAAATGAGAAAGTTTAGATGTTTAGATGTTTGGATGTTTGTTAATCAATCACGCAAAAACGGTTGAAAGGATTTGGCTGAAACTTGGGACACCATATACTTTATAGCTTGGAGAGGATCAAGGGTTCTTTTTATCCCGGCAAATTATATCATTCCCGCGGAATAACGTGGTGTAGTCCACGCGGGCGAAGCCGCGGGCGGAAAGCTAGTAATTTATATGACAAAGCAACGTTTGCCAGGTCAGCTAGTGAATATATATAGGTATACAAGGTGTTAGGGGCACCGTTGCAAAAACTTTAAACATGGCTTCAGGCTATCAGGAAATGAAAAAAATATTTCGACTCTCCATACAAAATGTCCCGATTAGTTGCTAAATTTTTATGAAAAGTCGAATTTTTGAATGTCCGCCATCTTGTCGACAGTGCTGCTCTCTGTAAATTGGTGTCATCATAATAGCCTGTACTAAAGCCACCCAGCTGCCAGCTGGCCCTATGGCCCTATTCGCTAGCTCAAATGAAAAGTGGATGTAATTTCCACTTTTCATTTGAGTTAGCGAAAAGACAGTCATCGTAGTTCTACTGATTTTAAGAAGTTGGCGATAAAAATAAAACACCCAGTTTTGATTTGGATTTTTATTACCTATTGTACCTATATATAATTATATATGTTTGTATTTATTATATACATCTTCTTTCTAAGACTAAGGTTGACGGAGTGGTTGTGGTCATGGTCCGCTAAGTTGGTAGCGGCTTTTGCGGCGATGCTCCTCTATATCTCTCTATTTGTGGCACTGCGTGTGCATTCTGTAAGTTGGTTGTGGACTTGATAAGGACTTGATCATCTTGTGGGTTATCAGTCGCGAAAACATTGACTCTTCCTTGTTTCTTCAATCGAATCGTTCCAAGGAGCTTGCATTATGGATGATAAGTCCAAACATTCTTAAAATTCGCACTTGCACAATCGTCGAAAGCCTTTGTTTGATCCGAAGCTCCTTTTTAGTGGAAACATTTGTGTGACGAGCAGTCCGTTTGATTATCATACACCACATCTCAATCTTCTTGTGGTACTTTTGTTGGAGCGTCCATGTTTCAGCTTCAGCCATATAAGAAGATAGGAAATAGTAAGCTTTTCGTGTATCGAACCTTGGTGTTATTGATTGTGCGGCGATCTTTCCATATTATTATCTTCGTTAGCTTTTCAAAGGCTGATCTGGTTAGGTTAGGCCAGCTCGTCTTTTGAGATCAACAATAACACCTAGGTCTATGAAACGTCCAGAATTTGTGATTTCAAATCATCGTCATCAGTTAATATGTGTCACTATTTGTAGGTACTTACTTAATTATTACACGGATTCACCAACACACTCTTCCCTTAACAATGTTTTCAACATATTATCGGACTGCTTTTACAAAAATATATTATTTTAGCAGCTAACTTTGTCCATACATTTTCATAAAAATCCGAGATTGACAAGTGACATTAATTTGACATAATTTTGAGATTACTGCTTTTTCTTCTTTTTATTATTATTTCTGTTTCAGCCAGTGCTTCACGTTTTAGGCGCTAGTTACAGTACATTTTTTGTTCAAAAACTTGTGGAAAAGATTAGTATTCGAATTTGACCTATATAAAAATAAACGCATGTAATCAAAAAGAGAAAAATACGTTTATCTCTTTTTAACAACAGGTTTTTTGTATATTTATCTCTTTTTACCAAAACAATGTTAGTAAGAGATAAAATATATGTAAACCCCTATTGTCAAAAAGAGATAAACAATGTTTTGTTAACCTCCTAGGGTGTTAGGTTTTTTCGTTACGGAATTTCTTGGTTCGGTCGCCGCGCTCAAAGCCCGCGATAAAAGCTATGCATTAGCTTAAAAATCTGAAAATATTGTTAATGCATCGTAGACGAGTACCCCAAGGTACTCGACAATATTCTTCAGATCACACGGCTAAGAATATTTTGTAGTTTCGTTTCGTCAATACCTTTGTTTTTTTTTCAGGTATCCTCGTTAAAAGAGTGTTTGTTTTCAGTAACAGTTAGTGCACCGTATAATTTAGAAGAATCATAAAATTATGCATGCTTATGTGACATGTGACTTTTCCTAGAATATGCGTATTAACTAAATCCTGTAGATATGGTGACTTCAGTTGGCCACTATATATAACAGTGGCCAGATTCAAATTGTGGCAGCACCAAATTGTTTGTCAGCTGCCGGAACTGGCTCGTGTGAACAAACGGCTAGTGTAGGCCCGCTGCCCTGGTTTGCTGGCCCGTCAGTCGCAGCGATGTCACACTCCATTTGGCGCGCACTACCGGCTGCGATACCAAAATGGACGCCGGATTTCCGATGAAAATTTTCCGAGCGCATTTGGAGGATAACGAAATGCGGAGTTTCACGCCCACGCAGATATCTATAATTTTTGAGAATCTAATTCATAGTCGAACTTGTTTCGGTAACATTGCCGAGATTATTGGTCACAAACTGTTCTAAAGGTAATAGAAGCTCTTTTACTCAAATATATTCCAAATAGAGATTAATAACCACCTACCAATCCATATTGGGTCCGCGTGTTGGTTCATGGCCCGTTCTCCTTATCCATCCATTAGGAATACCTGTGGACTTATAATGGCTGATGATGATGATGCCACGTTAATAACATATTTTACGGTGTCCTCCAAAATATTGGAGGCAATCTATATCATTCAGCGAGCTAGCAATCAATTTCACAAAATGCATTCAAAAGCAATGTGAAAAACTTGCCAAGAATCTTCTTGTTTGATGATAATTGCCGTGCAGAACTACAGAGTCCGCTTTAAAACAATTATTTTAGTCGAAAGAGTGCAGAGTCCAGTCACGACTTGCGGGCCTGGGCACACTATCCGATAACATAAAATTGTGCTGGGCGAATAGCTCCCGGTCTATTGTGTGTTTTCATTATCTACCTACATTTATTCCCAATCCCCTGAAGCGGTAAAACACTTAAAATTAGTTCGGGTCTGGACAAACCTAAATAATCAAGCTACGGCAGACAACAGCATATTGCAGGCAATCTATATCATTCAGCGAGCTAGCAATCAATTTCATAAAATGCATTCAATGGCAACGTGAAAAACTTGCCACGAATCTTCTTGTTTGATGATAATTGCCTTGCAGAACTACGGAGTTCGCGTAAAAACAATTATTTTAGTCGAAAGAGTGCTGAGTCCAGTCACGACCCGCGGGCCCTGGGTACACTATCCGATAACAATAAATTGTGCTGGGCGAATAGCTCCCGGTCTATTGTGTGTTTTCATTACATTTATTTCCGATCCCCTGAAGCGGTGAAACACTTTAAATTAGGTCTGGACAAACCTAAATAATCAAGCTACGGCAGACAAAACGCTATGTCTCAATTTCTTGTAATAAAAAACAATGGGATTATGTTGAGTAGACACAAATACTAGATTTTACGAAGTAAATTTTACTGCAGTAATACAAATATTTTTCTCAACTACTTTCAACAACAATAAGTATATATATTAAGGTAGACAGATAGACCCTGTAGGTATATTTTTGTTATCAAACCAATATCTCCTGTTTCGATAACTAAGCTATGATTTGCATTTGCCGTGAAAGAAATACTACCTACCTCCTTAAGTTTACCTTCAAATTATCACCAAAAACGAAATCCATCTAAATATCGCTACCCAAAATTTCGTTTTAGAACGTAATTGTTCTCAGCTCAATGCAATTGCAATTAAAGGCTAAATTGGTTCGAGGGATTGAACTGAAGTCGACGGTATTCGGCTTCGGCGCAGCTTACCCGGGTATAATTAATGGGACAAATTTGCATATTATCACACGCAAAATTAAACTAATATTCGGCTTACGGATCTCCGCGCTAGGGGAGATAGATCTGAGATCTAAAAATTGAAAGTCATAAATATTAATGTACCGTTTTCGTGGTGACTCATAGTGATTAATTGCTACGGCGACGCACAAATGAAAAGTGCTTCGAATTAATTACTTTAGTAATTGTCCTGCTTACTTCAATAATAATTTGTTTTATTTAATTAACAGATTTTTTAGTTTCAATTGTCATCAAGTTTTTTCTATTACTTGTTTGTCATGCTAATATTATTTTGAGGTCTAATTTGAAAAGCTGAGCGTTGACGATTCTTTACTTTTTCCATCCTAGACATTGAAATCAAATACCGCATAAAAAAAATCTAGAGCTTAATTAATCTATGATAAAAAGAAGAAAGATTCATTTTTAACTGCTTCAACGAAATATTAAATCAAGACACCTCGATTGCTCGACTTTGCTCGTTCACTGACGATTTCAAATGAAACCAATTTTGCTGGTTGTTGTTCAGAGAATTCGGCGAACAGAACTCATTATACATAAAAGCTTCATGTGTCGTCTGATAAACGATATATCCACCAGTATTTCGTTTATAATTTGGAATCAAACATTTCCATCAGGTGATAAAAACGATCCCTATAAATTACTGTTTCCCAAATCATTGACTTTGTCTTTAAAACGCTAGAAAAAAAAGAATTAAGTGATGTTTGGCCCGCATTTATCCCAGCTTGTAGGTACCTCGTGTTGCCGACCAATTTCAAACCTCCAGACGCACAAATTACCTGCAAATGATATGAAATATGGATGGATTTATGAAAGCGAATACTTTCCGTCCGCCCAAGAAGCCCATAGCCATTCTGTCAGAACTGTGAAGTCACTATGACGGGAAAATAACATGTTTTATTGCGATATAAAAACACTCTGAAGGGTTTCGATGTATGAATGCGATGCGAAACATTTGGTTTTCCTGCTCCCATTTTATTAATTTACTTTTTCGGAAGACCAACAGCAAAGTTACAGCAGTAGGTTAGACACATAATAACAGAAAGCCAATTCCAAGTCTTCATCAATAGAAACAATATAAAGTAATAAGCACTAAATAATAAATTAGGAAAACGTTACAGAGTGTCGGTTAATAACAAGTTTTTAACAGAACATGTACTAAAACTTAAAATAGACACTAAAACTGAAATTATACAAGGCGGAAAATCAATGTAAGTCACCAAATCAAATTTGCCAATGTAGAATTAAAGTTGACAGAACATGGTCGCATTAGATTTCCATTTGTCGCTTGCACCGGTCGAATACCAGAGTTTCCAAATGACGGCAATCAGGCGAGCTCCGCAAATTGTTCGGAGCGTATCTTTTAGGTCAGGTCTGGAAAATTTTATACCAACTTTTGCTGTTTAGCTGTATACTTTTCGATTTCCTTTTTACCTGTTCCATAGTCATTAGTGTTCTCAATAATTCTTTCGGTGTAAACGCGACCCTGCACATGTAATTTACATTAGTAATTTCCATTGGTTTACTGCCCAACAAATCGTTTTGTAATTTAACAATAGAATTTAAATCTAATTTGCTTAGCTATAAATCTCAAAGTGTCACACAAGCCATTTGCTTCGAATTAACAATCGTCACCCGAAATTTGCTGGTGGTTATCTTTAGCCCGCCCCGATATATTTTCATTAAGACGGCGGCGCTTTGGGACGTTTGCTAATTTATTGCAGCGCCGTGTTACGTGGAATTTAATAAAGTAAGGAGCGTCGCGCTCTCTACTCCACTGCTACTAGTAATCACGTGAGCAATTAACAGGCACCAGGCACTGGTCGTGGACATTATTTTCTGGTTCCATTGTACTGTCTGTTGTTTTTTATTTTATTTAACAGTGCCACAAGCCTTCCTGTTCCGGTGACAGCCGTGACAGAGGAGCCACTTGCAATACCAAATTAGCTGTCAAAATGGACTGTCGTATGAAAACTGTTTTCGTTCCAAAGATAATCACCGGAACAGAAAAGCTTGCTTCACTATATGGCTGGCTGGGACGCCTCGGCGCCATCTTGGCTCAGCCATGTGGCGTGAGCGGCAGCGTCGCGCTCTCTACTCTACTGCTACTAGTAATCACGTGAGCAATTAACAGGCACCAGGCACTGGTCGTGGACATTATTTACTGGTTCCATTGTACTGTCTGTCATACGTTGTCTTCAAGGAACCTCAAGGCTGAACAAACAATCAACTTTTTAAGTATTTAGGTACTAGTATATTTCTTTTATTGTTAGTATCGTGATCACCCGACTATTTTTATTACAATGAAAATCCCTGTTCACGTTATCGTTTCCAACATCAGAATCCCTAAGTCACTGTTTAATTTTTCCGATTGCTCCCAAAGTGTAGTCTTTAGAGAATTCGTTTCATAAATAAATATGACTGGCTGGGACGCCCGGCGCCATCTTGGCTCAGCCATGTGGCGTGAGCGGCATGCTCAGCGGTCGCGTTACTGCAGAATTAATATAGGTAGCTCTGTGGCAATAAATATACTGCTCTATGGTAATGGTTGTGTTTAGTCTTCATTTGAATAAGCCTTATTAGTTGGAGACGACTTAATTTTAATCTAGTTAAGTATATAAATAAAAATAATAAGGAGATTTTTCAGTTTTGTATGGAGCCTCGGCTAGGACTTTGTACACTATACCATAGGCAAGCAAAAGATAATTATAATAACTGAAAACTAATTATATCGCAATAAGCTAACGCGTTTTGTGGTACAAAAGCATTATCTAGTCTTAATAATTATGCAACCCCGATTCAATATGGCGGTAAAATGTCACACTAACATTAAAAAAAAGGTTTACATTGACAGATTATCATCAGTCGTCAATGTCATAGTTTTTTCGTACAGAAACATCAAAGTTTCCGAACGTGATTTAAATATGGTTGCCAGTGTGACCATGAATGGCAAAGAATTTTTATTTCAAAGTTTATTTTTGTACCATTTATCCAGAAAGACAATGAGATTTTTAATATTTTATTTGACTTTACTATATTTTTTACTGTTAGTACGAATAGTGTACAATGTCCTAGCCGAAAATGAAAAATGTCCTTTGTATTTGACCTGTGTTCCGAAACCATTGATCAGATTGTGACATTGTAATGAAAAGGTTCTAAAAATCTACTTATTTTTTTTACTTTACGTGGCATTTCAACATTTGGAACGCATGCCGTCTACAGCTACCTAGTCTGACGCCTGATTCAATCAAATAGCTACCTAGTAGTCGAAATTTTTGAGGTGTAGTAATCTCAACAAAAAATAGTAAATATTATGAACTGCTGGCGACACAAAACTACCTTCGTTTCTCCCTACTTTAATTAAATCGAGTTCCCCTTAAACATTGAATATGATTACCCTACTTAATTCTTCAACGGCGTCTAGAGCTTTATTTGCATATGGGACCACGAAAAGTGCATGTGGTCAGGAAAACTGAGGGTCGGTGTACAATCGATTTGAACTGACTGTTCGTCTTCAGAGTATTGCAGCCACTATGCCAATAATTAAGTTCTCTATCACCTTGTCTATTGTAGGTATGACTGGTGAATTATATTTCACTATCATGGTTATCTTATTTTCTTTTGATAATATTTCGAACTAGCCGTTCTTCGCAGTTTCATCCGCGTTAATTTGATGAAAAGGAAAAAACCTTCAAAAAACGTTTTTGCAACGTTTTTCATTAATGCTCCGCTTCTGTTGGTCGTAGCTTGATGTTATACAACGTGTTAATGCGATAACCGAAAAGCCCATACACCCCAAGTTATTTATTTTATATTAAAGACTTTTTTTTTAAAGAAACTTAGACGACCGATTTGGCGCAGGGGTAAACTACCTAGTTAGAACCGCCCAGCCCTGACGCGAAGCCTATTAGGCTTGGTGGGAGGGCTGGGCGCGGCGAGGGACAGGCCCTGAGTCTGACCGAGTCCAACATGCCGTGTGGTATACGTAAAGACAGTATTTGCCCTCACTATAAAAAAATAAAAGGGGTAAACTACCTGCCTTCTGCGCCAGAGGTCTCGGGTTCGATTCCCGGAACAAGACAAATATTTGTGTGCAAGAACATGTCTATTTGTCTTGGTCTGGGTGTTTTCTATGTATATTAATTTAATTAAGTATGTATTTACAAACAAAAAAGTATTTAAGTACTTATAATATTTATCCGTTATCAAGTTCACATAGACACAGTTTCTTAAGAAATTTACTAAGGGCTTAGATAATTGGTGTGATTGTAAGAAAATATTAAAAAAAAAAAAAAAAAAAACTTCCAAGATATTCCGCGACCTTCTGACAGATTATAAGCTCTACTATGACGTAAGAGAGCACGTGACGGGTCGCGCGCGTATGGAATGAATAGGCAGTAGAGACAAACATTTTTAGAAGTAGCAAAAAGTTAATTTTTTTTTTGAAAAATTTAACCCTTTAAAAATGTGTGGAATCGATGCTACTCTCGATTCTGAACAAACTATTTTCTCAGTTTTGCTAAAAGTATTAACACGTTGTATAGCGTATAGCCTTCCTCGATAAATGCGATTTCCAACACTAAAGAATTTTTCAATTCGGTCCAGTAGTTTCTGAGATTAGCGCGTTCCAACAAACAAACAAACTCTTCAGCTTTATTTAGTATAGATGATGAGTGACACATTTTAATAATTACCCAAAACTAACAACATGACTCGGAAACTATTAATTTGCCATCGCAAAGCCCTGCTGCTGGAACCGGAGAATTAATTATCGAATTAAACGATTTCCTTTGAAGCGATCACACGGATAATTCGATTGGGCTCTGAACTGACGGGCGCCGACAAATTTCCTTCAGAGCTGTCTTTCTAAGAGTGTGGCCACGCTGACTGATGCGGAGAATATGTTTTTAAGAACGATGAAGTAGAACAGGGTGCCTACCATCAACTCTTATTGCGGTTTTGTTTAGGACCTAAACTGATCTGCTTCGCATATTCGTACCACGCCACGACAGTGATTCAGTGATCATTCAATGACATTTCACAGCCGCTGAGCTGTCATCAACTCTTATTTGACTTATAACTCGGCCAAGCTAACATGACACCTGCAGGTTATACCCGTCCCTTTCACTCTCCGGGCATGACAGAATCGAGTGAAAGAGACGGGTAGAGGAAATAAGGACACAAATCTTTCGGTCATTCACATTTAGCAATTCATTTGCGATCCAGTTTTTAGAAGGTCAGAGTACGAAAGAAAGCAATTCATATTAGGAACCTATTCTGCATCGCGCTATTTTTGAGTCGCTGTCTTAAAGTTGATGGTAGGCACCCAGATTATGACGATCTGTGAAGTATAATAGCGATCAGTGAAGTAGATTGTGACAAAAGTCAAACTATTTTCTTGAGAAGTGGTTTCAATTTTGTATAAATTATTTCTTTCCTATACTTTTTTTAACTTATCGTACCGGCATCTCCGTTTAAAAAAACGGTCGGTGCTTTATTTGAGTTTCGTTTAGTTCGCTAGATAGCAAACAATACTATACTACTCAAACGAAAATAGGGGCCACTGGGCTTTTTTTATACAAACGTGCCCACTTTAGCGTTCTCTGCAATGATTTTTACGTCAATGTCAAATCTCGTTTTCAAATATTGCCAAAAACCGCTCAATTTTCTCATAAAGGAATCATCAATATCCGTTCACCCGTTCCGCCGTGATTGAGTTACATTACAAACATCTAAATGACCAAACTTTTGAATTAATATTAGTGTGATTTGTTTAAATTATTTTTACTTTTTTGCATTCCCAATACAATTATTATTATTGAAAATATTGAAACTGAATTTGAACAACGAATAGGTAGCTCAGTGGTTTCGCCTTCGGTAGAGCATTCGCCCGGACAGTGAAAAGTCATGGGTTTCCAGTACCATCGGAGCTGGTTGTCTTGAAGTATTGGCGTAAGATGCAACTACCTGAAATGCGTTATGGTTATTAATAATAAATAATAATAATAATAAATAAATAAATAACTTCTAACATTCACACCAATTATCTAAGCCCATTTTAATTTTATTATGAAACTGTATCATGGAAAACTTGATAACGGAGAAATATATACTTAAATACTTTTTGTTTGTAAATACATACTTAATATACATAGTAAACACCCAGACCGAGACAAATAGACATGTTCATGCACACAAATATTTGTCCTGTTCGGGAATCGAACCCGAGACCTCTGGCGCAGAAGGTGGGTAGCCTACCCCTTCGCCAAATCGGTCGTCAATAATAAGAGTACTACAGTGTCGTTATGGCGTACTTATTGTATTAGAGAGTCCATCAAATTATATATGAAGCTGCCTTGTCTAGATACAGTCAGGGACAAATTCGGTGAACCACTTTTTACTTCTTTCGTGTGGCTGGGGACTGGTGCCTCGCCATTCACGCGCAGACCCTTTTACGATTAGGGTAGTACAATCCATAAGCAATTAGGAATAGGGACTCCCAAGTGAACAGTCAGACGCCAGCCACACGAAAAAAAGTAAGAGGTGATTCACCGAATTAGTCCCTGGTTGTACACTCGAGTGTAGTCGCTCCGACGCGTCGTCTGTTACCAACTTGACAACGCCCTTACCTTGCAGATTCTATTAGTTTAGTGACAGATTTCATCCGACAGTAACGGAGACCTAGTTAAGGCAAACAAACGCGAACCACTCCAGATTTCATATGCACGAAGTTAGTCGTCAGTTCGTCGAGTGCTGCGGAGACGGGCGTCTTCAAACTTATTTACAGTTAATATGTAGTTTCTGGAGCCCCATATACTTGTCTCTTTAGTTAGTGTCCTTAGCTTCGATTGTGTGTATTCTTATTATTCAAGTTTCTTTGTTTTTTTTTTTCAGATAGCGAGGGAACCCTATCCGGATCTATGAAGGTAAATGACCTTTCAATAAATCGTGTATACTATACGACAGTAAATAGACAACTGTAAATTTTTGTGAATGTTTAAATGCAGCTCCAATTGAATTTGAGTCATTTAACAAAAATATTATTAATCTAAATAGGCTAGAATGCATTTTTGTATGGAACGAAGCCAGTCTTTCATGCTGGACTAATTCACGGAAGTTACCTGCTGAAAAACCAGTGATGACAATGACTAAGCTTTAAGTCACATAGGATGTCTGATCTGTGATGTAACAGTTGTCGCGTCTATGAAAAAACGGCTTTTAATTATTAATTTATTTATAACGGCTTATAAGGCTTATAGTGTGTGTGGAGGATTTTTATGCACTGATGCGTTTGAAAGTTGCGTCACTGGTGCGGAGAGTGCGAGCGAGTCGGAATCGTGTCCTTAGTATGATAGGTGACAGATTTGATACAGCCCTTTTCAGCAGATTCACGGGACTTCATGTTATAAGAGCCCCGTGAGTTGCCTTTATCAATATTGTGGTCGAGCAATTCTTTAATAAAATTGAATACTTACAAACATGTCTTTTACTAACATAGATTATAAGGATATTGTTACTAACAAACTATGGACTGAAGTCTGATAATAAACAACTTTTATTTTTATTTTATTTTATTTATTTTTTATTTATAATAAAAAGATTGGAAAAAGAAAAGTTGAATAAAATAATAACTTTTTCTTTTCTTCTTTTAGCGCGAAGCCAGTGCAGTTCACTAATTATATACTTAGGTAGGTACTTACATACTTTTGCTGAAACTGCACAATACTTAATTCATAGTAGGTATAAGCGAGACAATAATAAATGAAGTCTTACACCTACACCGAAAAACTAAGGAAAAATAACAATCAAGAGTCCTTAAGATACCAGGTGGTTCTATGATTTCCCCCGGGAACCCTACCGCCATTCAATGAGTCGCCGACCGGCTTAATATCGTTGCCAAACATTTCAATTTATTTCTGTTTTTTACACGACTGTCCAAAGAAAGGAGTGTATTGTGTTTAGGGTTTATGTGTGTGAGTTTCTCTATTTCACCATAACTTTTGAATGCCTTAACGGATTTTAATGTATGAGGGTATCTATAGAAACGTTATGTCATTGCCATAATAACAAAAGTACAACATCGACTCGACTGAAATGTATGGAACACCTGTTTTTTTTTCGCGATTCCGTTGTTGGCCCATAGTGAAAATTGTTCGTATTGATGGACACTATCATCCCCTAAAATCTCTGTACTGTTTTTTTTAAGTACCTGTATGAATATGAAACCATTTTTATGTGTATGAATAGTACGAAAAGCATAATAACACCCGGTCATTGATTGAATTACGTTAGAAAAGTGTTCATGTCATACCAACTAGTAGATTAGAGCTTACTAGACTTTACTCTTAACAGCATATTAGTCATTCATCAAAGGCCGTCTTAGTCATCTTGCTGATTACCGTCTGACGACCGACGTAGTCTGAATCATAATGTCCTTACGTATAGCCTCTATAGATGTTAAGATTTCCCTCTTGATCTAGTTTCCCAGAACTTTGGGTAGCAGTCGCCTAAAGTTTTCAAAACTCATATCTTTGTTCTCCAATTAAATTCAGACCGGCTTCTTAGAATGATTAAACGAGGGTAACAAAAAGCGACATAGTTCATGATGCTACAGTGAAATATTTTTTGGGATACGCTACGGTACGGAGTCCATACAAAATTACCCATTGTCCTTAAACGACGTGTCGATGTGTGTATTACCTAGGCGCGTAAACATTTTGTTTGCTGTCGTACTCCAGACCGTTAAATATATTACTTTCACTTCCTTCACCAGCTATCCTAAACTACGTAAGCAGTTTAAAAAGATCTTTATTCAAACACCATCCTTCGTCCGTTCCACTCGAAATAAACCAACTCTGAACTAAAGCGGTTTTTAATTTAAACTGGGAATAAGACTCGCTATCTGGAGGCGCGGGCGTCCCGGCATGCACCTACTTTGCATTCAAGAGAGGCGCGAAGTGTCGTCTTGCACCGAAACACGTCGTATGCGACGATATAGAAAATATTGCTAGAAGTATTGCACAGATGGCGAGTTTGGCGGCACTGTACGATTTAACTTTTCATTTTAGACACATCGAAAGAAGGAGACTGTTTGCACTACGAAAATCGCTGTTTTACGTAGGTGCGCTTTAAAAGCGTGTACAAACCTAAACATTGGTTGTCTGTAAAGTCTGTTTACGGACGATAATTTGACGTGATACAATATGCCGCTGTCTCTCTTTTACTCGGACGCATGCATCGGTCGATGGAGTGGAAACCAAACGCTTAGGCCGATCGTGCCTCTCTATCACTTGTTCCGCGCTCTTGCTTGCACGCGGAACGTGACACTTTTTCGTGCGTGCAGCCGGCGTTCATCAATTTATAAGACGTTATCACGACAAAACATTTAAAGAATTCCCTCTCGATCTAGATTCCTAAATAATAAACTGTGTCGACTTGAGTTATCATCTCGTCGAAACAACAAATCCTTTCACTTCCTCCAGCCCAGCAACTAAGTTATCTCAAAACTACTGAAGAAGGTTAAAAAGCTCTTTATTCAAACACCACCATCCTTAGTCCGTTGAACTCGAAATAAACCAACTCTGAACTAAAGCGTTTTTAATTTAAACTGGGAAGAGGACTCGCTATCTGGAGGCGCGGGTGTCCCGGCATGCACCTACTTTGCATTCAAGAGAGGCGCGAAGTGTCGTCTTGCACCGAAACACGTCGTATGCGACGATATAGAAAATATTACTGGAAGTATTGCACAGATGGCGAGTTTGGCGGCACTGTACGATGTAACTTTTTATTTGAGACACATCGTAAGAAGGAGACTGCGCATTAAATTCAACAGATGCACTAAGATAATCGTTGTTTTACGTAGGTATGTACGCTTTAAAAGCGTGTACAAACCTAAAAACATTTAAAGATTACCCTCTCGAGCTAGATTCCTACAAATTAACCTGTCGACTTTAGTTATCATCGCGTCGAAACAACAAATCCATTCACTTCCTCCAGCAGCTAAGTTATCTCAAACTACGGAAGAAGGTTAAAAAGCTCTTTATTAAAACACCATCCTTCGTATGTTCCACTCGAAGTAAACCAACTCTGAACCAAAGCATTTTTAATTTAAACTGGGAAGAGGACTCGCTATCTGGAGGCGCGGGTGTCCCCGGCATGCACCTACTTTGCATTCAAGAGAGGCGCGAAGTGTCGTCTTGCACCGAAACACTGTCGTATGTATGCGACGATATAGAAAATGTTGCTGAAAGTATTGCACAGATGGCGAGTTTGGCTGGACTGTACGATGTAACTTTTTATTTTAGACACATCGAAAGAAGGAGACTGTACATGCACTACGAAAATCGCTATTTTACGTAGGTGCGCTTTAAAAGCGTGTACAAACCTAAACATTGGTTGTCTGTAAAGTCTGTTTACGGACGATAATTTTACGTGATACAATATGCCGTTGTCTCTCTTTTACTCGGACGCATGCAGCGGTCGATGGAGTGGAAACCAAACGCTTAGGCCGATCGTGCCACACTTTTTCGTGCGTGCAGCCGTCGTTCATCGATTTATATATAAGACGTTATCACGTCAAAACATTTTAAAATTCCCTCTATCTAGATTCCTAAAAATAAACTGTGTCGACTTAAGTTATCATCGCGTCGAAACAATAAATCCTTTCACTTCCTCCAGCAGCTAAGTTATCTCAAACTACGGAAGAAGGTTAAAAAGCTCTCTATTTAAACACCATCCTTCGTCCGTTCCACTCGAAGTAAACCAACTCTGAACTAAAGCATTTTTAATTTAAACTGGGAAGAGGACTCGCTATCTGGAGGCGCGGGCGTCCCGGCATGCACCTACTTTGCATTCAAGAGAGGCGCGAAGTGTCCTCTTGCACCGAAACACGTCGTATGCGACGATATAGAAAATATTGCTGGAAGTATTGCACAGATGGCGAGTCTGGCGGCACTGTACGATGTAACTTTTTATCTTCAGACATATCGTGTATATCGCTGCACAACATAGCTCTGTTTTTACGTACGTTTTAAAGCGCTTTCAAGCCTATCAACATTTTGAAAATTCTCGATCTAGCTTCCTAGAACTTTAACTGCCAAGTTATCGTGGTTGAGACAAGGAATACATCAACAACTTTCCCTTGTTTAATTTTCCTGATCTATAACGTGAATGAAATGAGTAAACTTCCATGGTGGGTGGGACGTGTCATGGTCATGGTCCATTCTCCTTGTCCATTTATAAAGAAGGTCAGTGCCCCATCAGTACTGACGATGAATGAATGAATGAATGAAACTTTCACCTTGTTCCGAGTCGCCATTTAGATACCTTTAACTTCCTTTACCAAGTAAGATTTCTTAAACTACGCAAGCAGGTAAAAATTTAAGTTCCTTCATTCAAACACCATCATCCTTCGTCCATTCTACTCGAAGTAAACCAACTCTAAAGCACAGTCGAACCAATTGAATCATGACTCATTTGTTTTGAAAGTGTCAAAACTATAAATGTCAGTGTCAATGTCAACAAGTTTAAATTTTGACCTTATTGAATTTTAATATCTGCAAGAAAATGAACGGGTCAGTAGTTAGAATGCATCTAAACCGACTGAAACATTTTTTATTTGAACTAGAGATGGGAGGAGCGATAATTTGGTCTCAAAATGAACTAATATACCTGTAAGTAATTTCATCTTTAGCGATTGCCAAATACCTGGAAAGGTATTTCTTTCGCGTGTGAGGGTAGTAATATCTCCACATTGATGAAATTAACGCTGACTATACAGCGTGTAAGAAGTATTGGATAAATTCGACGCTTCTCGTAACGACTCCGTAGCTCAGTGGTTAGAGCAGTCGCCCGGAAAGCGAAAGGTCGTGGGTTCGAGTCCCATCGGAGCTAGTTGTGAGACGGGTCGATTTTTTCTAAATACTTCATTTTCCATTTTTCTGTAATAAAAATTGCATTGTGAATGCAAAAAACTAAAAATTAAAATAATATACCTAATATGGAATAGCTGAAATAAAATTCACAGCCAAAAGTTCACTGTTCTCGAATTTTCCACTAAACGACTTACTTATTCTTTTCCGTTCGAAATCAAGACGTGAAATATAAAAACTGTCTGAACTGTTTGCGTTCGAATTAAAGCTTGTGATAGTGTAGAAAGACTCGCCTCATAAGTTATTAAAGCTGCTTCCCACATTATACGGCGTTAGCCCACCCTGCAGCGAACGCAGGGTTGTCACATGGCCAAATATTAGATTTTATGCTTTAAAAAAAAATTACTGTAGTATAGACAGAAAATGTGTATTTTTTATAGCTCAGGAAACATAATATGTAGTTAAGTTTTATTGTCACTTAAATCTCCCCATTATTTGTTCCGTCATCGATATCCGGAACAATTAGTGTGAAACATTTAAGAAATGAGTATTAAAGTAACCGCACCAGAAGTCAAATGACAGTCTCTGATTTTTAGTAAGTAAAGACGTAAGTGCTTTTATTTTGATAATGCGACATAAAATGATTATTACTAATGATTATTAAAATGATTATGAGACATCGTAGTAGGTAAGTACTCAAAAGAGGATAATTTTATCAATTTGTATGTTTTTATATGTACACACAAATTATTATACACAGTCTGTAAGAATATTGTCCAAGCAAGTGCCAGATGTGGGTGTGATTTGTGTAGGCTCATTAAAAGTGTGTATTAAATTAAATGACTTAAACAAGGTTTATTATATATGAGATTCAAAGATATGGATTTTAAATGTCTTGTCGGCGGTGTCAGCCCTGCGGTGTCATGTCGCCGCCGCATTTTTCGTCCCCACCGTCTAGGTCTGCGACCCTTTGATGAGGCAGTCCGACTGCGCTCGGCTTGGAAACATTCTGTCTTATAATGCTGTGGCACTCGTACGAACATCAAACGTGAGTTTTATACGTAGCATTAGTTGCTAGCTCGCGATTCCGGTACATAGTTAAAGAATTCAGTACGTAAAATGGAAGAATTGTTCTCTTTCCTACTTAGAGCGACGAACACGATTTTTAACCCCCTACTGCAACATGTGTATCAGTCTGTGACATCGTAGATCCTAAACGAATGTTTCATTCGTTTAGGTGATGATGATAGTGATTTTGTTCGAAAACTGACGTGATCTGGATCGTGGATCGTGGGAGGTTCTTAGCCATAATTTGTGAAGATTTGTTCAGAGGTTTCAAGGTCATCAGCTCTTTAAGTTAGCTATAGTAGGGATCTGACACGCAAAATAGTGTTTTTTTTTATAATGACGGACATACAAACACAATTTTACAATAATAATATCAGCACAGTCTATATATTTCTCTTCCCTAATATTAGTATACTTATAGGATGTTTTTCTATAAGCGCAAAACCTCTTAGGTGGTGATTGTGCTCATGAATATGAACAACTTTTACTATGGGGCCAACTCTGCAACTCAACAAAAAAAAACAGCTGTTCGCTGTTCCATACATTCTAGTCTAGTAGGTATTAACAATTTGTATGAAACAGCTTTTTTTTTGCTGAGTTGCAGAGTTGGCCCCTTAGTAAAAGTTGTCCATATTCATGAGCACAATCACCAACTAAGAGGTTTTGCGCTTCTGGAAAAACGCCCTGTATATTTGCCTTGCTAGGCAGCCCTAATATATGTAATGTCATTTGCGAAATAGTAGAGGCAAAGTTTGCCGCACGCCATTTGTAGTTTAAGTTTTTCGATTAAAGGAGTATTACTTCGCATAATGAACCGAATGAACGTGCAAATGCGATCCTCATGTGTGACTTCATCTTCCCGTCAATTTACCAACTTTATCCTTAATCAAGATATAAGTAAACTTGCTATTTTAGAGTTTAGAGTAACAATCTCAGTATTCAATAAATTATATTAAAAAAAACCTTTTATTTAAAATCAAGCTTTTATTCAAATGTCCTGAAAAGAATAAAATAAATTTTGTATCAAGTCAAAACCAACAAATTTATTACATTAAACAATCTATATGTTTTAAAAGCTTGTCGCTTTAATTTCATATGTCAAATATAAGTAAAAGCATTTGTGTTTAGTGCAAGTAGCCCAGTAACAATAAAATCTCGCGACAAGCTTTTAAAACATATAGATTGTTTAATGTAATAAATTTGTTGGTTTTGACTTGATACAAAATTTATTTTATTCTTTTCAGGACATTTGAATAAAAGCTTGATTTTAAATAAAAGGTTTTTTTTAATATAATTTATTTTTGTATTTTTAGTTATTATTGGACGTGTTTGTAAGTCGCTTCATTTCATTTAATGCATCATTATTGCATGGTCGTTTGCCAGTTAATTTATTACAGTCTAGCTCTTCAACTGCATTAAGTCTGCAAACACACAAATATATTTTACCACCAAAAAGGGATTGTAGATTCTTACTACAGACACACACCATATTCATTAAATACAAGGCATATTTACATAGGTATAAAAGTAGGTAGCACTGTATTACGAACAAGAATAGAAAACACAAATTAGACCCAATAAGACAAAAAGTTCCAAATAAAAATGTGTGTGTGTGCCGCAGCAGTACTCAATGGTCGCAGCTCAGCGTCATATTACTTGTCTTGCAACGCAAGCAAACGCTGATTTTCAGCTGTAAATTTTAGTAAGTATTTCAAAAATAAATACATAAGTAATAACAAGACACATTTAAGTTTCTATCAAAGTTGATAAACATAGTATACCTACTTATAGAAAAAAAGGATTTTTCTTTTCTGTAGGTAGACTAATGCTTGTATTAACTTGGAGCCATCTGTCGTATACTTTAGTGAACTATTTATGTGCAAAGCATGGAAGTATTACATGGTGGAAAGTGACACATGAGTGACACCTAGTAGGGTCTGATAGGCTACACACGTCCAGACCAGACCTAACCGCCGATTTGGTGCGGACGAACTTTGCTGTAAAGCAAATATAATCCGTGCTACACACGTTCATACCAAATCAAAATCAAATTAAATAAAAAAAGCTGCACCAAATCTGGCCTTGGCCAAGGCTTTGTATCACATCACTGGACAAGGCCTTGTATCACATCACTTTTTCTTATCAAATACCCACAGAAATCACCTGGATTTGCCAATGCAATGGGCTTGTAAAGAAAAAGACCTATTAACAAAAAAAGGTCTTGGATTTGAAAAAAATTTAACTTTACCTGTCACAAAAGAATGACGAAAAATTCTTCAAAACTATTTCGAGTGGCCTGTAACTGACAGGGAAACTTCATTTTTAATTAAATGTCGATTTTTTTAATCGAGTAATTGAGAAAAAGCCTAGGTCCAGGGACTTTAAATTATTGTTTTAATAGAAATAATAATAATTTGATAATCTCAAATTTATGTAAATAGTATATTATACTCGTAGCATACTTTTCAAAACTGCATCAAAAATTTTTACTGCTTGGTATGTGTTTTTAACAGACAGTTTTTTGCCTCCCAACTCATGTTTTTTCTCAAATAACCAATTCAAATCGGGTGTCGAGTTGGGACGTGTGTTCTATTACTAGTTGAATTTAGAGTGTGCGCCAGATAAGTTTGCGCGGGGTCAAAATCGAATACTAATATTTTCCATAAGCTTAGAACAAAATAATGTACTGTAACTAGTGCCAAAAACGCCCCAGTCGCAGAGTTATCTGACACGCACTCTATGAAGATTGCACTCGCTGAATGCTCGCTGATTATAACTTTATGGTACATTGACAATGTGTCAAGTAACCATCACAACAAAACAAGAATATAGAACTTGAAAATTTGCAAGAATTCTGAATTGATAACTGTACTGATTATATATTTAATTGCATTGTCATCGGAACCAAACTTGCATACAAAATTTCAGGTCAATTGGACACAGGGAAGTGGGTCAAATAAGGCTTGTAAGATTTGACGAACGGTGATCACGCACAATTGTGATGACCACATCTACTGTGTTCCACAGTTTATTGAATCGAAGGTTTCTCATGCAAAATTAAGTAAATTAAAACTAGTCCTACCTTATGGTAAGGGATACTGTCCGTAATCCAGGGGGCTGGTCGCTGTCTTGCCGGCGCGCGCGCGCCTGGCCAAGTAGGTCTTCATCCAACCCCGAGGGGAAACTCTTATAGCTAACACTCTTAAAACTACACAATGCCCTAATAGACAGCTAAAACTTTCCCGGCGCTTTTCAAAGCGAACACACACGGGTCTCAAGTCCGTACCCCGACCGGAGCCCTAATAGGTGCAAAACGAAATCTCGGTCCAATATGGGTAGGTAACTAGCGCGGCACGTCGCTACAGAAACACACGAACTTGTCTCACGGCTGCTTACGGCCAACTGCCTGCACGCGGCCCGAGCGCATTGCGTGTCGCCCGTGACCTTGACAATGACAACGCACCGCTCGCAGCGCGGCGCGAACATCCCCCCGTCCCGGACAGTAGCAAACTGTCCGCCAACTCAATCTAAGGGCAGGCGAGAGAGGGTAGCGATCGCTCGCTTCAAAACAGAGTCCCCCACCAGGACCTCGGCAAACCTGGGCACACCATCCGACCCCGGATGAAGCTGAACAATGCGTCCTAAACGCCAGCGGAGGGGCGGCAGGTTTGGATCCTTTACCAACACGAGGTCTCCTGTCTTGGGTGGGGTCGTCCTATCCGACCACTTAACGCGTTGCTGCAAAATGTGCAAATACTCCAGATGCCAACGGCGCCAAAAACTCTGCGTAAGCTGCTGGAGCAATTCAAATCGCGAGAGCCGTCCGGAGGGCACCTCGGAATAAGGATATTCCGGCAAGGCGTTAAGCGGTCTGCCAATCAAAAAATGGCCCGGCGTAAGGGCCTCTAAATCATTCGCGTCCGAAGACAACGGACACAACGGACGCGAGTTGAGGACCGCCTCAACCTTACAAAATACGGTCGCGAGTTCCTCAAACGTGAGGACCGTCTCCCCAATAACGCGACGAAGGTGAGTTTTAGCGGCCTTTACAGTTGCTTCAAAAATCCCTCCCCAGTGGGGGCAGGATGGCGGGGAGTACTGCCATCGTACCCCTCTGCGAGAGAGTGTGGATCCGATCTCAAAATTATTTCTATCCAAAAATTCACAAACTTCCTTTAAATACCTATCGGTGCCCTTGAAATTGGTTCCACAATCGGACCTTATTAACGACGGCATTCCGCGGCGAGACACAAAACGATTCAACGTGGCTACAAAGGCTTCTGTGGTGAGGGCACTAACCACCTCCAGGTGGACCGCTTTAGTGGCCAAACAAACAAATACACACAAGTAAGCCTTTTCCGTTCTAGCATTACGAAGCCGCGATGTCTTAACGGTAAATGGCCCCGCAAAATCCGTTCCAACTCCTGAGAAGGGCATCGATTCGTTCACTCGATCGGCAGGCAAATCACCCATCTGGGGCTGCATCGTATCGGCGCGCAAACGATAACACGGGAGACAACGAAAAATAACGGATCGGATTATTCTCCGCGCTGACAAAATCCAGAACTCTCGTTGGAGGAGCGCGGTCAAAGCATTACAACCGGCATGAGCATTCTTTACATGTCGGTCTGTAATCAACAGTCTAACTAACGGTCCATCCTTGGGGAGCAACAAAGGGTGGCGTGATCCGTACGGCAGGTTGGCATGTCTGAGCCTACCTCCGACACGCAGCAATCCGGTACTGTCCAAGAAGGGATTCAACCGCACCAAGGGTCCCTTTAACTTGGGCTTACTTGAGCGCAGGGCTTTCAGCTCCGGTTCAAACTCTCGCTGTTGTGTCACTCGCAACCAATGCAAAAGAGCGTCTTGCCGCTCTTGTGGGGCGAGGACCGGAGACAACAATTTCTCCTGAGGCTGGCGACAATTTCGCACAAAGCGCCTCATCCAAGCAGTCACGCCGAGCAACTTATCAAGAGAACTGTAGCGGTCTAACAAAAACTCCATCTGCGGAGCCGCCACCGTCTCCACGGCGTGAACACGCATGCCTAGGTCTGGGACTCTGGCCACAGCCGGGGTGGCAGGCCATGAGCGCTCAGGCCGTAACAACCATGATGGACTCCACCATAGGTGGTGGTCCACTAACTCAGGCGCCTCGCAGCCGCGGGAGGCACAATCTGCGGGGTTCAGTTCGCCCGGTACGTGGCGCCAAATCAACGGGGCCTTTGAAGTCTGAATTTGTGAGACCCGGTTGGCCACAAAAACCTCAAGGGTGTGGACTGAACTCTTCAGCCAACAAAGGACGACCTGGCTGTCAGACCACGCAAATATCGACCCCAAGTCGACACCGTTTCCCAAGGTGTCGGCAACATGATTGAGTAGCCGTACTAAGAGAGTGGCGCCGGACAACTCCAACTTCGGAATGGTTAGCCTAGTCCGAAGGGGGGCGACCTTACTCTTGGCCGTAACTAAGTGTACGGCGACAACGCCTGCTGCATCCACCGTTCGGATGTAAACGGCTGCCGCGTATCCGCTTTCGGACGCGTCACAAAAGCCGTGCAGGGAGGCTTTAAACTTTCCCGAAGGCAGCATTTGCCTCGGTATACAAACCCGATTGACGTCGGGTAGGGATGACACGAACCTCACCCACTCTCGTAGGAGGCTACCAGAGAGGGGCTCATCCCATGACAATTCCGCAGCCCAGAGCTCCTGTAGGAAGCACTTCATGGAAAACACTACAGGGCTGAGCCAACCGTTCGGATCAAAGGTACGGGCTACAGTAGACAGCACCGTGCGTTTAGTCCAGACCTTTGGGTCTGGCAGTTCCAATCTATATGTGAACAAATCCGGGACTGGTCGATACTGGACTCCCAAAACAGACAGCATGTCTGGAGTCTCCGGATTTTCAAAGAGGAGCGGCTCTTGCTGGTGGTCCTTAGGCAAATCTGCCAATAGGTCCGGTGAGTTAGACAGCCACTTCCGCAACTCATAGCCACCAGCCCTCAAGAGCGCAATCAGCTCATCACGTAAGACGAGAGCCTCATCTAAGCTCGAGGCCCCCGTGCAGATATCGTCGACAAATAAGGCCCCCCCCTCAATAAGAGCAGATGCCCGGGGATAGCGTAGCCGTTCGCGCTCTGCGAGCTCCAAAAGCGAACGGATCGCCACAAAGGGGCTCGACCGCAAACCATACGTGTTGGTGTTCAGCTCGTAAGCCAACATCGGATCCTGGGGATCCTCACGCCAAAGGATGAGCTGGTATCGTCTATCCTCCGGGTGAATCACGGTCTGTCTGAACATCATGCGGATATCGGCCACAAAGACGACAGCGTGCCGGCGGAAGTTGGTCAAAACATCACAGACATCGTGATGCAACTTCGGCCCCGCATGCAGACACTGATTCAACGACACTCCGGTTGACGTGGGCGCTGAACCATCAAAGACCACGCGGATCTTCCCATTGGAAGTCTTCAAAACAGCGTGGTGTGGCAGGAAGTAATGTTCCACATTACGCCAGTCCAACTGCGAGATGGACATGTGCCCAAGGTCCAAATACTCCCGCATGAAGTCTATATACTTCTCCTTGAATGCGGGATCCCTGGCCATCCTACGCTCCATGGACAACAATCTCTTCTCGGCCATCGGTCGGGAGCTCCCTAAAGGAGGGCGTACCGCCAAGAAGGGCAAGCGGGTAATCAAGCGACCCGAGAGGAGGCGCCCAGTGTTGTTCTGGTAGAACAATTCGCACTCCTCGGCTAACGGATCCAACCGCTTGGCAGTGGGAGGTTCCTCCACCTCCCAAAACTTTTGGAGAACGTCGGACAAAGTAGAACCGACAATGGTCTGGCGGTCTACCGACGGGGTCTCTGGTGTCTGTGGTACCTTTCCCATCACCACATGACCCAGCGACGAGGACAAGGCGACAAGATCGGCTGTCTGCAAAACTCGCTTGCTTCCACACAGTACACGACCGAGGACATCCGCACCAATCAACAAGTGTATTGGGCCCGGTCGGTGGAAGGAAGGATCAGCCAAAGCCAGTCCAGACGTCAGCTCAATCGTGGATGGCGGCACTCGCACTTGCGGGAGTGGTCCAACCACCTTATCAAAAACTATCGCCGAAGCACCGATCTTCGGCCTTGGCGTGAAGTGGGGGGAGAAGGAGAACTCAACTCGACCAATCGGATCAGGGATCCGCGAGTCTCCCACCCCCCGTACCGCTTCGTGATGCGGCACAAGCAAAAGACCCAGCTGTCGGACAAGCCACCTGGACATTATGCACCCCTGGGCACCTGAGTCCAAAAGAGCACGCACCGTGACAACATTGCCCTTAGGTCCCCAAACATTCACGGAGGCTGTTGGCAACAGCACAAGCTCCGGAGGGGTGGTTGGGTCCGACAGGGGCGCCATTAAAAATTTTGGGGGGGTACTTGTCCCCCTCGCGCCTGAGTCGGCGCGCCAAATGTGGGACGCTCGTACCGGGCGAGCGGGTCCCAATCGGGTACATACTGGCCCCGACCAACAGCACTCCTAGGTGCAGGGTAATACCCGTGTGGGGCGTGCCTCGGTACATAGTACCCCAATCGAGGCCTCTCCATTAGGGGGGGGGAGTAGCAAATAGGGCCCGTGCCCATCGCCACAGTGGCGTACTCTTGTGGTACCCCCCTACCCCCGCCCGTGGCGGGGGCGTCTCTCCTATAGTTCCCCCTCTCCGGGGGGGACTGAACGGGGGGGCTAAGCCCCGCCGAATCTCTAGGGGACCGGTTCCGGGCTGCCGGGCCCCCGCCCGTGCGCGAGGAATTCGAACCCCGGTCGCTCCCGGCGTCCTTGCGGTCCAAACAAAGGAGGGGGTGATGCCTCCCTCCGCAAAGACGACAATCCTCGGTCTGGGGACACGCCGACTGCATGTGTCCCCCCAAACACCTATAGCACCATTGGCGCTGTTTCGCAACGGCCCTCCGTCCCTCTGGGCGGAGGCCTCTAAATTTGGCACATTCGTGCACCACATGCCTATCTCCCCTGCAATACCTGCACCGCTCACTCGGTGCGGGGGGAGGGGACTGCTGGAAGGCAGCATAGCGATTGGTCGGGCGACGGGGCTGTTCCCTCGCCGCCACCATACGACCAACACCTGGAACCGGGGCGGGCTCCAGGTGGTCCGTCACCCTACATTCGTCCTCCAAAAAACGAAGGAGGTCCGCGAAGGGCGGGAGATACGAGGCGCTGTCGCCTCCGTACCTCTGCTCGAAACGCCCCTTCATTTCAGCGGGCAATTTGGCGAGGACTATGTGCAGCAGTATAAAGGACCACTGATCCACCGGCAGGTCCAATCGCCTTAGGGAGTTGACCGCTGACAGTAGCGGGTTCAGCAACTCCCTCCGTAACAGGTGTACCCGCGTGATTCGCGGGAGGGCCAAAATCGTGGCCACGTGGGTGTCCGCCAGTAACCGGACATTCTGGTACCTGCTAACCAGAAGCTGGCGAGCCACCTGGTAGTTGTCGTCACTGATGAGCAGGTGCTGGATTACCGCGCTGGCCTCTCCTCGCAGGGAGGAGCGCAAATAGGCCAACTTCTCGCTAGGGGATAAGTCCCGTCGTGAATCCACCAAACTGTCAAACAAATTAATGAAGCCCATCCAGGCTGACAGATCCCCATTAAAAGTGGGAATCTCCAAGGTAGGCAATCGGCCTAGCAACGCCGTCGGGGTAGGTTTGACCTCCCCGCTCAAAACCGGCTCCCCCTTCCGAACAGCCAGGGCCCTCTCAGCCGCCTCCGTGAACTGGTCAGCCAGCTCATAGGCCTGGGCTACATCCTGCTCCAGCTGTTCCGACACGGCATCATCAGCTGGGGGGTTCTCCAAATAATGCGCGCGACACTCCATGGCGTGGCGCTCCAGGTCTTGCAGCCGAGCTGCCAGCCCGCCATACCGAGCTAGCAACGCGCCTACCCGGTCGGCTCGGTCTATTAATGTGACCGCACAAGCAAGCCAACGCAAAACTCCTTGGATGCCGGCCCTGGATACGGCGAGCGGATTCGTAGGAGCCATTTATAATCCGTTTTATAAACAAAGCAAACAAAGAAATATAAAAGTGGTAAACATCAACAAAAAATACAATAGAAATAGGTCGCGTCACGATAATATAAAACACAATTAAAATTCGGACGACATACACGGACCCTACTATTTTCATAAATTATTAACAACTTACCAATTTCAAGGGCTAACAATATAACGGTATAAACAAAACGTATAGGATTAACGGTATGGCATACCTCGCAAATCAACTACTAAACCGTTATCAACAAACGAAAACAAAACTATTTTTAATAATAATACTCGTAATTTAATACTACTAATAATTAAAACTAGTTCCACTTTTTTAACTAGGCAAGCGGACTCGGAACAAACACTAGTATGTGGTACTAATAAACAACACTTTCGAACGAAACTATTCGTCAAATAAATCCCGACAAACAAAAAAAAAAAAAATATACACATCTAGGCGAGTAAACTCGTATCAAATCACTAGTATGTGATACTAATAAACACACTTTCGAACGAACTATTCGTCAAATAAATCCGGACACACAAAAAAAAAATATACACATCTAGGCGAGTAAACTCGTATCAAAACACTAGTATGTGACAACAATTATATAAGTGTCTATCTATTATCGGATCCACCAAGTGAGAAACATTCGCTTCGAGAATTTACTAGAACAATTTCTTAGTACTTCAAATCGTCTCGGGATCTTCAAATACCCTCGAGATTTCAACAAAAAAAAATAATTTTTAGGTACGCTTTTTAGGTACGCTTTTTATTTTTACTATGAAATTTTATGTAGTTAATTTTAATATGAAAATTAATTATATCAACTAAGCTCTGCTACCAAAAAGTATGATCACGCACAATTGTGATGACCACATCTACTGTGTTCCACAGTTTATTGAATCGAAGGTTTCTCATGCAAAATTAAGTAAATTAAAACTAGTCCTACCTTATGGTAAGGGATACTGTCCGTAATCCAGGGGGCTGGTCGCTGTCTTGCCGGCGCGCGCGCGCCTGGCCAAGTAGGTCTTCATCCAACCCCGAGGGGAAACTCTTATAGCTAACACTCTTAAAACTACACAATGCCCTAATAGACAGCTAAAACTTTCCCGGCGCTTTTCAAAGCGAACACACACGGGTCTCAAGTCCGTACCCCGACCGGAGCCCTAATAGGTGCAAAACGAAATCTCGGTCCAATATGGGTAGGTAACTAGCGCGGCACGTCGCTACAGAAACACACGAACTTGTCTCACGGCTGCTTACGGCCAACTGCCTGCACGCGGCCCGAGCGCATTGCGTGTCGCCCGTGACCTTGACAATGACAACGCACCGCTCGCAGCGCGGCGCGAACAAACGGACATACATACATGCATACACTGCAAGTTAAATAAAAGCTTGTAAAAATCATACGTATTAGCGCTTAAGTTTTTTTTGGTACTTATTTTTAAAGATAGAGCTAAAACAGCTTTAGCGAAGTTTTTTGGTATTTTTAAAGATAGAGCTATAAAACAGCTTAAGCTTTTAAGATTTTTTGGTATTTTTAATGATAGAGCTAAAACAGCTTGTTACCGAATAGCTTTAAAGTAAACGAAAAATATGTTTTATAGATTTGAAAGCGTTTAAATAATGTGAATATTATCATATTCTGTATTTTAAATCAGTAAAAAAACTTGTATTTGGGTTACTGAAAATCTTTACATCATTTTGCAAAGAAATAACTTTCAAATAATAAAATTTTACAATACTGGGATCAACCAGCTTTTTTGAGTGCATTATGCCCGAATACTCGTACGCTACTTATCTTTGGGAGCGTCTCAAACATCGCCCTGACACTTTAAATGTCAAACGTATGAAAGAGATGCCATGATGTTTGAGACGCTCCCAAAGATGATTTGCGTTCGAGAATTCAGGCGTTAACTCCATACATGTTTGTTACCACTTGTTTTATACTTGAGGCAGTACCTACTGCCAAAGCAGTGAAACCGCGAGGTTTCTGCCTCCACTGAACTTCGCCGGATAATCGTTAACATACAAATGTCTGCTATCGCTAACTTCAGCGCTAACCCTGTGGAGTGCTCGCTCGGTTCGCTTTTGTACATACTTACCTCTTTTCTCTATGATGCAGATACGCTCACAACGCTTTGTCGGCGTTTATATATTTTAGTCCTTAAACTTACAGGTGAGAATAGTGAAAAGTCTTGTTGTGGTCACGTTCGTTTTAATGGAGTTGCAATAAATTGCTTTACTTATTATTTCAGCGTGTGCCAACACAACAGTCTCGACAGAAAAGTTATATCTGGGATTCACTTTGGAAGCAAGATCGCATCAACTTGTAGGAATAAATTGCATTTGTTTGTCACAATTACGCTTTATGTGTGTGAGAAAGGGTTTGTTTTTAATATACAAAAATTTGAGAAAGCGGAATTTGTTTTACTTACAAAAGCCCGTTATAACGCATGCCAGTCGCTTGTTCTCCAACATAAAACTTTCGCGAGTATCTTTGAACAGTAATGCCAATCAAATCCATTGATACGGAAACGAATTCGAGCTATGCGATATCGATTCGAAGGGATTAGGGTTCCTTGCGCGGTGTTTTTTGGTACCTACCTCAGTACCTACCGGGGTTGAAGTGGTGCACAGTTCATTTCCCGTATGCAAAGCGTCCGCAATCGATGCCGGAGGCGCCAGCCGGCCGACGACCGGCCCTCTGACACAGCGCTATGCTTGTGTAAGTGTGTTTATACACGGTGCATGTAGTTGGAGCTAGTAAAGATGCGGGTTACACGCGTGAGTAATATACGCAAGCTACTTGTTCAAGTTACTCGCTTGTACTTGTACACGGTGCAAATAACTGGGGCAATTAAAGACACGGGCTACTTGCGCAAGCAGTACGCACAAGTTATTTGCTCGTGGTCAAGAGCTACATGTGAACCTGCTCAAGTAACATGCGCGGGTACCCGCGCGCGCCGCAGAGCACGCGGATTAGTTCCGCGGGTGGCTCGCTTTAGTACATTCTCGAGTCGCTAGACCCGCACATGTTTTTGAACGGTAAGTTTAGCAAGCATATCATATAACCCGCGCAAGTGCCTCAACATGCGCAAGCTACTTGCACCGTGTACAAGCACTCGCTACAAGCAGTTACGCAAGTTACAAATGCCCGAATAGGCGCATTCGAAGACACGTGCAATCAGGGACGTATTTGAATGAACCACTTCTTCGTGTGGCTGGCTGGCTGGTGCCTCGCCATTCACGCGCAGAATCTTTTACTATTTTGGTTATTTATTAAACTAGGATAATACAGCAATTAGGGAATAGGTACTACTAATTGAACGATGAGACGCCAGCCATATGTAAAGCAGTAAAGCGCCCTGTAAGCGATAAAATTTGCTTGACTTTGTTTGTCAAACTTCACGTTTTCATCAAACATTAACACAAACGGTCAAACAAAAGATCAAACAAGTTTGACAAATCTGTTTGCCGTCGTCAAAGAAAAACTGAGATCTTGTTTGACAAACACCGCTGCTCACGTTCAAACCTGTTTGTCAAACACGGCATCATTCAAGATTTTTATCAAACACGTGAAACACTTAGAATGTTTGACAAACGTTTCAAACACAGCTGCACACTATCAAATAATTTGACAAACACGTAAACTTAGACAAACACGTAAAGTTTGACAAACAATTTGATTTTACAGGGCGCTTAAAAGGTGGTTCACCAAATTTGTCCCTCGTTGTACGGTAGCGTGGGCATTGGCAAGCGCACAGGGAAGCCTGTAGATCTTAATGTAACGTACCTTACTTACGTCTTTGTTGTTTACTTCGTGAGTTTAGGCTTAGAGACAGATTACTTTATCGAATAACGTAATTTCAGCCTCTAAATGTTACGTCTTTGTATCTTGACGTCGCGGGTTTAGGATTTGTATTTCGGTACTTAGGCTGCATTCGACCAAACTTTTATTCCAAAAGGACCGGGCAATGCCCGTGAAACCCAAGCCGAGATACATAATAATAATAATAAATAACTTCTTACATTCACACCAATTATCTAAGCCCATTTTAATTTCATTAAGAAACTGTATCATGGAAAGCTTGATAACGCATAAATATATACTTAAATACTTTTTGTTTGTAAATACATACAAATAACTAGAATAACGCTTACTTTCTGATAGTAATGTCAAAACCCCATACTAGTTTGACATTAGTATCCGACAGTACAGTGCCACAAACTTTGCTGTGCCGGTGGCCAAAATGTCAAACTAACGTGATTTTTTTAATGTCATTTTGCTGTTAAGTTGATGTCCAACCATAGCGCTGCTGGCGGCTGAAGTTCTTAGAAGTCAGGGCCGGTTAAATTACTACAAAAAAAAAGAAAAACGTACGTAGCGCCGCTGTCACCGGAACAGAAAAGGTTGTGGCACTCTAAGCGATATTCTCAGAATAAAAGTTTGGTCGAATGCAGCCTTAATTTTAAAACCAAATTGTGTTGGAGTTAGTTGATTACGGTTTTACATTCATTACATTAAGCTGAATGCACCTTGTGAATGAAACATTGCTAACTGCTATTGGTAATTTGGTACGGTAGGTACTGTAGCTAACATTTTTACTGTGTCACTCAGTGATATTTCTACGGGAACGGGTACCACGCGGGTAAAACAGCGGAAAACCACTACTGACAAATATAGTTGGCCCAGTCTAGCATTCTAAGAAAGATTAGCATAACCATCTTTCCTATTTAAATTATTTATGTCCTTAAACCGTTACAAGGTACAGTCGAACCAATTGAATCAAGAAATATTTTGCTAAAATTTGTTTGAAAGCGTCAAGCTCTACAAGTTTTAATTTTGACCTTATTGAACTTTAAACTCATTTGGCCAAATAAAAAGTATAGATGTTTGTTATCTGTTAGAAAAAACTAATGGCACTTACCTAGTTTTCAGTTGCAATGTATGTATTTAGGACTTTAATTACGCTCGCAAACATAGGAATAGTTCTAACATCGAGTCACGTATGATTAATTAATCAAATTGCTGTACTCGTATTGATCACAGCGGCGCCGGTGGTGGTGCGAAATGAGTAGGTTAGGTACGAATCCAATCGAGACCTGAAGGTCCAAGTAGAAGCAATTATTTATGGGTAAGTATTACGAGTAATAAATGTACAAGTAAGAACTTATCGGGTCAATATTGCAAATGGTTGCTTTTCGGGTTGTAAGAAACATACGTTATTACCTTTTTTTTGACATCATAACTGTTTTTTTATCAGAAGAATAAAGATTTTCTAATTAGAAATAGATTAATAATTAAAAAATTAGAATCTTTAATGTGTTTCTATCTACTTTTAACGAAGTTAATTTTATCAAAACGTAAAAGTTTAATGAAATAATTCAAAGTAGCATTAGAACATGAATTTAGAATCTGTCATGTGCCTGTCCTCAAAACAGGAAGCCTTTCATTCCACAAAAATTTTGAATGGACAGTGTTTAACCAGATAGTACTTTCATCGTTCGCTAGACAGTTCCACTAATGCCGAGCAAATATGAACCATATGTACTTGTATATCAATTTGAACTTGGCTATAAGCCTTTCATTCCACTAAAAGTTGAAATGTAGGTACAGTGTTTAAGGTGCATGTAGTCGTGAAACGATCATTTTTGAGGCCCTAAAACTCATAAATTAGCCTACTGATGAATCCAGAATTAATATATTTTAAATATTGATATATAAACTTCAATCTGAGCATTTAAAAAAAGCATAGTCTTCAAGATACTATTTAAAAAAAAACATTGAAATTAGGCTGTTTTCAACTTGAAATACGCTACTGCTTCTAAACTACAAGTGATATTTTCACGTTTCTTTCAGGAAAAGATTGCTAACTTGTTTAACTTAAAACTGAGCATTTTTCGTTTTAAAATAATACATAGTTTTGACGAAACGTGTGTTTAAGCTGTTTTGGTGCGGGTAGCGGGCGGGAAAATTAGGCCACTTTTCTATGCCCAAGGTCGTTGGCGATACCACGGCCCTTAACCAGATAGTACTTTCATTGGTCACCAGACAGTTCCACTAATGCCGAGCTCCTAAAATTTTTTAAATAACCCTTTAATATTTTTTATTCTTTGTACTAGTTTTAAAAAGTGGCCACTTTTGGTTTAAAACCATTTCAAAACTTACAGAAAAGATGAAAACTGTTGAAGAGTTATTCAAAAAATATTAGATACAATTTAAGAGGGCATGGTTGTTTTCTTGTTTCAAATAATGATCTGGTTAACGTATAATAAAAATAAATGAATTGGCGGCGCTAGTGGACGGCAATTAGCGCTTTAAAAAGATTCAAGAGTTTGTTAAATGTAACAAAGCTCGGCTTGTAATGCATGCGACACTGAGAGCAAAACGAAATTAAACGCGTATTTATCATTCAGTCTCTTCTTACTTGACTTCATCTCGAAAACTACATTGGTCAATAATTTGGCGCTCTAAGACGTGTCATCAGTCATCAAAAGTACAAATTGTTCTATTGAGTCAATCATTCATTAATAGGCCTTACAAATAAGTACCATGGATTTATTAAATAGACTCTTATTAAAAGCACTTTCTGAACTCTTTCGCGTTACCCTAAAAAAAGACATCACAGTCATGTGCCGAGCCGCCTGCCAACTTCAATATCCGAAAAATGAAAGACCAAACAGTCGCATAGTCAAAAACGCTAGAATATTGCATTCGCCCGAATCGGAAACTTAAACGAAGAGCACGTACAACTGCTGCTAAATTCCTGGAAAGTCGGCGAGTATATCCCAAATATGTGGTAATTTCCCCGCTTCCTGCTGGACTGCTGGGAAATCCTATCTGTTTTACTGATTCGCTGGTAGCATTGTGGCTGTTTTTAACTAGCAATTAAGCTAGATTATCCGTGTTTTAGTAACATTTCTAGACTATAAAGAATAGTAGATTGTACAACAAGTGCATAAAACGTACCATTTTACCCGAGACGTATATATCCATCCGAGCCGTAGGCGAGGGTGGATAGTCAATTCGAGGGTAAAATGGGTTTTATCTACGAGTTATACACTCTGCTTTTCACTTCGAGTGTGAGGAAAAAAAATAACAATATTGCAAAAAAGAAAAAATAAAGACTTCGCCATATTGGCGGGAAGACTTTCTTTTTTTTTATACGTGGCAGTGGCAGCACAGTGACTTTAGCATAGATCGTAGTCCATAATGCTCTTGAAATACTTATTTCTTACAAAACTTATTAATTTTGCCTAGTTTTATTAATTTAGTAAGTAATTTAGAATGGATTGTGTACAAAATTAAGGAAACAGAATGAAATAACAAGTTTATTTTAACGAAGTTTAATTGCGTGTGTGACTGTTTACCTGACGACCTTTGTCTTAGAGTCTGAGACTTAGACGAAGATTTTACTTTATGCACTAGAGCATAAAAAGCGATTTTATGCAGCCTATACCCAACATAAACACGAACTTTACGAGCATGAGAAGTGAAAAGTATTTTAAATGAAGCTTAAATTATTATATCCACGCTTTGGAAATGGAATTTAATGTAACAGTATGAATAACATTCCTTTATGCTGGTTATTTATCCTTGACATATAATGACTAAAGAATCATCGATCAACTATCGGAATTTTGTTATTGATATGAAATATCAATTAAAAATGTCATTCACATTTTTATTGTCAAGTCGAGATAGAAATACTATTTGTTCATTGATAACTCCCGAAAAAAGATATAACTCTCAAGTTGTTGTAATGTACTTAATGATTTCTTGACTATTACTCAACTAAACGGTGGTATCAACCTTTGAGTGTATATTGGATCCAGAAATTTATTAATCTTTATTAAAATTTTTACTTTTTTGCATTCACAATACAATTTTTTTTATTGACAAATTGAAAATGAAGTATTTAGAAAAATTCGATACGTCTCACAACCAGCCCGATGAGACTCGAACCCACGACCGTTCGCTATCCGGGCGGGCAACTGCTCTAACCACTGAGCTACGGAGACGTTACGAGAAGCGTCGACTTTTGAATTAATCTTTTTAAACTGGCTATTAGAGATTGCTTAAAATTACATAAAGTATAAACCCATCGGGAATACGAACATTATAAAATTAATCCAAATAGAGGCTGGAGCTAGGAATTCCTTCATTAGCGCTCGCAGGAATGAAGAATAAAAGAGCACGTTTTTTACTAGCAGCTCTAAAACATTGAAAATTCCCAAGCTTGCAGGCCAGTTCATTATTATTGAGAATACTAGCTGGACAAAAATGGAACAAAGACAATGAACATTTGGAAATTAAAAACCGTGCGGAACATACTGGAGTGCATTTTAAAATAAGGAAATTCTGTTTGCGTTGCTTTCGTAGAGCGTCGAGCGGGTTGATTTTAACAATGGGATCAAATAAATTTTATTTATTTTACTTTTCCTTGTATTGATAGGAAGCTATTTTTTATGTTCGTCTTTTCTCACCACTAAATATGTATGTTTTTCAAACAGAACACCTATTTTTTACTGTTCTTAATATTTGTTTAAAGTTAGAATAGGATAGAATATTTATTTATTGCATTTCATGTGGTTAAAGTTAAAGTTATTGTTTAAAGTTATGTTGAAAATGTCTATTACGAATATTAATTAAATCTTAAAATTAATTGGCAGTGCTTTAATAAGTTTTTCATTCACATAATTTCTGTTAAAGTGCATTTCCTAATAGCTACAGATATACATGGCGATTATTTAAATTAAGTATGTCCATTTAGCTCTTTAGCCCCAGTCCTAACATAAAACTACACACTCTCAACTTTTTTATATGTCCCCGTAGGGAGGGAAAAAAAACGATGGACACTTGGAAGAGGAACTTACTTTTCAAGTATATTTTATATTCAACAACTGCTGCCGAAAAAAGTACCTATGCTATATGTTGACCAAAAGTTCAATTTACCACGAACGCAAAAATTATATAAACTATTGTAAATATCAGTGAAATGTGCAGTCTGTTTCTTAGGAATGGCATTATATAAAGTTTTATACAATGTTGTCCATTTCTAGTAAGCCTTACCGGCCAGCTGAAAGACGTCGCATAAAGGAGAGGTGGCTCACGACTCTATTATATGTCCCCGTGTGGAGGGATGAGGTACGATGGACACTTGAAAGAGGAACACACTTTACAAGGATATTTTCTATTCTACAACTGCCGAAGAAAGTATGCTATATGTTGACCAAAAGTTCAATTTACCACGAACGAAAAAAACAACTATTGTAAATATCAATGAAATGTGCAGTCTGCTTCTTAGTACTGGCATTATACAGGGTTATTTTGAAACCACTACTGACCAAATTTTTAAGTTCGACTGAGAATCGGTTAGTGAACAACTTTCTCTTAGAAACATGGGTCGAAATACGACGCAAATTTTTGGAATTCCCAAACTAAATCGAACACGTGATCAGTATGATTAGTGTGCAAAGTATAAAAAATATTGTCATATTCGACCCATGTTTCTAGGAGAAAGTTGTTCACTAACCGATTCTGAGTCGAACTTAAAAATTTGGCCAGTGACTTCAAAATAACCCTATATTAAGTTTTATACAATGTTGTCCATTTCTAGTAAGCCTTACCGGTACAGCTGAAAGACGTCACATAAAGGAGAGGTGGTTCGCACGACTCTATTATATGGCCCGTGGGGAGGGATGAGGTACGATGGACACTTGAAAGAGGAACTTACTTTACAAGGATATTTTATATTCTACAACTGCCGAAGAAAGCATGCTTTATGTTGACCACGAACGATAAAAATATATAAACTATTGTAAATATCAGTGAAATTGCAGTCTGCTTCTTAGGACTGGCATTATATAAAGTTTTATTCAATGTTGTCCATTTCAAGTAAGCCTTACCGGGACAGCTAAAAGACGTCGCATAATGAAGAGGTGGCTTACGACTCTTTTATATGTCCCCGTGGGGAGGGAAAGAAACGATAGACACTTGAAATAGGAACTTACTTTACACTCAGACCAAATAATAAGTTAAAACTTATTATACTTTATACTTTTTTATTTGGTCTGAGACTTTACAACGATATTTTATATTCTACAACTGCCGAAGAAAGTATGCTGTAGGTATGTTGACCAAAAGTTCAATTTACCACGAACGCTAAAATTATAAAAATATTGTAAATATCAATGAAATGTGCAGTCTGCTTCTTAGGACTGGCGTTATATAAAGTTTAATACAGTGTTGTCCATTTTAAGTAAGCCTTACCGGTACAGCTGAAAGACGTCGCATAAAGGAGAGGTGGCTCACGACTCTATTATAGGTCCCCGTGGGGAGGGATGAGGTACGATGGACACTTGAAAGAGGAACTTACTTTGCAACGATATTTTACAACTTGTGTAAATTTTTCACGAATGCAAGAACATTCTATCTTTCACATAATCTTTATTTAAATAAGGATTATAATTAATTGCACCTCAAAAAAAACTAAGTTGCACACCTGTGCATTTCAGTATCTTTGTAGGATAAGTTAGGTTAGATTGGTGATCAGTTAAATACTAGCCTTTAAATAAAGGTGACATGACATTATACTAACGCCACTCAAAGAATTCCGATTTGACGCGCAGTTATTTCGTTGGAGTAAAGTTAAATTTTTAGTGAAATGGTATATTTTCTATGGGTTTGACAGCTATCGAACTGAAAAGCTCTCGGCGGTCTTTTGGTTTGATCGTATATTTTCTTTCATCAATCATTCAAGATGTCTTTTGTTTCATTTATCATAATGTATCAAACAAAATAATTTGTTTGTTTACTTATTAAATTGTTTGGTAAAAGATGAGTGTGTATGTGTTTACATCTGTAACAAAAGTAACTCTTTGTAAATAAATATTAACATTGTAAAATGAGTAATATTTATTTGTTTCCCCTTGTTTCCAGAAAGGGAGATCTACCATTACAGGATTTTTAAATACAAATAGTGCGTAATACAAAACATACATTTTCAAGTGCACTCATTTAGTGCAATTTCAGCGATGTAGCATGCACCAGTTTTGCTGTTGGAATTGCGTTCAAACGCGTTGCATATTTGCGGAAAAACTGCACGAAAGTACCCGGACCGGACGGGTGAATGTCCAACCCCAGGCTTCCGCAGACCCCACAGATAGGGTTGCCAGATGGACATTACTTACCGGGATAGTCCGAATTTCAGTGTATTTGTATGTTCGTGTATTACTCGGAAACCTGAAAACCACGAGCTTCCGCCCCACAAAGATTAAAGATCAAGTATGTACTACGATAACCAGAGCCGAAGGATAAATACATTTTCAATTTATTGTGTTGCCACGAGTGTGGACACGAGTTGCCATGGCCTACCTGGAAGTCTTTGAATAGACTTCAGACTATAGATATAAAAACCCGACTGTTATTAACCGAAAAACTCAGTTAATTTCACATAGCCTTTGAATAGCATTCGGAGTTCGGACTATGGTCGGCCGTAGCAAAGACAATCTGTCCAGGTGGGGATTTCTAGATGATTCCGACTTGGAATGTGGGTGCGGTGCTTCTCCCCAAACCATGGGACATTTGATATCGTGCCCTGCGTGTCCTTGCAGCTGCACGCAGGACAGGAGCAGCTAATGAAGGTTACAAGTTCTGCGATTCGCGTAGCTGAGCTTTGGTTCGACACAGTTTAGTTTGACAGTGACACGAAAGAAGAAGATTTATTGTGTTCTTTGGTTGACGTAAATATATGTTATTTTGTCTAGTCTTTGAATAGACTTCGGACTATGGTCGGCCGTAGCAAAGACAACCTGTCCAGGTGGGGATTTCTAGATGATTCCAACTTGGAATGTGGGTGCGGTGCTTCTCCCCAAACGATGGGACATTTGATATCGTGCCCTGCGTGTCCTTGCAGCTGCACGCAGGATGACCTAATGAAGGCTATAAGTTCTGCGATTCGCGTAGCTGAGTTTTGGTCGGACACAGTTTAGTTTGTCAGCGACACGAAAGAAGAAGATTTATTGTGTCCTTTGGTTGACGTAAATAAACATATATTATATGTTATTTTGTCTAGCTAGGTATGGCTTTGACATTGACCCCAATTCGGTTGTGCACACGACTAAACTAAACTAAAAACTAACCTTAAAAAATCTCTAATTTTAATCAAGTCGAAACGGAAAAAGGACTAAAGTTCGACTTATTTGAATTGATGGTGTTGCAAGTATAATTTTGATGTGAAAACCCAGTTTGACAGCACTAAACCTAAATTTAGTCTAGTTTAGTCTAATTGGTGCTAGCCGAATCGGGCCCATTGTCCCGTAATGAACGGCGGGAAGTCTGGAAACCCTACCCAACGCTCGAACCTATCCGCTTTGTCGCATCCGGCCATCCGACACCGGCCGATAAGCGCCGATCGCCTGATCACGGCGAATGTGGACCGATTTCAAAGCTATCGGTATTTAAAAGGAAAATACGGTTTAACGCTCTTTATTACTCGCACTTTCAAAGGAAAATGTGAAGCGTGTGCTCGCTCTATTTCTATTTTAACTAGGTCTTCTAGTCCTTAGTTTTTGCCAACGTTTGCTGTTATGTGGAGATACTTATCGGATTCTCTTCTTATTGTATTTTTACTTTCAGTTTTTTATTATTTCAAATTATTTCACGCTAAACATGTAGGTAGATTGCTGACCGCATTGATTGCATATCGGTATAGGTACTAAATTATTGCCTTTTCTTGGTATTTAGGCCATAAAATTTACGAAAAATAAATGTCCTTGTTATAAAACCTGAAATCGCTTCGAATAAAGCTGTGAAACATAATTATTCTGTATAACTGTTGTTATTGGTGCATTTCTATGCTGCCCCGATTGATTAAAAAAGCTTAACCCTACAAGTTGGCTTTCTATCTTTTTTGCTCACAAAATAAAATAGAAACAATTCTCGTTTGTTTTTTTAACCTGTGAGTCATCGTGCTGCAAACACTGTTTTCTAGTTTCGTATTGCCAAATGATATAACTGATCGTGGATAGGGGAAGGTTTGACACGAGTCACGACCATTATGCGAATCCATCTACGCAGGGCGGCGCGCACGCGCGGACTGGGCGCGACGCAGTCCGCCGCCAGACTACGCCGCGGCCAGACGCGCGCTACGAGACGAGACCGCCCGTAGCACGTAGCCTCGTAGCACCGTAACACGTAGCTAACCCTACCGCAGTGAAACGTGACGTTATCGATATAAACACTCCAAATATATAGGCTGTGATCACGTGAATGTGTATTTGTTGACTCAGCGTGCCGTGTTTGCAGTGAGCGCGTACGAATCTGTGATTGTCAAAGGTGAACTGCCCTGCCTATTGTGATGGAAGTTGAGGTTATATTGAAGTTACATCTGCATGGATAGTTACGTTCGCGTTGTTGTCAACGCGACTCTGTAGATTTGACTTGCGTCTTAGATTTCCTTACGTAAACTGTAAGTACGAGTTCCGTTCGTGTTGGCTGGTTATATAACCTATTTTTAATGACCTAAGTAGTGGAGTTGCCTATTTTTATATAAAAAATACCGAAAATGTTTTAAATACATTTCCGTCTTGACGACTATCAATTAATTGATATTCGTCAAACACGTAAACACTTAAACAAACATAAACGATGCTAGTTATTTATGTTTTATATAAAGATGATGTGAATAGTATATTCTAAAACCTAATTAAAACATTGCTTCATATACAAACACTTCAAGTATAGAAACTGTTTTTTTACCAACTCTGGGTTATTCTTGTTAGTGTAAAAATATATTGCATGAATTTAGATTCAAATCAACAAAATGTTCATTATTTTTCATGACTTAGTTCATAGACGAGTATTAGTAGAGTAATTTTTTGCATGTATAAACCATAAACTTATTTATACTATGGTATAAACTAAACAATGTATGTACACTAGTCCACTGGTTGTCCGAATAGTATCACACCACTAAGCCGTTTGTTTCCGTATTTATATTTATTATGTTAATAATATTTTATTAGATACTTATGTAAATTTAATCAAGCTAAAAACATATGCATGTGCTAGATTTGAAACGGTTGTTAATCAAACAAAGTCAAAGTCAAAAACTATTTATTCAAATAGATTTGCATAATGAAATAAGTATACTTACTTTTGAATCGTCCAAATTTTTTTCCTACTAAACAAAAATAATACCTACTTGCTATCGCGATCTGCACCACAATAGCTACACTACAATACCACAGTTCAAGCTAAAAACATATGCATGTGCTAGATTTGAAACGGTTGTTAATCAAACAAAGTCAACGTCAAAATCTCTTTATTCAAATAGATTTGAAAAATGAAATAAGTACTTACTTTTGAATCGTCCAAATTTTTATTCCTACTAAACAAAAATAATACTACCTTGCTATCACGATCTGCACCACAATAGCTACACTACAATACCACAGTATATATATATATATATATATATATGTTATACTATGTATTGGATTGAATGAATACTTGATTAGTAAGCTACAAATAATCCCCGAATGGTATAAATAGTGGAACTGTTATAAATGTTCACGTACAAGTAGAGAAAAAGTCTGAAAGTTCCAGAATGTTGTTCAATAATATATAGAACTTAAGTTTTTTTTTTGCAGACTTTGTCTTTGAAACCAGCATCTTTTTTCTTCGACGAGAAGAAACTTTCTTAGCAGCGCTTACAAGGATGTGCTCTTAGGGCACTCTTCGTAAAGAATTTTGTTTTTCTGAGAAATTAATCTTAAATGTAAACGCAGAAGGCGATATGACAAAAACACTATAAAAAAACTTTGTTACAATTTTCCGCCTTACAATGTTGGTTGGAGATAAAAAAAAACTTTATTTCCGAATCTATCGAAATACGAAAAAATGTTTTGTAACTTTGCCTTTATTTATTTTGCTAATACAAACCAACTAGTATAAAAATTTACCAGTTTGGATAAGTAATTAATTTTGCTGAGTGTTATCTTTTTCCTTATTTAATCAAGCAATCATGTTTTCTTCGTGATCGTGATTGTTAAATCCCTTTTTATATGACTTTAACATAAATACTGAGGCTTTTATTGAAAATGATACGGCCAACAGAGCATGGCCACGAATCTTTGTCAACAGAAATGCGAAAGTATTACCGAATGCAGTGACGCGCGAACTAGAAAACCAGTGTTATTTTTAGCAGCGAACCGTTTGTGCCATTGTTTTACTTTGACATAGCACGCTGCAGAATGCAACGTGGTGCAACACGGAAATGTTCCGCGGCTTCGAACAAGTCCACTCTCTAAATAACACTTCTTTTAAGTGTCAAAAGAGATTGGAGTGACGAAATTTTTCTGTCAAAGGTTAGGTTAGGTGGAAATGATATACATATCTTAACAACTGTAATAACAACTGTGTGTTCAGCTGATGTGTAGGTAACTTAAATGAACGTTTTCATGGTAAACATTTTTATTTGTTTATGGGGATTCGTTCGGCTGACATGATGGTGATGATGATGATGGGGATATAATGATGTGTAATGTTTAAATGCTTTAATTATTGGTTAAATACTTAAATGTTTTTTTTATAAACAATCCAAGATTTTCGTTAACAATGCAATTAGCAAAAAACATCCGCTCACTGTCCAGTGGTCATACATTTTCGGATTCAATTTCGACCCGAAGTTTCCGTTTCCAGTAAACACTGCGCCTAAAGCAGAATATAATTATGTTCCTTTGCCTCAAAATGGATTGAGGATAATAAATACAATTACTCCGTCTCATATATTGCTAGGGTTGGGCCCTTCTCTTTTCTACCTTTGGGAAGGAGGCAATTTTTCTCTAGATAAATTCGCGAATTTCGGAATTTCCAACAACAAACTTTGCAACCCCTCTTGCGGCCCGATTCACAGATATTAGGATATATATGTATGTGAAACTGCGCACGTTCATTATCAGCCGTATACGAGGTGTATAGATTTTGATAATTTTATTTGCTCGGTCGGCGGAACCACGCGTTCGCCGAACAAAGTTATACGAAAGCCTCAAATGTAATTTTGGTGATTGACGCTTGCGTCGTTAGGAGCATATTTCGTCGACTTTACCCCAAAGTCATTTACGACATGATTACCGTGTAACTTTCCGTGATGTCAGTTTTATGTGTTATGCTTGTATTGCTTGCAAATTATTGAGTTTACGCAGACTTGCCTACTGTTAGGTATTGATGCTTCATTAATCTTCTATCTATATATATCTATATAAATAAAAATGACTGATATGGATGGATAAAAAGTAGCCTATGGGTACAAAGTATCTGTGTCCCAAATTTCAGCCAAATCAAACATCCAAACTTTCATATTTATAAACTTATAAGTATGATAATTATACAATAGAGATAAACGGTGCAATGTAAACAATCTGAAAAACACGGTAAAATTGCATCTTGGAGAATGTTATGTGTATAATTGCATTCCATTCAAGAAACGAAAAAAAAAACAAAAGCAGGGTTTTGTTTTTAATCACTTATTTTCTTTCTCCTCTTGTTTTAGTTCTGTTTTTGTGTCCCCCTGGCTAAAACAGTCGTAATGGAATTAGGGGAATGGGATTCGGACCGTGATATGCGACGAATATTCACTAATTAGTCCGAATCATGCCCCGCGATGGAACGTACATATAATCTGCACATATACAGGGCGTCCCAAAATTAACTCACATGGAGGGAAAGTACCTTAAATACTGAAGATATAAAATTTTACTGAAAGGAGACTTCATTTTTATTTTAAAAAGAAAACGAACTGCATTCAAAGAATTTTAAGTAATCAACTGTCTGAACTGGGAATCGAACCCGCCGAATGTAAAAAAAAAAAATTCTCTAATTTAATTGTACCGATCGAAAGGCTCGATCATACCTTATCATTTTTTCTTAATAACATAGCATCTTAAATAAAAGGAAGACTACGAAATTTAACATTTAATGTTGAATAACAAGTTTGTGCAGCGTTATGGATAGCCTTTCCTGTGACTGTCGTGCTCAAAACTTTAACATTTCAATGTATTACTAATGATTGGAGCAATTATCATAAAGTGTTTGATAAAGTTATAATGTGTTAAGTAACACCAGCTCGATTGGTTTAAAAATGTTTGAATAGTTACTTTGGTGCGGTCTATTCCAACATATGGCATAGTCGTGGGACGCCCCCAGGGCTTCCAATGACTATGTCACATGGTGGCATAGACCACACCAAATACTGTAGAAAGAAAGTTTTATTGAAATAGGACTTTATTTTTATTTAAATAACAATAGAACTGCATTCAATTTTTTTTAATAATAGCATGTCCAAACCGAGAATCGAACCCGCACGAAATTATTCAAACTTTTTAAAACCAATCGAGGTGGTGTTACTTATCACATTATCAAACACTTATGATAGGGAATTAGGTATAATTGCTCCAATCTTCACTCATTAGTAATACCTACATTGAAATGTTAAAGTCGGTATTGAGCACGACAGTCACAGAAAAGGCTATTCATAACGCTGCACAAACTTGTTATTCAACATTAAATGTTAAATTTCGTAGTCTTCCTTTTATTTAAGATGCTATGTTATTTGGAAGAAATGCTGAGGTATAATCGAGTCTTTCGATCGGTACAATTAAATTAGAGAAATATTTTTTTTACATTCAGCGGGTTCGATTCCCAGTTCAGACAAGTGATTATTCAAAATTCGGTGAATGCAGTTCGTTTTCTTTTTAAAATAAAAATTAAGTCTCCTTTCAGTAAAATTTTATATCTTCAGTATTTAAGGTACTTTCCCTCCATGTGAGTTAATTTTGGGACGCCCTGTATATATATACTACCTTTTAGGGTGCACAAACATTATTCAATTCCATTCAATATACAGGGTGTTTTTCTATAAGCGCAAAACCTCTTAAGTGGTGATTGTGCTCATGAATATGAACAAGTTTTACTATGGGGCCAACTCTGCAAAGTAACAAAAAAAAACTGCTGTTCCATACTTCTGGTCGCGTAGGTATTGACAATTTGTATGAAACAGCTGTTTTTTTTGTTGAGTTGCAGAGTTGGTCCCATAGTAAAAGTTGTTCATATTTATGAGCACAATCACCACCTAAGAGGTTTTGCAATTATAGAAAAACACCCTATATACTACCTTTTAGGGTGGCACAAACATTATGGGGCCAAAGAGGAACTACGAACTACACTGCAGTGGGGGAGTTGTGATGTCTGTGTGGACGTTATTGCTTTCGGTAATTGGAACCATCTCACTTTGGATTTTATTATCTTAGAAAGACGTGTTAATTAAATCTATTTACTACGTGAGGCGTTTTGTTTGCGGTGGACATTTTGCCAAGTGGAAGTTCGGCATCTGTTTTTTATGTCGACCCACACCACATCCAGCGACAAAATGTGGTACGTGTGAATAGTGTCGATGCAACTTTTTGCAGTCGCGTTGTGGTTGGGATGTGTAAGTGCGACAATCGTTGTCGCTAGTAGTTGTGATGTGGATGTGGCCGGCCGTTAGTTCGCTGCGTCGTCACTGGTGATTGCGTTGTGGCTGCGTTGTGGCCGGTATTACTCACGCGGTTGATAATGACTGCAAAATGTGGTACGTGTGAATAGTGTCGATGCAACTTTTTGCAGTCGCGTTGTGGTTGGGATGTGTAAGTGCGACAATCGTTGTCGCTAGTAGTTGTGATGTGGATGTGGCCGGCCGTTAGTTCGCTGCGTCGTCACTGGTGATTGCGTTGTGGCTGCGTTGTGGCCGGTATTACTCACGCGGTTGATAATGACTGCAAAATGTGGTACGTGTGAATTGACTATTCATTTCCAATACAAAATGCGCCCCGCCCACGTGGTGTGGTTGTGGTTCGTGTGGGTTGAGCCTAACCACCGGTTGCACTAAAGTTTTTTTTACATTATACTTTTACTTTTACAGGGTTTATGGTTTAAAAATGTATGGGATTTGACAGTTTTGACAGCAAAATTCAGTTACTTTTTACGAATTCGTAAAATTAATATTTTGGTGCAACCGGCTGTTAGGCTTTCAGGCGATACTCGAAAAAATTATGCTAAAGCGAGGCAATGAGAAAACGACGCGCGCGGGAGCGAGACCGATTTTGCCGATTACGCAAAAAAAAACACAAAATCACTTCGTATTCAAAAACTATAGCGATTTTTAAAAAATGCTTCTATACGATCCTTAATATTATTGGTGTCCACTAATTAAACCAATTTTCAATAGTATATGTATCCCCATTTAAGAAAAATCTTGATATTTCTTATTTTTTAGAGGTATTTTCGAAAATAAAAAGTGTCGAGCCAAAATCATAAAATCGTGTTTCTGAAACTATACGATTCTAGATAAAGGTATGAAGAAATATATATCTTATTACCAGATTTATAACAACTCTAACCGTCCTATAGTTTTATATCAAAGAGTCCATACCTTTTCCGAGTAGCGACTTAATAATGATTGTGTGGTAGATAGGTAGTAAAGTTATTGATTTCTATTGGGAGTTTAACTTTTTAGTTACCGAGCCATTCAAATCAATAATCACAGAATTCTATTATTATCACGCATGTAGCAAATATAAATACAGACTCCGCACACGAGAACCTATATCCTAAGCCAATTACCCCACTCTGTACGTGCTCCGATGCCGATGATTCGTTTATTTTGGCTGATGAAACCATCCCAATATCGCTTTCATGCCAAAATGCGAATATTGCTCTTCTTTGTTATCATTAATTCAGAAATTTTCATTACATTAAACCATATACTAGCGAAGCGTTTTTCAGCAAAATATGAGTATGAAAATCCTTTCAGAAATAAAATGTGAGGTTGCCCTCCAAAGCTCGGCACGGATAGGACATACATATTCATGTTAGCTATTCACGTAGAAACAAAGGCTGGATAAAAGAATTTGTTTAGCGAGCGCTATTTGCAAATACTTACGTTCTTTTTAATAATTACCTAGTACAAATTATTTTCTATTTTTTTGCATTCATAATGCAATTTTTGTTATAAAAAAATTGAAAATGAAGTATGAGATTTTATATCATTTTTATGCATTCACAATGCAATTTTGTAAGTATAGGAAAAATGTGATAGCAAAAAACTACGAGCCCTATAAGTAGCCTGATCCCCTCCCATCCCGCCTGAAAGCTACTTATAGGGCTCGTGGTTTTTTGCTATCACATTTTTCCTATAAAATGAAGTATTTCAAAAAGTGGACCCGTCTCAAAACTAGCTCCGATGGGTCGTGGGTTCGAGTCCCATCGGAGCTAGTTGTGAGACGGGTCGACTTTTTCTAATACAGTATTTTAAATTTTTCAATTACCTAGTATCCAAATAATTATTAACTTACGCCTGACAGTGATTTTGTTTGTTTATAGCTCAAGTTGGAAAACCATACAAATGAGATTAGTTTTCTGTTGTGACTGCCTCTCGTTAAATATTTAAAAAAAAAACACTCTGCCAAATACATCACTGGAGCTTCTGTTTTCATAACACTTAAAATAACATTTTTTGAAGTAATCACTTTTTATTCTTTATTGCCCAAAGATATTGTTTTGCCAGTTAACCATTAGCTGTAAAGAAAATGGCGAGGCTGGTTCTCGAATCATCTCTAAAAATGCCGTAAAATAAGTCTTAAGATACGTATTTTTATATTCTCCTTTTTACGGTCATTTCACTATAAAAAAGAATAACAAAAAACGAAGTATAAGGGAAACAAATAAACCTTTTTGTTGTGTACTTTCGATGGCGCATCAAGCTTTACAACAATGCCTTTGAAAAGTTACTTTAATTACATAAACGATAAATACGCAAGTAATGGGAGAGTTTCCTACTTTTTTGTTTCGTACAGTCTGAGAACGCTGATAAACCATGCATTTATCTTGTGTCTAGTAGCGGTCAAGGTATGATATAAAAGTGTATGTGCTATGGACTGCAACTTCTTCAAATGGTGAACTTGAAAAAGCAGCCAATAGTAAGGAACTCAGATTTCATTGTAGCCGATATCAATTTACAGCTCTCATAGTATTATTCAACTGAAATGCCCACAACAAACGGTTAAACTGTAAACTACATATCAATCCGACATTGGGCCCGAAGCAGTAGCGCCGGGAATGGACTGGTGATCAAGCTGTCAGGATGACTGCGACGCGCGGATAACGTGTGGATAACGAGTGTCGCCCGTGTGGGTGGCGGGTGCGCCCTTATCTATCTACGTGTCGCAATCGAAGCAATGGAAAAGGGAACATAATAATGAAACAACAAACAACCAAGTTGAAGTTTTAAAATGCTGAGTGAACACTACATTTTTGTTTAGTGTCTTAATGCTGAGTGAACACCAAATTGTTGATTTGTGTTATTTTGAAGCCACTCGACCTGTTGAATACCTACACTTTTGGAAAGATTACCAGTCGAATTAAGCTTGTTTAAAAACAAAACAACAAGAAGATTATTCGACTGAAATACCCACAACAAATAGTTAAACTGTAAACTACATATCAATCCGACATTGGGCCCGAAGCAGTAGCGCCGGGAATGGACTGGTGATCAAGCTTTCAGGATTACTGCGACGCGCGGATAACGTGTGGATAACAAGTGTCGCCCGTGCGGGTGGCGGGTGCGCCCTCATCTATCTACGTGTCGCAATCGCAGCTATGGAAAAGGGAACATATAATGGAACAACAAACAACCAACCTGAAGTTTTAAAATACTGAGTGAACACAACATTTTTATCTGGTGTAAGTATTTTTTAAGCCACTTGACCTGTTGAATACAACCTTTGAAAAAATTACAAGTCGAATTAAGCTTGTGTACAAACAAAACAACATAAGAAGTTTATTCGACTGAAATGCCCACAACAAACAGTTAAACTGTAAACTACATATCAATCCGACATTGGGCCCGAAAGCAGTAGCGCCGGGAATGGACTGGTGATCAAGCTTTCAGGATTACTGCGACGCGCGGATAACGTGTGGATAACGAGTGTCGCCCGTGCGGGTGGCGGGTGCGCCCTTATCTATCTAGGAGTACCTACATGTCGCAATCGCAGCTATGGAAAAGGGAACATAATAATGGAACAGCAGACAACCAAGTTGAAGTTGTAAAATACTGAGTGAACACCAAATTGTTGATTAATTGTGTTATTTTGAAGCCACTCGACCTGTTGAATACCTACACTTTTGGAAAAATTACCAGTCGAATTAAGCTTGTGTACAAACAAAACAACATAAGATTATTCGACTGAAATGCCCACAACAAATAGTTAAACTGTAAACTACATATCAATCTGACGTTGGGCCCGAAGCAGTAGTGCCGGGAATGGACTGGTGATCAAGCTGTCAGGATTACTGCGACGCGTGGATAACGAGTATCGCCCGACCGGGTGGCGGGTGCGCCCTTATCTATCTACGTGTCGCAATCGCGGCTATGGAAAAGGGAACATCATAATAGAACAACAAACAACCAAGCTGAAGTTTTGAAATGCTGAGTGAACACCAAATTGTTGATTTGTGTTATTTTGAAGCCACTCGACCTGTTGAATACAACCTTTCGAAAATCACAAGTCGAATAAAGCTTGGGTACAAACAATATAAGAAGAAACGTTACCCGAGAAACCAATCTTAAAATCATCGTGGTGTTTTTCGACGATGTTATGTTGTTGAAATTCAGTGCCTACCTACACCCTTCCGTCCCGTGGGTGTCGTAAAGCTGGCGAAGGGAGCTTAAAATATATAGGAAGATAGGCACCAGCGTCTTCTGAATTCTTAGTTGAATTGAGAATATGGTCGCCAACCTGCCTGCTAATAGTGGCTATTTTAAGCAAAACCGATTAGTGCGGAGGCCAAAAAGCCAAGTTGAAACAAAAACAATATTGTACACGTAAATGGACTATTGAATGAACTCTGTCTAGTTAATGCTAGACACTGCGCGGCTAGAACTGTATTGATCTCACCGTACATATTTAATTATGTATTATAAACACTCAATAATACCTGCCGCACTGCAACTAGGTACTGACAAATAGTTGATCGAACATAGTAGACTGAAATTGCCCCAATAAGCACTCATAAAATAAAAATAGTTCTCTTCAGTCGAAAGAGTTTCACGAGAATGAGTGCAGAATTATTTTGATCTGATACGAATTTAAAATAACTGTGCCAAAACTAATTTGTTGTGTCACAACAAGATTGTGTCATATAAGGATACGAACACAGAACGGTAATACCTGCCTCACTGCAACTAGGTACTGACAAATAGTTGATCGAACATAGTATACTGAAATTGCCCCAATAAGCACTCATAAAATAAAAAAATAGTATTCTTCAGTCGACATTTTCACGTGAATGAGTTCAGAATTATTTCGATTTGATACGAATTTAAAATAACTGTGTCAAAACGAATTTGTTGTGTCACAACAAGATTATGTCATATAAGGATACGAACACAGAACACGGAAAGATTTTTTTCTCACAGAACACGGAAAGATTTTTTTCTCTACGAATTTTTATATATTTACGTCAAGGCGCACGGTAAAAATTGGACTAATGCTATCTGGAAGAACGTGAGATTTAGTTCGATCGAAGTATGTCATTTCTCATTCTGCCTTTCTGAATACCTACAGTTTATCTCTAAGGCGATTCTTTTCACTTGTTCTATCTTGGTGGTTTTTGGTTTTTTTCCTCAAAAGCCTATAAATGTTCACAGTTGTTCATCAAAAGTTTCCAATAATTAGTAAAGATTCGGTAACTTACTCTGAAATTCTGTTACATGAGTAGAATCTCGTCAGGTTAAAAGAGATGGCAAAAAACAGTCGACCTATTTAATGTTCTCGGGATGGGTAAAGGGCGGGTCCCCCATTCAGAAGAACAATGATCCGTAGGAGAATAGCTAACGGGGCTAGGAGTTAACCTGCCACGTGGAGATGACACAGATGGATACCTAGACATAGCTAAGTAGTGGGCATACTAAAATCCTTGCATGGGACGGTTGAGGTAGCCTTGTTCAGTTGTTGAAGGCTCACGAACTAAATCAAAACTTTCAATGGCACTTTTAAACTAAGAAAAAAGGTTGATGATGTTTACGATCTTACGTCATAAATGACTGGAACTACTTAAAAATATACGCTCAAGTGGGCGTATGTCGCTCGGCCATGTTTGTCACCTGGGTATTATTTTTGATCGAAGGTTGTTGGGTTCGGTTTTCTTAGTTTCCTTGTTTTTGATATAGGTAAAGTAAGTTTTTATTTTTTTTTAAAGTATTATTTTAAAAGTTTATCTTAAAGTTATCTTTTAAGTTTTATCTTAAAAGTATAACTATGAATAATATTTTTTTTAACAGTTTTCGGCACATGAAGTAATGTTCATTCATCATGTGAATTACCAATTACCTTACAACTCATACTCCACTATAAGATTGAGATAGACTTGCTTATTGTTACTACAACAACAGATTACTAAATAGTTACTAGTACAACCTTGAAGTATTAAATTTTATTGTAAGACATCTTCATCTTCTCACAAGAAACAATTGGTCATGAATCTTTTGTAATATTATTCATTGCATCCCAAGCCCTTCATATTTCCCGCAGTCTACTCGAAATTTCTGTAGACCTAATATCATTTTATTGCCGTGCGGGCAGTAAAAATATAGAGGGAGGGTGGTACGGACGAGATTTACATTAAAGTGGCTGCCACTCGACCCAGTTGCTGTGACACAAACACAACAGCTCTATAAACTTCCTATGAAAGTCTATTCGGCCGGAACAATGATCTCCTTGTCAACGGTAGGCCGAAACACATCATTTGTTGAATAGTCAGCATACCTAATCAATGTTTATAACGATATTTCGTATATGTATTGACTGAATACATGTTTACAGATGCTTTCTATTTCATTATTATTTTTCGACTATTCAATTCTTCTAGTTTTTAGTACGAAATGTTTAACTAATTTCACTAATTTTCATTGAGTCCGAATTGAGTTCTAAGCTTTGATTGAGGAGTTATTGTTATTCAGAGAACCCATTATGTACATTTTCAGAATCAATACTTTACCGTTATACTGTACTTACCATTAATATCATGATAAATACCATATTATGTTTTCAACATATAACACAACCGACGCGACGAAGTTGAAACGAAGTTGAAATTAGTCTGTAGTATAATTGCAGTCTGAAATTCAGATTACAAAATGATTGCAGATAGAGGAAAGAAAATGCATTTCAACGATCAAAAAACGAGCAAAAGAAAACAGAATTATGAATCCGTTTTAAAGGGATAATTGCCAGGACAATAACTTTCGGGACTAACTTGCGCAGCTGAAAATCGCCGAACTTCGGATACCGATAAAATACCACTTTGTTATTTCTTCTGTACTCCCATTGTTGGTTCGCACGGCAACTTGCCATTCAGTTATTGTATGTCTGGTATACGGTACGAACAACAAAGGTTCGCTTATACTTTTGTTATAGATCGAGAAACTTTTTATGTTGTACCATGTTTAACGATGTCGTAAATCACATTAACATAATTACTCCAAATGGATGTAGGTACTAGTGATGTAACGAATGTTAATTTTTAAACATTCGCGAATGCGAAAGCGGTTGCGAATATCTGCCGCTGATATTCGCGAATGCAAATACGAATGTTTCACACAAGATATAAAACGTATTGAAAGAAAGGCTCAAAGCTCTCAATAAACTGTCACAGCCGCCTTACAAAATGTACAAAGATCAGAATACCTTTTCATCACTCGAATTCTACTCAAGACGAGAAGAATATAGAATAGGCACGTCTCAAGATTAAACAAGGGTGTCTTTCTAGATGGAACAGCAACTTTTATATATTACAGCGTTTTTGGAAGTCCAGGAGTCTTAAGGCGATACTCGGAAAAATTATGCTAAAGCGAGATAGCAATGAGAAAACGACGCGCGCGGGAGCGAGACCGATTTTGCCGATTACGCAAAAAAAACACAAAATCACTTCGTATTCAAAAACTATAGCGATTTTTAAAAAATGCTTCTATACGATCCTAAATATTATTGGTGTCCACTAATTAAACCAATTTTCAATAGTATATGTGTCCCCATTTAAGAATAATCTTGATATTTCTTATTTTTTAGAGGTATTTTCGAAAATAAAAAGTGTCGAGCCAAAATCATAAAATCGTGTTTCTGAAACTATACGATTCTAGATAAAGGTATGAAGAAGTATATATCTTATTACCAGATTTATAACAATTCTAACCGTCCTATAGTTTGATATCAACGAGTCCATACTTTTTCCGAGTAGCGCCTTAATGAATTTACGAATCCACAAAAAAACCCAACCGACTTCTGAAAGGTGAATATTTTTTCTTGCGTTCATATTCGCAAAATATTCGCGAATGTGAATGTGAATGCGAATATCAAGAAATAAGCGAATATTAGCGGAAGCGAATATTCGCGGATGCGAATGCGAATGCGAATATTCGTTACATCACTAGTAGGTACCTATTTTTGGATGAAATTAAATACTGGAAATAAAAACCATATGTTTTTGGGAATATGATTTGAGCTATGTGCTATGTAGAACGTCGACTAACTTTGTATAAAATATAAGTATTATTACGAATATAAAGATTTAAGGTATTTGACAGACGTGCGTGGGCATATCACTAATTAACTAAATTGTTGATAAACCGTAGGTTCTTTTAGTTCTTGCTTTGTGGTTTTAGTTTGGTTATAATTAGAAATGGGAAGATAATTATATACCAGTGAGTATATTTCTTTCATTTATACCACGCGTTTGATAATAAGTAAGCAGTCTGTCGTGAATAAAAGGAAAATTGATTAATGTCTGATCCTGATTGATCGACTGAATCTAATGAATTTTTCGCAGACTCATTGTGAGCTGAAATCAGTAGAAACATGTAGATACGACCCGTCTTATGTAGCGAAATTTTTATTACAAATTAATAACTTTATTGTTCAACATCACCTGAGGGCCTACTCTGAAACGCAAAACCCGAAACTTCGTTATACCCGTCCCTCTCACTCCCCAGTTGTGACAGAATCGAGTGAAAGGGACGGGGCTAACCGAAGTTTCTGATTTGCGTTTCAGAGTACAGCTCCAGGTTTGGACCTATCCTGGCCGCAGACGGGCCACCGACTCGACCACAACAACAAAACACAGCCACCGACCTCTTTCCTGTAGTTTTCATACATTTTATATAAACCGGCTGCACACGGTGACGCCGGTGGTCGCCACAAGCTACAAATCGTCGCTACTCGCTCCTTGCCGCCACCGGATACTAACGCCGACATAAAATACTGCAAGCAAATGGGTTAGAATAAAACCGCCTTCAAAAAAACCACATCAAAAAAGTAAGAAATAATTCCTCACCAAATAAACAACGTAAGTACTTTGAAGTCGGGCGGGAAACGTGGACAATTTTTTGTTGTTTTTGTTAAAACCCGTGTTTGGTTTTTTTGAAGGCGGTTTTATTTTTTTATAAACTTAATTTTTATTTCACTCTTTTTAGTGCATCGTGCAGGCAATTTACGTGTTTTCTGGTAAATAGGAATGTGATCAAACTAAAAACCTCCTTTTTCGAAGTCGGTTAAAATACCTTGAGGTATCCCCTTTTGAACAAAACAAGAATCATCTAAATCGGTTTATAAACAAAGGAGTTATGCCTAAAGATACGTATTAAATTCACATAAAGTGATAACGAAAACGACAGTGTTTTCAAAATTTCCTGAAAACTACTGAACCGATTTCAAAATTTCAAAAAATGGGACCAACTTGGAAACCAGCGATGTAATAACGTTTGAACCATTTCAATCGGTTCAGCCGTCTTCGAGTAATCGGTGGACATACACAAAAAAAAAAAAACATACATACAGACGAATAGAGAACCTCCTCCTTTTTGATTTAGAAGTCGGTTAAAAAGTAGCGGCCACCGACCGCAAGTGTCTACTAACGGCCACAAGTGTCTGTCGCGCGCTTCAGCTACCTTTGTAGCCGCCTCTATAGCACAGAATCTATAGCTTCAAGTGGGGGCGTTTGTGGCTGTCGCGTGTGGCTCGTGCAACCCACTAGACGATGATCCGTCCTTTGGTTGCATTTGTCGTATTTTTATTCCATTTTTCCAGAGTGTTCATAGAACAGTACTGTTCGTAGAAACGATGAATCCATATTGGGTATGGTATACAATACAATACTTATCTTACCGCTGCATGTGGCTTCAGGTGCCTGCCCACCTTACTATTAATATTAACTGCGAATGTGACGTAGGTAGTCTAACCCCTTCGATCGCATCATGTTTTTGCGTCCTTCAAAATAAACAACTTTCACCAATGCCACTGGTCGAAGGAGCACCACCGTACAGATATGTTGATCTCCGGACGCTGGCGTAGGGCTTCAATAAACAGATTAGCAGTTCCGTTGGTTCTTCCGGTTGCAATTGAAACACGAGCACGTGTCTCGTGTTTGGTTTCATAATTTGTTTATAATTTGAAATCAATGAAGAGATATGGATACAATCCTGGTATTGTGAAAGGAGAGTTCTTTTGTATTTAAAAGGGTTCCCTATAAATTCCTATTTCCATAACGACTGTTTTAGCCAGGGGGACACAAAAACAATATCAAACATGAGAAGAATGTAAAAAGAAACCGAAGTGATTAGAAGCTAAATTTCGCATATTTTTTACTTTTCTATATTGTAGGTAGGGACCTACTGTACCCCTAGCATGAATAAACATAAATAAACTATGGTTATGCTAATTTAATAGTAAAATACTCTCCTTCAAAAGCTGTCTAAGTGCTGCTGTCAAATATGTATGAAATTTCAGTTCCTTAACGACCGAAAGAGGCGTTGCTCTGGTTTTCATACAAAATAATACGATCACGATAACGGTTACCATAACGACAGTTTTTCATGCTAGTACCCCTCGGGGTACAGATATAAAAGTTAATAGTATGTATAGGCTCTATTTCAAAGTTGTCTACTTTCAAAATTACAATATCATCAATCACTGTTTACATAACTGGTAACCTTCACCTGTGTCAAAACTTTGTACTTTCAACTATTTTAAATTGCGTTTCTCTCAAAAGGCCCGTACTGGAACTTCTAGTCGAGCTAAGGTAGAAGTAAGTTCAACAAAGTACAGAATATAATCACGATCGTCGATAAGCCAGTTTGTTCGTCACCTCGCTATTCATGGGGAAAAACGATGTTTGACTGTTGTGAGTTCATGGGATATTTAGATAAAATGCACTGAAATCTGTTTCTGTGATAAACTTTGGTGAATTCAATTAATTAGATAGAGTAAAAAAATCTGAATTGCATCTATTACATGTTGTTTATCCTTACATTTCAAAACCCAATATGTATTCCAACCTTTTAAGCTTTGAAGTTTCAACATTGCGTTTCTCTCAAAAGGCTTGTACTGGAACTTTAAGTCAAGCTAAGTTAGAAGTAAGTTGAACAAGTTGCTATTCATGGGGAAAACCGATGTTTGACCATTGCGATTTCATGGAATATTCTGCTATAATGCACTGAAATCGATGGACTGTTTCTGTGATAAACTTTGGTGAATTAAATTAATTTAATTAGATAAGTAGAGTAAAAACATCAGAATTGCATCTATTACATGTTGTTTATCCTTACATTTCAAAACCCAATATGTATTCCAACCTTTTAAGCTTTGAAGTTTCAACATTGCGATTCTCTCAAAAGGCTTGTACTGGAACTTTAAGTCAAGCTAAGTTAGAAGTAAGTTGAACAAGTTGAGAATATAAATCGGCCGCGACGTGCACGAGCACGATCATCGTCGTTAAGCCAGTTTGTTCGTCACCTCGCTATTCATGGGGGAAAAACGAGGTTTGACTGTTGTGAGTTCATGGGATATTTATATAAAATGCACTGAAATCGTTGGACTGTTTCTGTGATAAACTTTGGTGAATTAAATTAATTAGATAGAGTAAAAAAAATCAGAATTGCATCTATTAAATGTTGTTTATCCTTACATTTCAAAACCCAATATGTATTCCAACCTTTTAAGCTTTGAAGTTTCAACATTGCGTTTCTCTCAAAAGGTTTGTACTGGAACTTTAAGTCAAGATAAGTTAGAAGTAAGTTGAACAAGTTGAGAATATAAATCGGCCGCGTTAGACGTGCACGATCACGATCATCGTTTGTTCGTTACCTCGCTATTCATGGGGAAAACCGATGTTTGACCATTGCGATTTCATGGCATATTCTGATAGAATGCACTGAAATCGATGGACTGTTGTTACTGTAATGAACTGTGGTGAATTAAATTAAAGTAAAAATATCAGAGTTGCATTTAAAATTACACGTTGTTTCTCCTCACATTTCAAAACCCAATATGTATACCTAAGTACCACCTTTTTATAGATGAAGATGAAAAGAAAATAGTTACTATGCTATGATGCATTGTTGTGGAGGTTTTGTATATCTTGTAGTATGACATTTATTAAGAAACTAGCTTTCCGCCCGCGGCTTCGCCCGCGTGAACTACACGACGTTATCCCGCGGGAATGTGATATTTTTCAGGATAAAAAGTCTATGTTCCTCTCCAGGCTACAAAGTATCTGTGTTTCAAATTTCAGGCAAATCCGTTTAGCCGTTTTGGCGCGCGTGATTGGGTAACAAACATACAAACATCCAAACATCTAAACTTTCACATTTGCTGCTTAGACAGCTGAGATGCGGAGCGTCTTGCGCTATAAGTTCTTATAAAGTATTTACGTCGCAAATGTTTTGGGAAAAACCATTAATTCATTTTCTAAAAAAGAAACTGCTGCCAATTGTTCTCCATTCTCCCTAGGTTTCACCTAACTGGTCTTAGCAAAAGTAGAACGACTTGTGAATACAAATGGGGTTGTATCGATTGGAGCGCGGTTTTTCGCGGCCGTGTGTCGCCGGGTCGACGACCCCACTGCGGGCCGTGCGAGCATGAATCACCTCCATACACTGCGACAGCGATCAAGGGGTTAATAATTTCTTTTTTTTTTCTTTTTTTTTTCTTTTGATGATAAACAAATGAAGTTCGGGCTTTTCTTAGTGAAAGTTTACAGAGAGAAAGGGTTCAGTCGGTGTAAGCTTCCAGTTTGTGTCATGTTTGGGAAGAACTAGGTGGATATCCAATAGCTTGAAGCAAATAAAACAAAGAGTATTTCACAGCTATCGTATATTTTTTCAAATAAAAATTAAAAACTGGATTAGAAAAACCTTTACAAGAATACAGGTTTTCTATTATCAATAAATTAGAAATACAAATATTTTACTCACGTAAAGAATTTTGAAACGGATAAAATATTCTATGACAAAAAGCGTGACATTCGAATTATTACTTTTCAGAACAAACGCAGAAATTTGGCAGATATTTTCGTATTTCACAAAGGAGGCTATAAAATATACAGAATAAAAATATAGAATAACGTAAGGAGGTTGTAACGACAACGTCACAAGTTATGTGGATTATGCGACCGCCCGCGTAGTTACTTTGTGATTATGTCAAGGCCGTTAAAGTTGATATTTTTTATTATTTATTAAAGAAAGTTAATTTAACGCTTTTTCTGAAAGTTAACAGATTGGATAAGTTGGACAAATACGGCCTAGCTAATTAGTTTAGATGCGTTTTAAGTTACAATCACATATTTAGCAATTTACTAAATGGGACTTCTTTACAACATAACCGATAAAACTTCGTGTCAAAAATAAAAATTGTATAACAATAATAGTATTAAATAACTTTGTAAACTTTCATGGTCATTAACACTGTAAATATTACGAAAAACGGGATTTTTACCATGTTTTGATTTGTTGTCGAGTCCCCGATATTTCGGCGCAGTTGCACACGCCATGATCACGGAACCGTAGTAAGTAAGGAGTTATTTACAATAATAATATATAACTACAGATTTTAATTATTATCTTACGATCAAAGTATAAAAAACAGTAGGTATATAATATGTAAAAATTTCTTCACACCAACCCTCCAACTTTCATTTGGTAAATGAACTACCAGTAGTTATTGAAGTAGCGGCTCCTGTAACCGGTGAATAGTTGCCCTCAGAATGGAATGATTATGCATATTTGGTAATGGGGGAATGTAGCTTGCATTAGCAGACTGGCTAAGCAATACTAAGCATACTTTGATTTAGGCTTGGAACAAATCATGAATCACCTGTGATTGATCATATGATTTACGCAATTATAAGTCACACTTGTTACTTTTTTCACATGGCATGCTACAAATCATAAATATAAAAATATATTCTATTTAATTTATTCCAATTTATTTGATTTTACTAAAATGTAGGTATTGCAGTTTATTTAATTTTTTTTTTATATATTTATAATAGCATCATTTTATCTTTATAAATTAAATCTTAATTCATATTTTATTTTCATTAATAGATCAATGCAACAATCATTTCCTATGATAAATCAAAGGTGAAATCATATGATTTTGGCGTATCGCATGATCACATGGAAATGATTTAAAGTCGCAATCATTTCCATGCTTACTTTGATTCATTCCATACAACCGAATTCCACGCAAGCGAAACTGCCGGCGCGGCTAATACGCAAAATAAGTTCTGTTACGATAAAAGAGTAGAATGCATAACTATATGTTTATACTTTGGTTTTGGTCAATTAGTAAATGAACTACCAGTAGTTACTGAAGTAGCGGCTCCTGGAACCGGTCAATAGTTGCCCTCAAAACGGAATGATCCGGCATATTTGTTAATGGGAGAATGTAGCTTGCATTATCAGACTGGCTAAGCAGACTTTGATTTAGGCTTGGAACAAATCATGAATCACCTGTGATTGATCATATGATTTATGCAATTATAAGTCACATCTGTTACTTTCTTCATATGGTCTTTTACAAATCATAACATATTCTCATCGAAAATATATTCTATTTAAGTAATTTATTCCAATTTATTTGAATTTACTAAAATTTATTGTATTTTATAAAAAAATATGTATTTATAATGATTTTTAGTATCATAATAATAAAAATCTTAATTCATATTTCATTTCCATTCATACAAAGCAGCAGTCATTCAAAATCATTACATATGAAAAATCACAATCATTTCCTATGATAAATCAAAGGTGAACATATGATTTTGGCATATCATATGATCACATGGAAATGATTTAAAGTAGCAATCATTTCCATGCTTACTTTGATTCATTCCATACAACCGAATTCCACGCAAACGAAACTGCCGGCGCGGCTAATACGCAAAATAAGTTCTGTTACGATAAAAGAGTAGAATGCATAAGTATATGTTTATACTTTGGTTTTGGTCAATTAGTAAATGAACTACCAGTAGTTACTGAAGTAGCGGCTCCTGGAACCGGTCAATAGTTGCCCTCAAAACGGAATGATCCGGCATATTTGTTAATGAGGGAATGTAGCTTGCATTATCAGACTGGCTAAGCAGACTTTGATTTAGGCTTGGAACAAATCATGAATCACCTGTGATTGATCATATGATTTATGCAATTATAAGTCACATCTGTTACTTTCTTCATATGGTCTTTTACAAATCATAACATATTCTCATCGAAAATATATTCTATTTAAGTAATTTATTCCAATTTATTTGAATTTACTAAAATTTATTGTATTTTATAAAAAAATATGTATTTATAATGATTTTTAGTATCATAATAATAAAAATCTTAATTCATATTTCATTTCCATTCATACAAAGCAGCAGTCATTCAAAATCATTACATGAAAAATCACAATCATTTCCTATGATAAATCAAAGGTGAACATATGATTTTGGCATATCATATGATCACATGGAAATGATTTAAAGTAGCAATCATTTCCATGCTTACTTTGATTCTTGCCATACAACCGAATTCCACGCAAACGAACCTGCAAGCGGCTACTACGTATAAGTTCTGTTACGATAAAAGAGTAGAAAATATAATATGTAAGAACTTTGGTTTAGGTCAATTAGTAAATGAACAGTAGTTATTATAGTAGCGACTTCTGGAACCGGTCAAAAGTTGCCCTCGGAACGGAATGATTCGGCATATTTTCTAATGGGGGAGTGTGGCATGCATTAGCGGTCTGGCTAAGCACACCTTGATTAATTTCACCATTGACGCACGCCCGGGTATTGACCAAACCAAAGCTTTGGTTCACTGTTACTATGGCTATTATGTTTCGCTTCGCATTCATAGGAAAATTAGCATCATCTTGCTAGGACGTCTAAAGGACGTCTGACTTACAATATTTCATTTCCGTTGCTTTGTAGGAATATTAACCGAAGTAATACAGACATTGTATCCAAATGACTATGACTATGTATCTAAATTGTGCATTTGTTTAATGTTCCATAATGAAACTTTATTGTGTGCCATAACTTTGTTAGTCATCCGGCGTAACTGAATTCTGTCTAACCTGCCTTGAAGAAATCTTATAGCTTAAGGGCAGGATCTTCCAAAAACTCTGTTTTTGTCTTTTTCCTTACGTGTGAAGAGTAATGAAAATAACCTCACTTTTTCATTTTTTCAATGTTTTTGTTATTTTTAGCATAAATTCACGTTTTGAAAAAGTTGCCTGAGAATAGTCTACAATATGTCATTACCTAATTTTCTATATATTATTCGTGAATTAGAAATTAATAATAAGGAAGTATAAAACCAAAAAAAAAAAAAAAATTGTTTTTGAATTTTTTTATTGTCGAGTTACGATACGAATATCGTGTTTCTAGCCACAAAATAATTAAGAAACTTCAACATTATATTTTTATGTGCTCATAAAAAAGAATATTTGATTGTTTACTTAGGTTGATTTCGATAATTTGGAAGTACGTGCCCTTAAGCTTATATTGTTACAAAAACCCAGTGTTTCCATAAATTATATTTGTGTCACTTTGAATTCTGTTCTATTATGTTCTCCATTTATAAGGAGTAAAATTAATTTTCATTCTAACGATTCTGTAATAACAATGATTTTGTCCTTTGTTACAGGTGAGTGATTCGAGATTCAAAGCCAATAAGGTATAATGAACATTGACAGCCGGCGCTTTTGAACAAGGTTGAACGGTATTTCGCATTTAGGCCCTCAAGTAAATTCGTCAGAATCAGCCACCTTTTTCATCAGTCAATTGTTCCTAAATTAATAAAAAGCTAAGTATATAAAGTGTATACGTACGTTAGGCTCACGTTGGTTGGCTAGACAAATAGGATTAAACACAACCCTTCCTCTAAAATATTGCCAACTTCAGTCAACTCTTGTCTTACATGGAATTTGGCAAAAGTTTCCTGTCCTAGTTAGCCTTTACCAGTCATCTTTGCTTCATACTCCCTTTCTATTTGTCGTCTTTAAATAGGATAAATGGATGCCTCTTAGCTCAGCCAAAATACTAGACAAGTAGTGTGTAGAGTTGAATAGCCTATTTTTAATCGAATATAAGAACAATCGTGGTGACCTCCTATGTTGTAAAACTTTTTGAGGCAGCATTCATGCTCATTAATATTGTTGAACAAATAATAAGCATGAACGATACCTTCATAGTCATCAACTTTTCATCATTTCTATCTGGTCTGGTCATTTTTATCAAAAATGGACTTCTATTATTTATCTAAAAAGAAAAAAATCTACTTTATTTGAAAGAAAATTAGTAAAACTTGGCGATCTTGTGTTTAAATAAAACAATCCAATTTTGTGCTGTTATATGTTTATATATCTAAGTCCAAACACTATCTTCGCTTATCACTTGCAAAGACAATGTCCCCTGACTCCCGGTTGCATTGTAAAGGGATTTCTTCCCTAATAGAAAGCGGGATGAAGCCGCAACCACAAAGCGTTGCGAAGACCCCGTCTGCCCGACATTCGAGATGCTTTGAACTCTTGTGATTTATTTGTCACTATTTCGATGTAAGTTTTGCACTCCTATATTTACAATGGAATTATTTGAAATTATATCTCATATCTTGGAATTGGAAGTTGTCATTCACGATAAGTTATTCAAAACTTAATGCGCTACAAAACTAAAGTCAAATTTGTTTATTCAATTTAGATTGTTCAAAGCTCTTGTGATTTATTTGTCACTATTTCGATGAAACTTTTGCACTCCTATAATATTTATAATGGAATTATTTGAAATTATATTTCATATCTTAAAATTGGAAGTTGTCATTCGCGATAAGTTATTATAAACTTAATGCGCTACAAGTTCGACAAAGTATCTACTAATAGACCCCGTATTTTCAAAAATTTTATGATTTTGGAATCGATAAGTACCTAGGTGCGTAAACTCTGCGTTAGTAGTTGAAAATAGTTCGTTGATTTGAGTGTTTTAGATAAATATTAATAAAAATTGTACAGTTTCCATTGTAGTAGCACAGTAGCATTTGCATCAAAAGAAAAAAGTGAACAAATTATTGTCGCCTTTTCTTATCGTGACCGTACTAAAGCCACGCCGAGAGCCCGACTTTAATATTCTCTCTGTAACTCGGATTATCTCCAATAACAGGAAACTTTATCGAGAACGTCCAAGAACCCCGCCATCCATTTTTAATTAAAGGATTCGATTCTGGTCGCCAAACAAAAAGGAATCGACTTCAGATGATTCGACGCGAGTAAAAGTTATTCTTTCTGGGAAGTGTTTATCGAGTACAATGACATCTCACACCATTCCCGAGGGTAGTCGGACGTCAGATTAAAAAAATAATAATAAGTAACGAGGGTGGAGGGGACGGGATTACGGGGGAGACGGCTAGGCTGGGATCAACCGACCGACCGAGCTGTTGTTGGACAAGATTGAATATAATAATAATTATACCTATGAAAGGTAAAATTATTTGTTTGGACCGACAAATTATGATGATCTTGATAATAAATTCAAAAGTCAACTCCTTGAGGAGGATGAAACCTATCAAGTTACGGCAGTGTACCTTAATCTTTAAATAACAAGTAATTTCTCTTTCCAACTTTTTTCGATATAGTATATAATTAAACATATTGTTTATCCACAAATTTTTAAAAGGTGTTTTTTTTATTTTACTCAAAACTCTTTAAATTCTTATACTTTGATTCAGTTTAAATTCATTTTGTTATTTACTGCCTACTACAAATACATCGTCGCATCGAGCACCACTGTGTGATCATACCGCATTGTCAACGCCAAATTAAATTACTTGTTCCACAACAATCTCAAATGTAATGCTATTGTTATAACATAAGTACGTCACAGATGTTGTCGTCAGGCATCTGTGACTCATGCCCTTGACTTAAAACCGTTTTAGGCTGGGACAAAAGTATAGACCGTAATGGCGTATTTTCTTCTCGAAAGGCCAAAAGCGCTAATAGAGTAGTCCGGACAGAGCCGTAACTCAGGGTGCACATCCTACTTCCTACTAATATTATAAATGTGAAAGTTTGGATGTTTGGATGTTTGGATGTTTGGATGTTTGGATGTTTGTTACTCAATCACGCCAAAACGGCTGAACAGATTTGGCTGAAATTTGGAACACAGATACTTTGTAGCCTGGAGAGGAACATAGGCTACTTTTTATCCCGGAAAAATGTCACATTCCTGCGGGATAACGTCGTGTAGTCCACGCGGGCGAAGCCGCGGGCGGAAAACTAGTAATATTATAAATGTGAAAGTTTAGATGTTTGGATGTTTGGATGTTTGGATGTTTGTTACTCAATCACGCCAAAACGGCTGAACGGATTTGGCTGAAATTTGGAACACAGATACTTTGTAGCCTGGAGAGGAACATAGGCTACTTTTTATCCCGGAAAAATGTCACATTCCCGCGGGATAACGTCGTGTAGTCCACGCGGGCGAAGCCGCGGGCGGAAAGCTAGTAGAATAATATTTTGATATCTCGCACCCAACTTTCCAAAGTTATTTGGATTTATTACCCAGTAGTGGCGTTTATTTGCACTGCTCGTTCAGTGCACTCTTCGTGACTCCCCTCGAGTTTACGTTATTTATTAGCTCAAACAAAGATATAGTAAGAATTGGAAGCTTTTAAGTTTCTACTTATGTGAATTCACAAAGTATAAGGAAATGGGTACTATTGTTCGTTGTGGAGTATCATGTCGATAATATTTAATGTACTGTAAATCGTGTATTTTTGTAATTTAGTTCGTCACTTGCAAAAGTATGACTTAAATCAACCTCCGTTATAAATAAATCTTATGACTCTCCAATTTTCTAAAAAGCTTTGGACCAAAATGTCAGCTGATGACAAAACCTAAGATTACCCTAGTGCCGTGCCTGGCCAAGTCCTTACGAACTCCGAACAACTTTCTATGCTAATGAGTTTTTGGGATCATGATGTTCCTTGATGGGCATGTTTTTATTTTATATTTCTTTGTTACATAATAAATTCGGCTGTTATGAAGGGTCGGTATTAGGGTTTCAAATTTGGTTTTTCCTCGCGCCCTTCTTGTTTCGGTAAACTTCGTTACGATGGGGTCGCCGTAAAATTGCTAATTTGTTTCGAATTCTTTTTCATCTTCAAAAGGGCTGCAAGTAAGTCTGAGCTCTAAGATTTTTTTCTCAGATTACTTATTTGAACCTTCATATTTTCGTAACAAATTATACTAGACTCTAGAATTACCCAATTCTCTTAACAAATTACGTTTGCCATGTGAAACACATAGGAAAACGGAAAGCAAAATAAGAGAAGCCCATCCGAGAATTGGGAAAATGAGAATTTTCCGCACTTGTATTTTATCACCCGTATTATATGTAAGGTCTTCCTCCAACAACCAAATAAAGGATAATAATGTAATACAAGACGACGTTCAAATGGAGGCACTAGCTAAATAAATGGCTCATCTCGTTCGTATACTGTAAGTTAAGACCATTTTTTATTTCTAAAAATAAATTAAATTTTGTTCCTTTAGCAAGCAATTTTATTAATTGATTTTCTTGTTGTAAAGAACGGCCTACGGAATATACTGATTAAAATAAATAATCTAGAGTAGAAACGCGAACGCGACCCACGGAAGTGAACTCGACGCAGAACTTAATATCATGTTTAGCAATATTATTCTCAATATTTCTTTCTTATAAAAAGGAAAGAACGAATTGTAAAAATATAAACATTTCTAGCTCACGCAGAACTTAATATCATGTTTAGCAATATTATTCTCAATATTTCTTTCTTATAAAAAGGAAAGAACGAATTGTAAAAATATAAACATTTCTAGCTCAGGTCCCAAGGAGGTGATAAAGGGGTTTTTTTTTTATCTCGCTGTTCCGGGCGACGGGAACTGATTTACGCCGGGACTTCGGACGTTCTCTAAATAAGACACAAGATTGCCTGTGGGACCGCCAGCCACAAGATCGAACTTAAAATTACTTTACTTTTTCAAAACACAATGTACACTCAAATTGTAGGGGTTTTAACTCGTAATCGTGCTGAAGTATTCCCCATTTATCACGGACTACAATCAGTCAGTAGTCTCTTGACACTGGCTTTCTTTCGTCTCGCGTATTGTACGACAGGTTTCGATTTAGATAGTTGTTGTGTTGTCAGTTTAATAGAAAGGAGATATTGGCGGCTTTTATTGCTTTGAAAAAGAAAAAGCTATTTTCATCGTTGTTAGAAGTCATATTGAATCTGTGGCGTACGTTTTTACAAGCTTTTATTTAACTTGCAGTGTATGCATGTATGACTTTTCAGGTCAAATCTTGCAACCTAAATTTGACCCACTTGCCAGTGTCCGATTGAGCCGAAATTTTGCATAATGGTTTGGTATGGATGACAATACAATATTAAAGTAAGGTCAGCAAAAAAGCTTGTCATAAAAATGTTTTTTCTTTTCAAAAAACTTATTTTGAAATTACTGGTTGGTTTTCAATGTTAGGTTTGTTTGCATGGAGTTCTTAAAATTTTATTAACGTTGTCTTTACAACTCCGAGCTCCGTGTTCAGTGGAATGACGGTAAGGCCCACGTGTTGTGCGGATTCAAATGTGGGGCTGCTGCGTAGCTTACACGCGGAATATTTATTTCGGTTTTACGATATTCCGAATAAGGAAGCCTTATCTGCATTCATTGCCTCCGCTGATGGCCTGTTGTTATGTCTGTGGATTTATTGTGATCCGAGATAGGGTAGGATCCAATACAACATCAGCATTGTGCTGTCTAACTGATGGTGGTACTCTGTTAGATGAAAGGGATTCCATGGTGGTTTTTGTTTATTATTTTATTGATATGGTATAAACAAAGAGGATCGGGTATAATGAATATCTGCTGATGTTGATGTTCGATCCCTTTTTATTTTTACGTTTATTTTCCTTCCATAATACTTGTACTTTTTACGTTATTTATACGGTATACCGTATTGTTACTTATTATTTATGTAAAAGTGATAATAAATTAATTATAATAAATGTTAAAACTTCAGAATCTTAACATCGTTACTAATGAGTTTTGTTCTTGTGAACTAAAAGTTAAGTACTAATGACAGGGTTGCTTATTTAGTTACCTAACAAGATGAGTTTTGAGTTTTGATGACTGGAGCCTGGCTTGTTTGATGTACTATTTGTGTTGATAAAGAACAATCGCTACAACCAAGTATTGGATCAGAATAGAAACAGCGAAACGTTTGCACAGTAAATTTAACTTTTGAAACCGTAGAGTCACTGTGATTCGCGTGTTCGTGTCGAGTTGCAAACGGCGAAACGCTCGGCGGTACTTTGTTAGTACAAAGGTTTTATTGATCTTTAGGTACTATTCAAAAACATACGCAAGCTACATCTAAATAACTGTCCAACTTTATGCTCTTGTTTATCATGGTTTTTGAAAAGGGCTCCCGGCAGACTTTTTAACAAAAACAAAAGAATTTGACAAAAAAAGAAAAAAAAAATCGGACTGGATTTGAACCGAGGTCTTCTGGCTTCAATGCCGCTTTCTAACCTGAGCTATTACAACTTTGGAAACGTTGTCGAAAATTTGCCTTCGTATTCTAATGACATTGTAACCGTTTTTCGATCGTCACGTCACGTGTCCCTGACGCGAGTTTAACATTTTTTACACATCACACAAAAAGTCCACAACGCCGGTAAAGAATTTTCACTTCAAAAATATTATGTGTGATTATTACTTTGTACTATATAATTACTAAATTAAGGAATTGTTTGGGAACGATAGATTATTATGAGTTATTTAAATTTTTAAATTTTTGCATTCACAATGTAAATTTTATTATTGAAAAATGGAAAATGAAGTATTTAGGAAGAAATCGACCCGTCTCACAACCAGCTCCGATGGGACTCGAACCCAAACCCATGTGGGTTCGAGTCCCATCGGAGCTGGTTGTAAGACGGGTCGATTTTTTCTAAATACTTTATTTTCCACTTTTCAGATTATTATGAATGAAAATTCGAATATCTGTTCCTGCGTTTTATGATTGACGGCCCTTACGGAATTGATGCATTTTTAACAAGATCATATCACATAATCATTAATACGCACTGCATATAAGTTGTGTAGTAATAATACTAGAGAAGGCACTAAACATTTTGTTATTCTATGTCGTCTGTAATCTCAGTTATCTCGACCATTATATGACAAAGCGGTATTGCCTTCGTTTATGCATCGGCAGGCAATATCGTGAAGTGATGAGCCGTCGGCTGGCGAACCGTATCTCGGTCATAAACGGGAAGTATATCACACTACGGATGCCATCGCTGAGAGCACATCGTATCTGTATATAGTTCAGCAGAGGTTTCATGCTAGACTAATCCAGTGAACATAAACTGAAACTAGATAGCTCAATTTCTCTTAATTTTCCTCTAGTTAAAGTCTTTTTAGCTCCAATAAATCCTTATGGACGATATTTTGCATCTAAAACTGGCCACATCATCTGCAGCTTGCCTGCGTCTGTTATAAACAAGCCATAAATCATAGTGGATGCAGAAGCTGTTGACATGTCGCCGTCAGTCGCCGCGCGGTTTACGTCATAAGCCCAGAATGTTTTGGAACATGATGAAGCCTTTGATAAATTAAGCGACCGAATAGAAATAGTCTGGACCGATGTGAAGATATCCTTTTATAAAGTTTATTTATTAATACGATTATCGATCTTACAGTATGTCAAGTGAAAATTTGATATGATCAAGGTGTATTTTATTTGTATTTCAATTTAAAACCTGCAAGATGCTACAGGGATCTCACATAGGCCATTATATGTTTTTAAGTTATTGTTGGTGAGTATGGTTTAAAAGTCCATTGGGTCTAAAGGTATTCCTCTTTTAAATACATTTTAAATACTTATTTACATAATGTGTTTACTTATTTACTGCATGACAATTAATTTTACGTTAACATTAAAGTTACTGGAAATGAAATGTTCCATGTTTATGAAATCGTGGTTCTGCGGTCTAGTGTAAACGTGCCTTTTGACGCATGCAGACCGCATGGCAATATTTCAAGCGGCCACTGTCCACTCATTACTGTCAACGACATAAACGAAACGTTTAATTGGTATGTAAAGTGACTTTGATTAATGCACGCAATTTGCATACGCTGGTATGGGCTGGTATAAAATGAAACAGTAATACATATAGCCAACGATATTGAAGGCTAAGGTTTGCGGTCGACCACGATGTAGAATATCAAAACAATGTATAAAATCATTGTGTTGAATAAGTTAAAACAATACGCTCCAGGTAAATACATTAGTTAAATATAACTTGTTGTTGTTGTTTTGCTCAATTACTATTTCATGTAAATATTGTGGGTCCTGTTCTGTTCATGGCTCCAACATGAAGTAATTCAAGTTTAAGTGGCCTTATACTAGCCCTGTTTAAATATTTACCTAACAGTCGTTTAGGCGTGCATTGAAGTCGTTAATACGATTAGTCCTACGTAAAGTTAGTTTAGGCTTGCCGTACACAGCAGTACTTGGTTAATGGCAAAAGAGAAAATTTTAATAGTGTTGTGTTGGGTGCATTAGGTACATATAGGAAAATACTGAAATGTGCTAATCTTTTTGCAAACGTGAGATTAATAAATTGTGTTCCAAACAATTTTTAAAGCAATATTGTATACTATTTTTGTGCACATAACTTACAACGTTGAAGGAACTCATATAAGTACACAATTGTATCGTAAACGTTTTTATTTCAATCAGTCTTTTTATGCCCATTTCAAAGACAATGAGTCTTACGAGATTGTAGAAGTGATAAACAATCTTACGGAGAAAAAACAGCAACAAAAGAGATAAAACCATTGTCTGCGTGCGCCCTTATAATTAAGCGCTGTGAAGAGTAATGTAATTTTATTAAGGCACTTCGGGTTATAAATGTCACCGAGTAAATAGATGTAACGAATGGGGCTTTTTTATTTGCAGTGCTCCGTGCGCCGTGCCTCAGAGCCTTAACGTTCTGCCGATAAATCGTCCTGAAACTGCCTTATCCGTGATCCTACATCCTACAGGCGCTGTTGAGAACATACACCATAATATTTACGGCAGTGGAAGCATTGTCTAATGTCACTTAAACAGTAATTTCGACACTACTTTCATTACTGTTAAAAATTTTGCCTTCAGTGTGAGGCTTTGTGACTGCTAGGTGCTCTTTGAAATTATCTTCAAATAACTGAAAGCTGTACAAAGGAAAATTCAATTTAATAATTTGCTAAACGTTGTAAGGAAACGTTCAAAGAAACCTATTAGCTATTTCGTACTAGCGGTAGTGTTTATATTCTATCTTCGTACTGTAGAAGGTCGCCCTCTGTAGCTATATTTTAATATGATTAGAATGCTGTGCGTTGAGGACATTGTATATCTAAAGAGACATATACTGATACATTAAAATGTATGTGCTACTTATTAGGCTGTTTGTCAATTTGTCAATTGTTTTTTGAGATAGCTACGTGTTGAGAATTCCTTATGCGGCTGATAGAGCAAAAAAAAACTGAGTTCGGGATATGTTTCTTTCTCGGCTTATTATTCCTTTAGAATCCCATCTTTGTCACAGTGTACCACTGTTTTTGATACTACCTACATACATTTCAAAATGTTTTATTGAGTACCTAATAGTATAGTAAGGTATCACCAGATAAAAGTGTTTAGTTTCGAACTTACAAGTTATTTGACAAGACTTTGAGAAGAAATAATTTGACAAGACTCAGAATTTATTTTAGTTCCGTAGATACTTGCTAAAAGTTGGCACCAAACACTTATCTATTACTAGTTATTTCTTGCAGCGTGTTTGCCCACTGCGGTGGCGACATTTGGGCCAGGGCCCGGTGAAGAGACCCCAATCGTGTCAAGGACACACCTGCATTGAGAGCGCTTCCGCACAAAATGGTGCCTTTAGAATTTTCCGCCCCCTAACTTATGTATAAACAGGGACGGCAAGATGAGTGTACTCAACTTCGTGTTCTCTTAATACCTTTAAGGATAACAGTGTTGTTGTACAAGTTAGGCCACTTAACCTTGAATAACTTGCTACCAGGATTCCATGATACCTTAGAGGAGCTAAGACGAGTGGCATTCGATTAAATAAAAGAACGAATAAAACTATACAAAATAAGTAAATGTGCGTGGGTAAGGCAAATAATTTGAAAATCTAATTCAAAAAGGGGCGAACGATAAGAAAAATACAGTCGCTTGAAATTTTTGTCTAGGCCTTCCGGAATGTCTTAATTTCAAAAATAACCACTACTTTCCGGTTGGTTATGATTTAATTAGGTATATCCCGCCCAACTGCATAAATAATTAAGTTAAAAAACAACGGGTTGCACTCTGGGAGTGCCAGCAGAAGTGAAGAGGGCTCCCTAGACTTTCACAAAAAAAAGAATTAGACAAAAAATAAATAAAAAATACTGACTGGATTTGAACCGAGGTCTTCTGGCTTCAATGCCGCCCGTTTTCTGAGCTATGACAAATTTTGGAAACGGTGGCGAAATTTGCCTTCGTATTCTAATGATATTGTAACAGTTTTTTGATCAGGTCACGTGTCCGTCTTACGAATTTTCGATCTGACGGTCAAGTGATGTCCTGACGCGAGTTTAACATTTTTTACCCATCACAAAAAGTGCACAACGCCGCTAAAGAAGTTTTCACTTTAAAAATAGGTCAAATCACAAACATGAAACAGTTAAATTTAAGTACTTAGTTCATAAACACTTTTTTTGTCGACTGTATCTGGTAAAAATTACTTTTATTGCGATGAAATCGACTGTTATAACTTAATTGAAAATCGGGGGCATCCACCACGGGGGCGTCACACACCGGGGGCGTAACACACGAACCCAAAGCTGAGTATGCGCTACAAATATTATTCTGTGGTATGCGCTCGAGCAAGGAGAGGCGGGGCGCATCAGGCGTCGCGGTGCGTGGTGCGAGTGAATTGGTCAGTTGTTGGATCACATCGCGCCACCTCTCCTTGAACGAGCCTTATAATAAGCAGCGAGAGCGCTGAATCGGCAGCACCCCGTTTCAGGCAGAGTGCTCTCGCGTCGAGCACCGCGCCGGGTTAAACACGTTTCATATTATGTTTTAATTATATCCCAATTAGCTGCATAAATTAATAGGTCTAAACTCAGTCGTCGCATCAGGCGTCGCGGTGCGCGGTGCGGGTGAATTGTTCATCAGTTGGTGCGTCACACTGACCTATTTGATTAGGCGTCTGTCGCGAGCGCGCAATGATAGCACAATTTGCCCGCGCCGTGTGACGCGCCGCCTGACGCGCCACCTCTCCTTGATCGAGCCCTATAATAAGCAGCGAGCGAGAGCGCTGAATCGGCAGCACCCCGTTTCAGGCAGAGTGCTCTCGCGTCGAGCACCGCGCCGGGTTAAACACGTTTCATATTATGTTTTAATTATATCCCAATTAGCTGCATAAATTAATAGGTCTAAACTCAGTCGTCGCATCAGGCGTCGCGGTGCGCGGTGCGGGTGAATTGTTCATCAGTTGGTGCGTCACACTGACCTATTTGATTAGGCGTCCGTCGCGAGCGCGCAATGATAGCACAATTTGCCCGCGCCGTGTGACGCGCAGTCTGACGCGCCACCTCTCCTTGATCGAGCCCTATAATAAGCAGCGAGAGCGCTGAATCGGCAGCACCCCGTTTCAGGCAGAGTGCTCTCGCGTCGAGCACCGCGCCGGGTTAAACACGTTTCATATTATGTTTTAATTATATCCCAATTAGCTGCATAAATTAATAGGTCTAAACTCAGTCGTCGCATCAGGCGTCGCGGTGCGCGGTGCGGGTGAATTGTTCATCAGTTGGTGCGTCACACTGACCTATTTGATTAGGCGTCTGTCGCGAGCGCGCAATGATAGCACAATTTGCCCGCGCCGTGTGACGCGCCGCCTGACGCGCCACCTCTCCTTGAACGAGCCCTATAATAAACACGGGGTAAACACGTTTCGTATAAAATTTCGCGTTCTTCGCAAACGAGATGCAATTACACCTCGTGGAATCAACATTGTAGTATTCCGTTTCGTTGAAAGTGCTCCAGAGATTGAAGCTAATTGGCCTTTTTATAACCTTTCTGCTCTGATGAGATTTTTATTTCAATTTGAAACATCCTTTGTACTAACTTAATTGAGAGACGTTACACCTTTCCTGAGGAGTTTTTTTTATTATATTCCAGTTTATAATTTTAAATGAAAATTAATTTCATTATCTGGTAGAGATACCTATACCACAGGTAAAAATACTACTACTTAGTAATTAGTTTGATTATGTTGTAGAGAATTCACATTTGAAATTAAGAATTCTTTGTTAAGCACATGATATGATGTATGACAAACATGGTTTTTTTTATGTTTCATTTGTTACAGTTTTTATTAGTTATGGTTAAATTCTCAAACTATCTAAGTACCGAACTATTCAAGACATTGTGTCAATGTTGTTATGTTAAGGATTCAGTCTAACTCCAGCGAGTTGAATCGAGGTAAAATTAGACATTCAGACAATGTGGCCCGCAACGAAGCAAGTTGCCGGCAGTTTTCTAAAGATATTGTTCCCGACGGAGTTCCGAGCTCTCAGAACATTGCCTTGTAAACTAGAGCTGAGCTGAACCGATATCTGAAAGATTATACCTAGGTAGATTCTAGACTTCACTATGTTTAGATCGATGAACCGAAACTATAGTTTGTTATTGTAGATTTGCAAGACTTCACGCGCAAATACATCAACACCCTAATTTGATGGTAGTGGTTCTGGGTAGTAAGCTGAATGAAGCAACGTTTGGATGTAAACGAAATTTACCTCGCCGCGCACAAAATATTGGTAGATAAAGTCAGGAACGAAGTAGTCTGGGAGACGATATAAAGAGAACAATACATAACCTAAATTACCAGACTCAATTCGAAATTCAGAAAAAAAGAATCAGTAGCCGTAGTAATAAATAATTTCAAGGCACTATCAGCACTTATCCAAATAAAATGAATACTTGCCAGGATTGTGTAAAGTGGAGCAAAATTTGTATTGTAACCAACTTCGAAGCCTCGCCCGTACATGGCCGTACTGATGCTCGGTGTTTGCCCTCAATTTTACACAGAATTGGCTTAACGCCAAACAAAAACCAGCTTGGTAAGTTAAACTGTCAGGAACGTTGGGCTAGTGTACAGTCAACGCCATCCAAAGTGGTCAAATAGTTCGGCACACAAAGTGGTCCAATAGTTTGACCACTTTGGAAGGCACCGTATACTATATGACGCTATAGCTTGATACTGTTTCCGAAGTTTTTATTCAATTCAATCCGAGATTTAAGTAGTGATAGATTCACTACTTAAATAAATAGTCATACCGTCCAAAATATATCTGGACATTATAATCGTTTTAGCAGTAAGTAGTATAAGTGACCACTATGTTACGGCCAACGCTAAAAGAGTTCATTCATGGCTAATACCTATTACTGGTAAAAATGTTGCTATAGTATGCACCTAATATTTAAAAAACTTACGTCATAGCTTTCTTTATATATTACCTAAGTTGATTCAACTTAAAAAACATAAACGGAAGGTACCTTGTAATGTACGCCAATTAACAGATATCCCGATCCAAATTAAAGTATGCCCAGTAAAGAAACATTGCCAAAAAGACATTCAAAACATTTCTCGAAAATAATTGATATAAAACCTCCAAGCATTGAGCTCCAGCGAAATGTATGATATCAGTGCTATAAAAGAAATAAATACGGACTCCAATACGTTTATGATGACAAAGAAGCATGTACGCGAACATTTCCCTCGCGTAAAAGTATTCCCTTTATCTATATCAAATGTGTTTTTCGTACGCAATTTCAAAAGGATTTTTATATTTTTCCCATACCTATTTCATAATTTTTCCCCGCAACCATGTTGGCTTGGCGATTGAGATACATATTTTTACAGTTACTGTTGGCTCCCCTGTTTATGTGTTTGTTTTCTTCAATTAAATAATACAATTTAGTTTTAAATAACTACAAAGAGAATCGGAGCATTTTTAGTTTATGAATTTTAATTGGCATTCTGTTTCTCTTTCTGTTCTCTATATTACCTTAAAGTTTTATTAGACTTCGAAAATCTTATAGGTATTTTTTAATCACCATGCATAAGTACCTAGTTCTTTTGAAATAATATGCTGTTTCTACGATACTGAAAGCAAAAGTGAAAGAACTTTCCGCAAACTTATGAAATACCTATAAATATAATATAGGGGGGCTGTCCATTAATCACGCGAGGCCGAAAGGGGAAATTACAATAGATGTGATTGATGCTAACTAACGTGAAATGTGTTAGAATTTGATGATTCGTCATAACTTTTGCAAATTACTCACATTTTAAAAATACTACTATTTTACGCATTACCTACCTCTTTATACTAGTAAGTACCTTGTACCTTGCCCCAGTGTGCGATGGGCGCTGAATCGGCACAAAGTAGATCTGTGGCGCGAACCGGTCCCGATAAGCGCTGGTAGATCGGCACCGGAAGTACGTAGTAATATTATAGTATTCTTTGCCGGAAGCCAGCTTTCTACGTGTATACGCCCTTAAGTTTCACAAGAAATGGCACCCTGGGTGGTCCATGTACTGCGCAATTTCACGCCACTACCAAACATTCGCTTAAGACAACTATTCAATAGAATAAGTTTAGTATATCAATGTCAAATGCATAGAACGTAGTTAATGTACCGTCGAATGCTCGGAATAGCATGTTATGCGGCTGAGTGCACAGGCAGTGCAATTACTCCAATGTTCCTATAGACACAGTAGTCGAGCTATCTGTGAGCACACCTATCGATTCGGCTTTTAAATCAAGTAAATATAATATTGTATAACTAGTCAGACGTTTTATTTACCTGGGTGCTTACCATCAACTCTTATTGCGGTTTTGTTTAGGACCTAAACTGATCTGCTTCGCTTATTCGTACCACGACAGCTTAATATCAATGACAGCGATTCAGTGATCGATCAATGACATTTCACAGCCGCTAAGCTGTCAGGAACTCTTATTTGACTCATAACCCGGTCGATTTAACATGACACCTGTAGGTTATACCCGTCCCTCTCACTCTCCGGGCATGACAGAATCGAGTGAAAGAGACGGGAAGAAGAAAAAGGACACAAATCGTTCGGTCATTAACATTTAGCAATTCATTTACGATCCAGTTTTTAGAAAGCAATTCATTTTAGGAACCTATTCTGCATCGCACTATTTTTGAATCGCTGTCTTAAAGTTGATGGTAGGCACCCTGTTTTCTCTAAAAAGACATTGACGAAAAATGTTTTAACGATTTAACAACCCACTAAAATGTTCCTGTCATAGCAATATTTACCTCACGTAAAATATACAAAGCTTATTAATTAGCCCATATTGGCAGCGTTTTCGGTAGAAATTTCAATCTAGCCAGACAGCCAGTGTTGCGCGCGTGGAGGTAAGCAGAACCGTTTGCCCCGCTCAAACAAAACCAAGCTTTGCAGAATCAAGCAGAGTGTGTTTATAGAGCGTTGTATCGATGTTTTTTCTAAGCCAAAATCTAAACCTAAAGTGTGTCATAGGAAAGCAAAGCAGGTTTCCAGCTCTTATTTTTAAGTTCAGTTCTTAGTTAGACTCATTGAGCTTCAGAAATCTGATTTGGACGTCTCGTCCTATTCTGTAAAATATATTTGTATACATAGGCATGTTTTTATATATTATTCTACACATGAAAACAAACAACATTTAGTATGAGACCAAAACTGAAAAAAAAAAATCAGCCGTTCTATACAAAAGTGCAAGAATATTTAATCAAAATGTATGGAACAGCTGGTATTTTTTTCGCGTTTTCAGTTTTGGTCCCATACTGAAAGTTGTTTGTTTTCATGAGTAGAATAATCCCTGAAATTATCCGGGATAATAAAAAAATTACCGTGTATAATTCCAATACCATTTCGCTAATGAAAATATACTTATAATACCTTGTCAACGAGTGTCACTCAATGTATTCTGCTTGTATTTTAATCTTTCCCACAATTTGCAATTTTATCCCAGCCGCTTCGGAGGCGTTGATTACTTAATCCGAGTGTTAATTAACATTTTATGTAGCCGCCTTGCTAATGCAAGCATCTTCCACACGCAACCAGTCGCTCGGCAGACACACCGAGGCGGCTGTAATTAATTCTGTATTGTTGTTTCTTAGTACTTCTTTATTTGTAGTACCTAACTAATAAGCAATGTCCATATTATTTAAGGACACAGCACATTACATCAACTCGGAAAGGGATCGACACCGTATCGCCTTCGCCTCGCCGTCAACCAGGCGTCAACCTAACGCAAGCACGTAACCAAACCGGATCAGCGTCGGTACGTCGGCTCGGCTACGGCTAGGCGACGCCGCGCTTACGGCTCGAAGCACAGTGGTTCCATAAAAAAAAATTGGGAGAAAAAAATGTTAAAAATAATAAAAAAAATATAAAAAAAAAAAAAGTGAAAAAAATCAGAAAAAAATTATAAAAAAAAATTATATTCATTTTCATTTTCAGACCACTGTGCGTAGAGCCGTAAGCTCGGGTACGGAGAGACGTGAGCGCGTGGACGACTAGCGGTAAGCGCGGGGATAGCAAGTTGAGCGACCCGCAAAGCGGTTCGTGAGCTGGTCCCGAGGCGAGGAGATTACGTTACGATTCCGATTAGTGTGCTTTGCAGTAGGGGGTTTCATACAAAGAATACTGAACCGCTCGAGTTGATACGTTTACGATCCCTTTCCGAGTTGATGTATGTGCTGTGACCTTTATTCAGAACAGACTGTTATATAAGCAAGCACTTGGGAATGTCAAAGAAACTACGCCATCTGTCTGTGTTATCGCAATACCCTACGGCGAGACCTTGACGATAAGGACTGGCAAGAAACTAGTCAAGGACTAGATTAGCTCGTAATGGATACAGTCTGTATTCCATAAAATATTGGGAACTAGATTTCCGCCCGTGATCTTTTCCCGTGAGAATCAGATATTTTCCCGGGGTGAAATGTAGTTTCTAGACCATAATCTACCTCTGCTGAGCCAAATTTGTCCAGATCAGCCCTCTTACTCTTAAAATAAATTCCAATTGACAAATATTAAATTAGTGTCCGTATCGCCTTGCAATAGAGCCCATACTTTTGACGTTTGACTCTTTAATGGCGATCGCGTACCGGATGATGTTCCGTGGGCAGGCCCCCTACAAGGTGGACCGGCGATCTGGGTGCCTACCATCAACTTTAAGACAGCGATTCAAAAATAGCGCGATGCAGAATAGGTTCCTAAAATGAATTGCTTTCTTTCGTACTACGACCTTCTGAAAACTGGATCGCAAATGAATTGCTGAATGTGAATGACCGAACGATTTGTGTTCTTATTTCTTCTACCCGTCTCTTTCACTCGATTCTGTCATGCCCGGAGAGTGAGAGGGACGGGTATAACCTGCAGGTGTCATGTCAGCTTGGCCGAGTTATAAGTCAAATAAGAGATCTGACAGCTTAGCGGGTGTGAAATGTCATTGAATGATCACTGAATCGCTGTCATTAACCGACTTCTAAATCAAAAAGAAGGAGGTTCTCTATTCGTCTGTATGTATGTTTTTTCTCTCTTTTTTTTTTTTTGTGTATGTCCACCGATTACTCGAAGACGGCTGAACCGATTGAAATGGTTCAAACGTTATTACATCAGGTTGGTTTCCAAGTTGGTCCCATTTTTTGAAATTTTGAAATCCGTTCAGTAGTTTTCAGGAAATCTTGAAAATACTGTCGTTTTCGTTACCACTTAATGTGAATTTAATACGTATCTTTAGGCATAACTCCTTTGTTTATGAACCGATTTAGATGATTCTTGTTTTGTTAAAAAGGGGATACCTCAAGGTATTTTAACCGACTTCGAAAAAGGAGGTTTTAAGTTTGATCACATACCTATTTACCAGAAAACACGTAAATTGCCTGCACGATGCACTAAAAAGAGTGAAATAAAAATTATTTTTATAAAAAAATAAAACCGCCTTCAAAAAAACCACATCAAAAAAGTAAGAAATAATTCCTCGCCAAATAAATAACGTAAGTACTTTGAAGTCGGGCGGGTTTTAACAAAAACAACAAAAAAATTGTACATGTTTCACGCCCGACTTCAAAGTACTTACGTTATTTATTTGGTGAGGAATTATTTCTTACTTTTTTGATGTGGTTTTTTTGAAGGCGGTTTTATTTTTTTATTATATTAAGCTGTCGTGGTACGAATAAGCGAAGCAGATCAGTTTAGGTCCTAAACAAAACCGCAATAAGAGTTGATGATAGGCACCCTGGTCAAGGTCGCGGGAAGCCGCTGGATACGGGCAGCGCAGGACCGAAAGTTGTGGAGATCCTTGGGGGAGGCCTATGCCCAGCAGTGGGCGTAGCTCGGCTGACATGATGAATGGCAATGCCATTTTCATTCAAGAGTAAAAGTTTGTTCAGCCGTGTCATTGTCATCTAAACATCCAAACTTTTGCATTTATATTATTAGTAAGATGAATAGAAAGTTAATCATGAGACATAATTATCTCCACATGAAGAGACTCAAAAGCGTATCTTAATCGTAGGGGAATTTAATTATAACTTTCTTAGAGCATGAACGAATTTCATTTCACAGCAACTTATATTTACCTCAGTCCTGAAACTGTTTACAACAACAATCGTTAGCTGAAGTGTAAGAAAATTTTGCAGACTGCCAACTAAGTTTATATTTCACGTTATGTTGGACGTTTTAACAATTTAAAAATATATCATGGTGAAGATAAATTTTAATGCTATGCGTTATGATAAAAATATAACGCGAATATTGTTACCGCTTTTCATGTTTATTTTATTTTTACATTAAGTACATCGAACAATGTGTTCACAACAAACGAAACATTACTATTCATCTATCTTTACTTCTATACTTATATTATAAAGAGGAAAGATTTGTATGTATTCAGGTATGTAACGAATAAATTTAAAAACCACTGGACCGATTTCAAAAAATTTTTCACTTATATAATGCTACAGTATCCCTGATTAACATTGGCTACATTTTATCCCGATATTCCCACGGAAACGGGTACGACGCGGGTAAAACCGCGAGGATCCGCTAGTCATTCCAATGAAATACTAAAACTGTGAAACTTTAAAAATAGTAACACTATACGTAATATGTATAGGTATTGGTTTGGTCGCAAATACAATACGGCTTTATGCGGTCGTATTCACATGACGAACGACTTTTATCACTTACGAAGGGAATAAAGCCAGGTTCACACCTACACTTTTATGCAACTGCCTTTTCACGACTTCCTCACATGTCGCTGAGAACAGGGTTTTCCTTTTAGGTGCCTTTAATTACGATACCCTAATTACGTTGACTGCGGTTCTGTTTGCGAAAGATGTTTGTTGCTTTTATTAACCGTTCTTTGAGGTTACCCCAATAATAGGAAAATGTTTGTTGTTATATTATCTTCCGCATTTATAATTTTCTTCTTGTTAAAATGAGGTTCTCATAATACATTTTATATTTTCAGCATGTATACCGTTAATTTTATATAATGGATATAGGTACTTACTTTTAATGCGCTAATTTCTAAAAGCGGAGGTAGAATTTACAATTCAGAAATGAGTTTGTCTTAATGAATCCCCAAAAATACTCTAATATTTAGCTAAATGAATCCTCATTATTATCTAGCACTAGGGCCATGGGCTTGCAATGTATTAATAAAATTAACACATCTATCTTGTACCGAGTCTGCGATGTTCGCTGCAAACATTTGCTCCGGGCGAGGTACGTTCATTGCTTATTATAGGGTTTTAAACCTGATAAAGGCTCGTGTATGACACAGATATATAAAGGTAACCATATTTTACCTCAGTCAACAATTATTTTTAAAAGTAGATACATCATTTTTATTGTTACCTACGTACCTTCCAATACATATCTCAAAACTATTGTCTCAACTCTACATATTTATTTAAAAAAATGTAGTAGTACCACGGGTAAAAAAACATTTCCCGTGGTACTACTGGATCGTTTGGTAGTACGACGGGTTTTTTTTTTACCCGTGGTACTACTGGTAGTACCACGGGCAATAAAGGAAGTCTACTGCAATTTCAGGTATATAAAACGACCTTTTAATAATACATTAACACTGAAAGTGTTACGTTTTTTATAGAATATAGAGGTACAAGTATATTAATTTTAATGGCCAAAAATACTCGTATGTTTAGTAAACGAGTCTCAATTGTTATCTAGCAATTTGGCCCTTGCCTTAGTTGGCCCGCAACGTATTATCACATCCACTAGTGCCGAGTCTGCGATGCTCGCGGCAAACATTTGCTCCGGGCGAGGTACGTTCATTGCTTCATCATAGAGTTTTAAACCAGATAAAGGCGTTACCGTGTATGACACAGATATATAAAGTTAACCTTATTTTACCTCAGTCAATAATTATTTTTAAAAGTAGATACATCATTAATTGTTACATAATATGTAAATTCCAATACATATCAATCAAATCAAAACTCTATTGTCTCAACTCTACTGTAAGTAATTTCAGTAAGTATATAAAACGATCTTTTAATAACACATTTACACTGAAAGTGTTACGTTTTAATGACCAAAAATACTCGTATGTTTAGTAAACGAGTCTCCATTGTTATCTTGCAACTTGGCCCTTGCCTTAGTTGGCTCGCAACGTATTATCACATCCACTAGTGCCGAGTCTGCCATGCTCGGGGCAAACATTTGCTCCGGGCGAGGTACGTTCGTTCATTGCTTCATTATAGGGTTTTAAACCAGATAAAGCCACGTCTAGGGCTGCTTCTGTGGGCTTTAGTACTTCATAAATAATATTACCAATAAACACGTCGTAATCAACGTCAACGTTTCAATACTTTTTTTTGTTGTATTACAGACCTGCATCAGATCAGATGTGCTGAATGAATCCGTTTCAATACTAAAATGAGTTTTTTTGTAAAAATTTCATTTTCATGACAAGCTTTTTTGCTCACTGTACTTTAATATTGTATTGTCATCTAAACCAAACCTGTATACAAAATTTCAGCTCCATCGGACACTGGGAAGTAGGACAAATTAAGCTTGCAAGATTTGTCCCCCACTAACTAACAAACTAACTAACATGGCAAGTTAAATGAAAGCTTGTAATGATATTAATTGAATTGAATTGAATGCCAATAGTTTTAAAAATATTAAAGCTATTATTATAAATGAGATTTATATGATTATCGATTTTCTTTCCAATTCCAATTAGACCGAATTCATTATACTTATCTAAGTCCCATAAGAAAGAAGCTTGTCACGATTATAATTCTCTAATTAAGCGAGGCAGCCCTCGGCGAGCCCATTAAGCCGCGTGTACACAGGGGACGGTGTAGTTTGTTTTGGGGCGACCTTTCATTTTTATGGGTTAATGCGGTTTCTGATTTTCCGGCGACCCGCCAAAGCCGGTCCGGTGCCGGGTCGATCGCTCAATTAGCCGCGCTCAGCACGCGTGTTTACGCATTGACTAGTTTAGGATTGCTTCTTGAATTGTATTGTTCAAAAACTGATAATTTTAACCAACATAATAATATTGTTCAAGACATCTTGGCAGTTTAGCACGCGCGTTAAGGCACTATACTGACCGAACTCACTCTTTGGGCTGCTTCTTAAGTTATATTGTTTAGGTACGTTCGCGTGTACACAGGGAACGGTGTAGTTTGTTTTGGGGCGACCTTTCATTTTTATGGGTTAATGCGGTTTCTGATTTTCCGGTGACCCGCCAGAGCCGGTGCCGGGTCGATCGCTCAATTAGCCGCGCTCAGCACGCGTGTTTACGCACTGACTAGTTTGAGATTGCTTCTTCAGTTACATTGTTCAAAAACTGATAACCTTCAAACATGTTCAAGACATCACCAGTTCAGCACGCGCGATAAGGCACCGAACTCACTTCTTTGGGCTGCTTTTTACGTTCGTTGACATACGAATAATAGGACAGTCTTACGCCCCAATTCTCAAGTGCAAATCATCTTTGGGAGCGTCTCAAACATCATGGCATCACGTCATCATTTCATCATTTCATACGTTTGACATTTAAAGTGACAGGGCGATGTTTGAGACGCTCCCAAAGATAAGTAGCGTACGAGTATTCGGGCATTAAAGGATTAATGTGGTTTCTGATTGTCCTGCCGCCCAGTGGCGGGTCGAACTTTCAATAAACTCAGCTAGTACGCTCAGCACAATCTAGTGATTGCGTTTGGATTTGCTTCTGTTGTATTGTCAAAAAACTCTAGGTTAATAACAAACACAAGATGTGTTCAAGACAATGTTGTCTTGGAAGTTATGGTTTAAAATGTATGACTGTGATGTATGGGTAAATGCGGTTTCTAATTTTCTGGCTTCCCCGATGCTGATGCCGGCTCAGTCGCTCAATTAGCCCAGCTCAGCTCGCACATTTCGCAATCAATAGTTTGGAATTGCTCCTTATCTTGTAATTATTTAAAATTGTTCATTTTGTTTTGTAACAATCGCTTTTTTACCAAAATAAAACTGTTTTGAAGTATTACATTTGTTTAACGTGGTTCAGGGCCCCGGTTGCTTAATCGTGGTGACGTCACCGGCGCTAAGCCGGCCGCCGCCGTAAAGAGGCGATCGCGTGTCTCCGGCTGCCGGTTCCGGCGACCTTCATCGATTGGGCGTGCGTACAAATAGGGTTAGCAACAAACAGTACAACATTGAATTTTGATTTACTTATTATTTCCTCCGACGACCTCCGTGGCCGAGTGGCGTACGCACCGGTTTTAAGGTGCCGCTATCTCTAGAGGTCCCGGGTTCGATCCTCGATCGGGTAAATGTTGAAAACGAACTTTTCAATATTTCCTCGGGTCTGGGTGTATGTGGTTCATACCCGTCGTTGTTTCCAATTGCCATAATACTAGTGCTCTCAAGCTACTGTAGTTTGGTATTGGAACAATGTATGTGATGGTGTCCAATATTTATTTATTATAATAAAAATAAATTAAAATAACTTGCAATAGTAATTTCATCTTTAGCGATTGCCAAATACCTGGAAAGGTATTTCTTTCGCGTGTGAGGGTAGTAATATCTCCACATTGATGAAATTAACGCTGACTATACAGCGAGTAAGAAGTATTGGATAAATTTGACGCTTCTCGTAACGACTGCGTAGCTCAGTGGTTAGAGCAGTCGCCCGGAAAGCGAAAGGTCGTGGGTTCGAGTCCCATCGGAGCTGGTTGTGAGACGGGTCGATTTTTTCTAAATACTACATTTTCCATTTTTCTGTAATAAAAATTGCATTGTGAATGCAAAAAACAAAAAATTAAAATAACTTGCAATAGTATTTTCATCTTTAGCGATTGCCAAATACCTGGAAAGGTATTTCTTTCGCGTGTGAGGGTAGTAATATCTCCACATTGATGAAATTAACGCTGACTATACAGCGAGTAAGAAGTATTGGATAAATTCGACGCTTCTCGTAACGACTCCGTAGCTCAGTGGTTAGAGCAGTCGCCCGGAAAGCGAAAGGTCGTGGGTTCGAGTCCCATCGGAGCTGGTTGTGAGACGGGTCGATTTTTTCTAAATACTTCATTTTCCATTTTTCAAAAATAAATTAATTAAATAAAATGAAATTTCTTTGTTGCTGTTCGAAAAATGTATTCATGCATTGATATTTATTTTGCATTTGATGTTCATTCCTGAGTTTATTATGAATTGTAATATATCCTGTAGGTACTATAAATTACAGTTGCTCAAACGAATAATATAATTTTTTATTTTTTTTTTATTTTTACGTAACATATGGTACTAGAATTAACGCATTGCTAAGTAAGTCACTGCGAGTCCTTTGCGTATAAAAAGCACTGTTTTAGTTACCTAAGCAATAAAGTATTTACTAAGTTTAAGGCCCGATTTCACCAATGATATCTAAGCGCGACTAACGCTAAACGTGCTTAAAACGTATTTCTGTCTATGTCACATTCAAACAGATGACAGAGACAGAACTATGTTTTAAACACGTTAAGCGTTAATCACGTTTAAATATCAGTGGTCGTTTGGTAAGTACGAGTTTGGCCAGTTGAGTTTTGACTTATACCAATTTACTTAAGTTTAAATCTAGTTACTAGTTTGAGAATTTGAGTCGTGGTCTCCTAGTCTCAGCCAGATAGTTAAGCTGTAACGACCTCTAGCCTGATAGCCTAGGGTCCCCAAAGGTTCGGGGGCCGGCCCCAAACCACGTACAGATTCTACCTACCTGTAAATTGCTCCCACTGGGTATTGAACCAACAATCAACAACCCTGTTTCTGTAACTTTTATTATAACGATTAGTTCGTTTTTCTCAATAACTATGGTGAGGCGCCGCGATAATGCAAAATATAATAAAATATGAATTTGTGTTTGTTTGTTTGTTCGTCTTGCACGTTAAAACGGTGCAACAATCGACGTGATATTTGGTACTGGGGTAGTTTAGGAGCTGGAGAGAGACATAATGGTAATACCATGATTCTGGAACATAGGCTACTATTTATCCCGGAAAAATATCACTTTCCCGCGGAATAACGTCGTTGTAGGTTATTCAAATTTTTACTTTTTTTGCATTCACAATGCAATTTTTATGATTGAAAAATGGAAAATGAAGTATTTAGAAAAAATCGACCCGTCTCACAACCAGCTCCGATGGGACAATACTACCTAAATACTTCATTTTCCATTTTTCAATCATTAAAACTGCATTGTGAATGCAAAAAAGTAAAAATTTAAATAACTTGCCATAGTAATTTATTCTTTAGCGATTGTCAAATATCTAGAAAGGTATTTCTTTCGCGTGTGGGGGTAATTGTTGATTTATCCCTCAAAAATTATGGTGGTGAGGAAAATAGTGCCACGGGAATTAATTCCGTGAAATGAACAGAACGGGGTAGCACTTAGCCATCATCACGCCAGGGTGATAAGGCTATAGGTGGATGCGTACTACTCCCGGAATCCTCAATCACTGAGGAACTGGCTATCTATCTCTAAGTGCTGGATGACAATAATGCTGAAAACATAATTATTTTACGACCATCACTTATGGCATTTTCATCGATTTCTCTAAGGTTATTAACACACGCTCGTGCAACAAGTCATTTAAGGGCTTCTTTACGAGGTGTTTAATAATTTCAGAGTAGACGACTGACGTTGACGTTTCAATCGTGCCACGCAAGTTGTGATGGAATGGAAATAAACTGTTGGCTAAAATAAGTATTAGGCATGAAACAAATTATGAATAACCTGTGATTATTCATATATTTATAGAATTATGAGTCACATCTGCTACTTTCTTTCACATAGTCTGGCACAATAGTTCTCTATCTACGATAATACGCATCCATCGAAAATATCTTCATAATACATAGCAAACACGTCGCAGCAATGCAAATATTTTACTTATATTGTAGTTACAGTAGTGTCTATTAGGCTAGGCTAGAGTCATCTTATATCTTATATAGTTTGATCCGTTTAACCCAACTGAACCAATGGTTAAAAACCGTAACTCATAGTCAAATATCTTAAAAAATAGTTTTTCAAACAATAGTGACTGTAGGTACAGTACAGTAACTGTACAGGACAAAACTGACGGCGGAGAGCAAGTAGTGAGGGGTTTAGTTGGTAGTGTTGCCTACTCTCAACTGCCCCATCTGGTCAGCCCACCCGGAGTGGGTAACCTTATGGGAAGATTGAGAAGAGGCTCTCTCCTCCTGCCCCGCCTCCTGTCGAGCTTTCGAGGTCGTCAGGGTGCGGGGCAGGGGTTAGAACCACCCAGCCCTGACGCGAAACCTATTAGGCTTAGCGGGAGGGCTGGGCGCGGCGAGAGACAGACCTTGTCTGACTGAGTCCAACATGCCGTTAGCGGTATACGAAAAGACTGTATTTGGCCTCACTATAAACAAAAAAAAAAAAGGGTACTGTACAGGACGACACAAAACGTTAACTATTGTTTGAAAAACGAATTTTCAAGATATTTGACTATTATATTTTTTTACCCATTAGTTCAATCGAATTAGTGGGCCTCTTACTACCTACTTATTAGCCCTCCGACTCTTCGATATCGAACTTGAGAACATACGAATCATAAACCAGACAAATCAGTTCAACGAGAATCAGAATTGATGAAAACGTGCCAACATCTGGGATACGCCACAACGCAAATCCCACCTTGTTTGACATACAACATTTTGTATTACGTAAAAGAAATAAAGGTGTCAGTTCCAAAACTCGTTAAGATACGTTACCGAGTCGGGCGTTTCATATTTAAATCGCGTTTTGCCTCGGCCGAATACTAATAAGTGGAGGGTCAGCCTTTGTGAGGCACTGCCGTGACCCTGCGTCCTTTAGCTTCCACCTGGGTCTCTGGACGTGAAAATTAAAGTTCCTCTTATTGGACACGTATAAAACTTATGTGCTTACCTACTAGTGATCTGTTCTTTTTGTGACTTACTTAAATCGTCTTTCTTTATAATAAATATTGATAATTGGATCAAATGGCACAGTTGGTTGTAGCTTGTGAGTGAACTGAGGGGTCGTGGTTTTGGAAAAATGCTAGATAATGTTACATACGTCATAGTAAGTAGCAGACCTCAAACAAAATTAAGAAGATGCAACTGATGGCATAGTATGTTCATATTGGCATTTTGTAACAATAATATCCATTTTAAACTATTATTAGAAAAACCGTTAGCAGCCCTAAATTTGGGAAATGATAGTAAGTATTGATAGTAGTAGGTAAGCCGGACAATCTTGTGTGAACTCTCAGTTAGATGTTTGGTTTGAACTAAGAAACTTCACACAAGATTGTAGAGGTCATAGATTATACAATACCATTTTACATAAGACCTTAATACTGGAAATGGAAAAGAATCATAGTACAGGACACACAAATCCATATATTATAAATACCAAGTAACAAGAAGCACACAATCCGCAAGGCGCACGCATCTGCCTTCGCTCATGTGTTTGCGTACCCTGCTTTATTTTTTATGAGCCAACCAGCCAGTATCGATTCAGTCTAGACGCAAGACGGGGTGAAATCGATATGTTGGATTTACGAGGTTCGATAACCGATCCGAACAGTGTCACTTACAAGTTGGAGGAAAATTTTAATATTCAAATTTGATCTTGCGTCAACTTTTCATACTCCATTTTTGTTTAGACTTATCATAAGTTAGAGCAAACAATCAAACACCTCAATTCTACTTTATAAAAGAAAACATAATAGCTTTCCCCTGTTAGTACGCTTTAGATCTTTCAAAGTTTGCAACGGATTTGAATGCAGTTTTTATTTACAGAGAAAATGACCCAAGAGGAAGTTTTATATGTACTTATCATAACTTTTTTAACATGATTTTTACCATTTTTTTATTTGTTTTTTGAGTCCCCGATATTTCGGCGCAGTTGCACACGCCATGTCACGGAGTAACTGATCGGGGACTCGACAACGTGGCAAAAATCCCGCTTTTCGTAATATTTACAGTAAATGAATCATGTATTGCACCTGCGTGAAGCTGCGTGCGAGTTAAATTCCAGAAAAAATCTGAAGTTTAAAATTGTTTGAAAAAAGAATGCAGAATGTGTAATACCAGCTAGTCGACAGCCTAGTATTCCGAAAACAACTCTTATTCCGTACGCGGTAATAGCATGTTTTGATACGATTTCTTCTCTGCATGGGCCTCCTTTTGTCATCATTTAAAATGATATAAGTGTGGAAAGAAAATGTTCCTACGCAGTACTTGCAAAATAGGTACAAAAATTAAGTACACCACCGTCTATTTTGTGAATAAAAAAACACAATCGCGATAGACCTAAAACAATTGAACTCCCAAAGGGCTCCGGGTATATCCTCGATATGGAGCAAGTTTCTTGATAAAAGATCAGCTCGTGCCCGTCTGGCTTATTTTGTTATTCTATTCGGAGTTACAAAGGAGCCGAATCTATCAGCTGCAACACCCTTCGGAACAAACGCTCGCGATATACCTACTTACTCCTTTTACCTTTATTGGCCAGTATTATCGCGTTTAGCTAAATCGAGATACTTACATGAGATGTCTAATCTTGGCAATATAGTATTATAACAACTGTTGTTATTTATTATAAGTAAGTTTTTTTTATTCTTGAACTAGCAACGATTTTGTAAATGCGTTGCTTCTGTTAGAGTTTGTTTTTCTTGTCGGTTAATAGATTTCCTTAACGGGTGGTAGCCGTAGGTAAAAAAACATGCTGGACAATTCATAAGTATTAATTTTATTTAATCTATGTGAATAAAAAGTTTTCGACTTTGACTTCTCAATACAGTCGCTCAATCAACAAGAATATATTGTGTTCTTCTTGTCAGCCAAAAAAGTCTTGAACGGGCGGTAGGAAAATGTTGACGATTCAAAAGTACATGTGTATCATGTTCATTTGAATATTTTTTTTTTTTATCTTATCTTATCAGAGATTTTTGGCCACCTTTCACTGAATTTTATTACCTTTAGTCCACGTGACACTACGTAGTTTCTGTATGGTTTGTAAGGCGTGGCCTTATTATAAAGCTTTGGGATAACTGGGCGTCAAATTAAACCCACTGTGACAGCTTTGGTTACATAATTATGCACTTTCGTAGGCTTTCGTCCCCATTTCACTGTTAAGCCTGGCCGCACACGGCTCGTCAACCACAACCACAAAACGCCGCGATCGCTTATTTCCTACTAGCTTCCGCCCGCGACTTCGTCTGCGTGGACATTCGAGACAATACTTAGGGGACAAATAACCAGGATAAAAAGTATTCTATGCTTTAATTTCATACAAATCCGATCAGCCGTTTTTACGTGATTAGGCAGGTCCTCCCTCACCAAGCGAGCAGCCTCGCGCGAGGCAGAACGTTTGCCACGTGCGGCGGGCCTCGCACGAGGCTGCTCACTTGGTGAGGGAGGACCGGCCTAATCAAAAAATACCCACTGTGTCTCTATGTGGTGTTGCACTAAAAAGAGTCGTTAAATTTAAGTACTTAGGCCACTGGATAACTGAAGATCTGACAGATGACATTGACATCGAGAGAGAGCGCAGGGCGATAAGTATGCGTTGCAACATGCTGGCTCGCAGGTTTGCACGGTGTAGTAAAACGGTTAAGCTAACGCTATTCAAGGCTTATTGTCAAACTTTCTACACGTGTGGCCTGTGGGTTAGCTTCACGCGGCGTGCTTATAGCGCACTGCGCGTGCAGTATAATAACGCGTTCAGGATATTGTTTGGGCTGGCGCGATACTGTAGTGCATCCACAATGTTTGCTCAAGCGCATACAGATTGCTTCTACGCAATAATGCGCAAGCGAAGCGGGTCGCTACTATCGCGCGTGCGCGCCAGCCCGAACAGTATCGTGCGCGCGTTAACCGAACGCTGGGACTCGCCGATGCTGAAGCGTTGGATACACCTACACACGGCAGCGGCGACTTCCTAGGTGTGATATTTTTGTACTTTTGTGTAATTTTGAATGTATACTAACACTAGAATTAAGTACCTATGTTACTAACAACTTTGGATAATTCCGAAATAAAATTATAATAATAATAATAATAATATACCCTATTTACCCCCTGGGTTTGATTTTCGGAAAACTACGAAATGGGTTGCCTATTTGTTTTGAGGCTTACCTACAAAGTTTCAAGTTGAAATGTCTATTTTACCCCCTGATTTTTCATTTAAAATTTCACCCCTATTTCAACCTTTTAGGGGTTGAATCATGTTCAGGGTGTTAAACATCAAAATAAATGCCATTTTTGCAATCGTCATCCCATAAAACCTCAATAACGACATCCATATCGATTTTTAGGTTTATTTATCCCATTTAACCTCTAAGGGGTTGATTTTCAAAAAAATACGAAATATGTGTTTGCTTATTTGTTTTACTTTCCGACCATAAGCCTAAATAATAAATTTAATGAAGGACTTTCCAGATGTAACATTTCATTCCCCTTTTCACCCCTTCGGGGGTGGAACTGTCAAAAACGCTGACACAGGTAAATATTAATTTTCAATTGCCAGCCTAAATACAAAATTTGAAGATCCTAACTTCAAAACTGACGGACTTTCATACACATATTCATCCCCTATTTACCCCCTGGGTTTGATTTTGTGAAAATTACGAAATGGGTTGCCTATTTGTTTTAAGAAGAAAGCCTAAAAAGTTTCCAGTTGAAATATCTATTTTACCCCTGATTTTCTATTCAAAATTTCACCCCTATTTCAACCTTTTAGGGGTTGAATCATGTTCAGCGTGTTAAAAATCAAGATAAATGCCATTTTTGCAATCGTCATCCCATAAAACCTCAATAACGACATCCATATCGATTTTTAGGTTTATTTATCCCATTTAACCTCTAAGGGGTTGATTTTCGAAAAAATACGAAATAATGTGTTTGCTTATTTGTTTTACTTTCCGACCATAAGCCTAAATAATAAATTTAATGAAGGACTTTGCAGATACAACATGTCATCCCCCTTTTCACCCCTTCGGGGGTGGAATTGTCAAAAACGCTGACACAGGTAAATATTAATTTTCAATTTCCAGCCTCAATACAAAATTTGAAGATCCTAACTTCAAAACTGACGGACTTTCATACAAACATTCATCCGTTATTTCACCCCCTTAGCGGTGGAATTTCCAAAAATCCTTTCTTAGTGGATGTCTACACTGTATAACGTATCTATGTGCAAAATTTGAAGTCTCTAGGTTCAGCGGTTTGGGCTGTGCGTTGATATCTCAGTCAGTCAGTCAGTCAGTCAGTCAGTCAGTCAGGACTTTGAATTTTATATATATAGATAGATAGTTTTCATACATACAACGTGTTGATACTTTTAGCGAAACTGAGAAAGTTTTTTGTTCAGAATCGAGATTAGAATCGATGCCACACATTTTTGATAGGGGTTAAAGGATATTTTTCAGTTTTGTATGGAGCCTCGGCTAGGACTTTGTACACTATACCGTAGGCAAACAAAAGATAAATATAATAACTGAAAACTAATTATATCGCTATAAGCTAACGCGTTTGATGGTACAAAAGCATTATCTAGTCTTAATTTTATGCAACCCCGATTCAATATGGCGGTAAAACGTCAAACTCACATTAAAAAAAAAGGTTAACATTGACAGATTATCATCAGTCGTCAACATGAAGCTCGACTTAATACTGAGGTAACTGGAGTTCTCACCCTGAATAAAAAATTGAACCCAGCAAATTTGACATTTATGTATGTAGTGGCTGTCAGTTGTCCCATATGACCATACGTATTTTTTTAAAGTGTAGGTGAGACGGAAGACAGCCACAGTGTAATTTGTGGTGGACAAAAAATTGTTCGTACTGCACTCTCCAGTTACCTCAGTATTAAGTCGAGCTTCGTGGTCGTCAATGTCATAGTTTTTTCGTACAGAAACATCAATGTTTCCGAACGTGATTTAAATATGGTTGCCAGTGTGACCATGGATGGCAAAGAATTTTTATTTTAAAGTTTATATTTGTACCATTTATCCAGAAAGACAATGAAAATTTAAATATTTCATATGATTTTACTATATTTTTTACTATTAGTACGAATAGTGTACAAAGTCCTAGCCGAAATGTCCTTTTTCAAGAAAATTGTTTTAATTTTTGCCTCTTCTAAAAATGTTTATGTCTACTGCCTATTCATTCAATACGCGCGCGACCCGTCACGTGCTCTCTAACGTCATAGTTGAGCTTTAAATCTGTCAGAAAGTCACGGAGACCTATGAGAACGAATATCTTGGAAGTTTATTAAAAAAAACTTTTTTTCAATGAAATTCAATTAAATCTATACTAATATTATAAAGAGGAAAGATTTGATTGTTTGTTTGTTTGTTTGCATCGAATAGGCTCCGAAACTACTGGACCGATTTAAAAATTCTTTGACCATTAGAAAGCTACATTCTTCCCGAGTGACATAGGCTATATTTTATCTCGATCCCCGGGGGAATCCCCGGGGACGGGTACCACGCGGGTGAAACAGCGAGGAATCGCTAGTATAAAATAAATTAGTTAGGGTGTATGGGCTTTTCGGGTATTGCATTAACACGTTGTAAGTATATGAACTCGCCGCGTACTGTTGAATACGTAGTTTTTTTTTACCCTGTCCTGTTGACGCTGGTAGTCGTCACTTGTTCTTTCTTCTAGCTCTAAGTGGCGCCGTTTGTGGTTCGTGTGGGGCGACGGTAACGCACTATCATACAACTTGTAATCATTTATTCCTTCAGGCACGTTCTCCTTTGCGCTCGCACGCGCTTTTTGCATACTACATAAAGTTGCGGGCTACATATGTAAATGTAAGAGATGGGTACGTCTGTTCGTCGTATTCGTGTTTACTGGCGAACTCACTATCTGAGTCTGGCGAGTTGGCAGCGCTGCCAAGATTGTGAGAGCTCAGCCAAATGGTGGATTCATATAGTTCTACGTATGCGATTGTTATATGTTATTAAAAAATGCATTGGCTGCGAAGCGAAAAGTCTTAGTTGTTTCAATGTAAAGTACTATTGCTTTATTTACTTCAGACTAATTATTATCTGTTCTTGAAATATTGTTCAATAAACTTAGCTTGAGGATTACTGATGTAATATATTGAATCATACTCATCTGTGTTTTTATTTTGTTTCAGGTCAAAGGCAGAAGACATGTTGACGGAAGGTCAGTACCACCACTGTTCAATCAGTATTGTTTTATTTTATCCGTTTCAAACTTGCACAACATAAATTGTTTAAAAGAAGCTTTTAAAGTTTTCTCCGACATTGGTACTTACCAACAACCATCTTTAAAATTTATTCAGTTTTCACGTATACCTATATACAGTAGTTTTTAAGGTGCATTCACACACATCAAGCGTTGCATCTTTGGCCATCTATATTTAATACTAATAATCCGCAATTTGCAACTGAATTTCAACAAAAAGGGCAGCAAAATCACAGATTAGTTACTTCATGCCTACGCACACATGAGCAACACATGAAGGGGTTTAAGAGATTAGAAACTAATCAACCGATCTCAGAAGCTCTACTAGACAGACTTACGAGGAGTTAACGCTGCCCTGCCCGTCTCCCTCTATGTATATACTGTATATTATGTGCATAAGGTTTTATGTAAATCTTTAACGGTACTACTGTTGGGAGAATCGCTATTGTTTTGGTAAGTAACTGTAGTACATAATAATTAGTTAACGTGTCGGTAATATAATAAAAATAAAATACCTACATGGTGGAAAAAACAAGGTATCACAAACAAATTAAAAGGGTGATTAATCGATCACAAATAAATTAACAAATCACTGACATTTATTTTTAGTAAAAATATACATTGTGCTAGACTAAATAGAGAAGATAATGTTGGATATTGCCTCTATTAGCCTTTTAGGGACCTAGTATTTTTTGTGGCCCATTTTTTTATGTAAACAAACCACTCGAGCGCTTGTTATCGCTCTCCCGAACATTTGTTTAAACTTACACAAACCGTAGTTACATTGATGAGAAGCTGACTAACCAAAGCATTAAATGAAAGAGATTGGACAGTTATACGATATGTTTTGTTTTTATAATGGTCGTTCGAACTCGACCTTTGTGTAAACAAAGAACAATAGTGCCATAGTGCGGTCCATGCGAAATATTTTTTTTTCACATAGGTCATTTCATGAGTCCTTGACAGGTTAGTTTTATAAACTCTACAATAACGTTTAAGAATATGAATACTTATATGAATTTTACCTAAAAAGTTCTAAACGCAAACCTTGTTCATGTAAAGTACCTAAATCCCATTCCAAAAGCAATTTGTCCCATAATACAGCTAGACAATACGTCACTTTTATTCCGCATGACTCGCATCAAGCACTAAAAGTAGGTACCTAAACTCTTTTAACCTGACCTTTATTATGGGGGTATCAAATGTCGACAACGCGCCAATATTGCCGACGTAAATTTTACAATGAAATTGCTGGTATTTACGTCTCCCAAACAAATAGGGAAGGTTGACATTATTGGATACATAAGCGGGACAGGATTTTTGTGGAATCGGTATATCGAACCTTTGTCGAAGGGGTTTCTCGGAAGATTCTGTGGTTTCTTACAGCTGTGGCTGTGCCCTGAATTCGGAGCGTGAGGCAACATACCGTATTGACTCCAAGTGCGGCTAAATTCGGTATATGAGTATAATTCAAATTAAATCTACATCTACATATTAACTTGCCATGTTAGTTAGTTAGTGGGGGACAAATCTTGCAAGCTTAATTTGACCCACTTCCCAGTGTCCGATGGAGCTGAAATTTTGTATACAGGTTTGGTTTAGATGACAATACAATATTAAAGTACAGTCAGAAAAAAAGCTTGTCATAAAAGTGAAATTTTTACTAAAAACTTATTTTATAAATGATTTCGAAATGCAATCAAAACTTAGTAAATTATAATAGTCGCATGAATCGCAAACTACAATTATTCCAAATGCCCTCAAGGTTCTTCGGTTTAAAGTTTTAATTCTAAAGTTAATACCCCTAAGTTGCTGCTGACATCTATCAAAATTGTGATTCCAGTAATTGGTATATAAACTAGAAATATTACTAAGCCCAATTAATTAATGTTTAATTAATGTAAACTGAAAATTTTTGTATGGGTGGATGACATTATTCTAAAGGAAGTGCTGAGAATGAAAAAAGGTGTATGTGTGTTTGATGTGTGTGCCTAAATAAAGTTCGACCCAAGTTTAAACGAAGTACATTCAGAGGTCGGTCGGTTTGAAAGGTTTTTTTAACGCTCTCTTTAAATAGCATGACAATGGCAAATAAAGGACATTTTAAAATAAATGAAAATAATTTATTCATTTTATCGTGCAGTTGTGCTCAACAACAAGAAAAATATGAATTCACAACAAAAAAATATACTTATATTAGTTATTTTTTTGTGCGGTTTGCTGAACATTTGTGTTATAATCTGTTTCGATTTCCTAAAGTAAGCTGTATTACAAAGTGATTCTATTATCCATTATCCAATTTATTAGTACCTACAGTACAGTACCTACAGTGCAATAAGTACCTACCTACAGTACAGTACCTACCGTAAAAATCAACAAAACAAAACACATCCTAAGTTACCTACCTTATGCATGATGTTGATGATACATTAAATGAAATATTATCAAATATAAACAACTAGCTTTCCACCCACGGCTTCGCCCGCGTGGACTACACGACGTCATCCCGCGGGAGTTTGATATTTTTCCGGGATAAAAGTAGCCTATGTTTCTCTTCAGGCTACAAAGTATAATTATGTGTCCCAAATTTCATCCAAATCCGTTCAACCGGGCGTGATTTAGCAACAAACATCCAAACATCTAAACATCCAAACATCTAAACATCCAAACATCTAAACTTTCACATTTATAATATTAGTAGGATTCGTGTCTTTGGAAAAGAGCTTAAAGAAAATGGAAAATCCATGTAGACCACTCGACAGCGAAACTTAATTCAAACTTTTTTCACGTTTAATTATGTCCAAACGTTGTTATAATTTCATACAATGGATTGTTTCTAGTCTAGCCAGAGTAATAAATTAATTAAAAAACTGTATAAGGCGGTTCTAATCTTGCTTAAAAACACAAGACGTTGAAAGTGCGTAATTAAGATTAAATCCTTTAATGTACTTCGGGTGGGAGTAAATATCATAAGCCCGACAAATTAAATTATGGCTGGGAAATATTAGCGTCTTTTTTCATGGACTTAAAAGGTAATTTTTAAGTAACGCAATATTGTTAAGCGGGATTTTTCGGGGGTTAATTACGGTGGGGGTGCAATAGTCCGGGAGTAGGGTCGTTTAACGCGAATGGAGCGCACATAACTCTTGACCTACGTGACTTCAAGTTGCACAAAAAGAAATTCGTCGTAAAATAAAAAGTTTCTATTTGGTAAAATAAAAAGTTTCTATTTGGCAAAACAAAAACAAACGTAAGTAATTAAAACTCGATATTTGCTAGGAAATTGGGGAAAATTGTGTAAACGATTTTGTTTGCTAATTCTACTCCCGTTGAGTAGATTCTACGCTTCCCTAATTCTATTAAAATATATATGAAATGTGTACATTTATTAAATGCTCAAAGCTACTTCGTATACAAAATTACAAATAGCATGAGCATACATTGAGGACAGATAAGTTCTTTAAACAATAGGTAAAAGGCATTTGTATTTACGAAACAATTAGGTTCGTTACTCATATTTTATCGTGTTTTCTGGATCCAATAACAGCTCGTAGAGCAACTTGAGTACAGACCCTCCAGTTATTACACGTACACGACGAATACAGAGGGAGAAATAAAAAAAAATTGCTTTTTAAAACTTCGTACTTTCCTAAAAGCATAAACATTTGAAATGCGTCGTTACGTCTCGTCGATATGGATTCGTAATAAGTATCGCGAATATTCGTAATTGAATTTTACAGTCGCATTGAAAGAAATAAAAGTCACGTAATAGTACATTACAGCCGAGGACAGGTAAGTAAGAAATTACATCGTCGAGGATGGTTTGAAGCACGAGCCGCAGGCGAGGGCTTTAATCATTCGAGGCAAGGTAATTTGCTTACCGTACAAGGTTTGTATAGTGCTTTTCTCAAGAAATGCGAGGAAATAAAAAAATACTGTTACTTAATTAAATAATATTTATTAAAATTTATATCACACATGTTCGGGCAATTATTAAATGTAAATGTTATTGTTTTCCCGGGCACACTTATGTATAAATCGCCCATAATAAAATTATTTTAATGATGTAGGTATCATTAAAATACGCCAACAACACAGATTCCGAAAACGTTTGCGCCTTTTTTCACTTTTCCAAATCAGATCGTAGGTTTTCATATATCTTTCTTTTGATTTTGCTGGCAGTAAGTTGTCTGTTATTCATTTTGCTTCTGCTCTTAAATTTGGTGGAGTAGGTACATCCAACGTCTGTATATGTTTCATTGGCAGAACTCATTTTGATAATTTATTACACAATATAAATAAACTGTATTGATATCAAATCAACCGCTGAAAATCATTCCCGCCGTTTTTTTAATATTGGTTTGTGAGGCCAAGTGGAACGGTCATACAGCCTATTGATACTTACTACTTGCTACTAAAATGCGCAACTTCAATACCCGCTTCTGGGTGGTAGATGGCGCTGTACATATTTCCCATACAAAATTACTCGTAAAGGATATTTTGTCTATGATAAATCTCATTTTGTTTTTTCGATTGATGTTCGTGCTAAGGGTACATACACAAAGCACCTTTGTATATACGGAAAATAGCGCTTGTGGTACAATACGAAGAAATATACTCTGTGCGCACCGTATTTAAAAAAAAGTTAACCTAATTATGATATAATAATTACCTATATAATAATAATAATAAGGTGGCTGTATGGTGCAAATGTCCCTTTGCTTTTTCTGTTTTATACACAGGAATAACGAAAGAAAAAATAAAGAAAAAAATTTGGTAATAATATCTTTGGGTAGTACCTTTTCCGAGGTAAACATTCTAAATTTGAAAATCACTGCAGTAATGAATTTCAGTACTTACTTACTGCACTGATTTTAGTGCAGTAAGTAAGTACTGAAATTCATTACTGCAGTGATTTTCAAATTTAGAATGTTTACCTCGGAAAAGTGCCACGTACTGCATTCTTTTCTCAAATATAATATTAACATTTCAGAGCATAAGTGTGAAATAGTAGATTGTACAACAAGTGCATAAAAGGTACCATTTTACCCGAGACGTATATATCCATCCGAGCCGTAGGCGAGGGTGGATAGTCAATTCGAGGGTAAAATGGGTTTTATGTACGAGTTATACACTCTGCTTTTCACTTCGAGTGTGAGGAAAATAAATAACAATATTGCAAAAAAGAAAAAATAAAGACTTCGCCATATTGGCGGGAAGACTTTCTTTTTCTTTTTTTTTATATGGGCATTGGCAGCACAGTGACTTTAGCATAGATCGTAGTCCATAATACTCTTGAAATACTTATTCCTTAGAAAACTCATTAATTTTGCCTAGTTTTATTAATTTAATAATTTAACATGGATTATGTACAAAATTTAAGAAACAGAATGAAATACGTTAGGTATTAATAAAGTTTATTTAACGAAATTTAATTGCGTGTGTGACTGTTTACCTGACGACCTTTGTCTTAAAGTCTGAGACTTAGACGAAGATTTTACTTTATGCACTAGAGCATAAAAAGCGATTTTATGCCGCCTATACCCAACATAAACACGAACTTTACGAGCATGAGAAGTGAAAATGTATTTTTCATAGAACCATGATTAATTGACGATGTCAACAGATCTTTATGCCTAGCAGTAGTAATTACTGTAAAATTCCATTTCGCTTTAATTGCGAACATTAACATAATTTAGTAATCGTAGAAAAAAGAAACCACTCCTGAAGCCTCTGAAGTATGATTGCAACATATTACACAAACAAGATGTTTGCATTATCGCGCATTTACAGAAAATTGGAACACACGCGTAGCATTCTCAGCAATCTAGAATAAGATCGCTTACTAAGATAATGTATCTTTAATTGTACTCAATATTATTATCTCAATATACATCTTGACACCGAACAAGTCACATCTCTTTTATTACCTTAGCCTCGGTAAAGCGTCATACCTCTTCATGGCGACCCTTTGCCAACCGAACTTATAAATTTTTGCGGGAAAATCATTACTACATGGAGCAGCAAAGCAAAATTTTCAACACCATACTAGCAGCAGTCTTCGTTGCGGTGCTATTTGGCTCTACACTTCTGTTCATCGCATTACTTGGGAAGACAAAACAATAATATGGGAGCACCACAAAGTAAAGAAGAAGTTATCATCGCACAAACCGCCAGCGGCGACGCCCAAGCAACGCAGAAAACTTCAAGCCAGCTCACTACAACAGAAATTTTACTATCCGTCATACTGCTTCTCATCGTTATACTCATCATTTACGCCTGCATCCGGAAAATTTGGGACCGAATTGTCAACCGACTCCGTAGAGAATTCAACAGCGCAGTTCTAAGAAACACAATATCTTCCGTGGAACTGGCAACGACGTCGACTCAACCATCAACGTAGACCAGGAGGTGTCCAGGGTAGAAACCCGGCCCATTGTACGAGGGGCAAGGGAAATCCCAGCCCGATCTTCAGTTAGCTGTTTCAAGCGGTCCAGGAACCCATCTTAGAAGTCTGAAGATCCTACACACTCAAGGAGCATGAGAAAACCCCCAGCCCGCAGCCCCAGCCCCCACACGCCACGCCGGTCACCACATACCTACTCATCGTGCAGAGACGTAATTATTTTATTCGCGCGCTATAATGCCACCGTAAGTCGTAAGTTATTTTATACCTAAACGTTTTAAATAATATGTAGGATTACATTTTTTTCTTATTAGATAATGTCATTTATTATTTCCGATTTAAATGAATTGCATAAGAAACTATTGTATATTAAAGATAATTTAGTAAAACTAGGACCAGATAGACGTCAAAAAGAGTTAGGTTTTACGAAATTTAATGAAGCGAAACTTGAATACGCGAAATTAGAGTATATTTTAGCTCAAGTACATAATTTAGTTGAAAAATCGGAGGTATCAACTAAAGATATAACTTTAATTAATAAAATAGCAAATGACATTCAGATCATTTATGACAAAATTATTTCTTTAGAGACTTTAAGTGTTAGTAGTATTTCAAAAATGGCAGAAAAAGATAAATTTGACTTGAAGACAGCCATTGCACTTTTACCAACGATGACAGGTCAAGAACACGTCACTAAATCTCTAATTGATGGTATACAATTATATAGTTCAATGATCAGCGATGCTACTCATGGGTTACTTATTGATTTTGTGATTAAAACTAGGCTCTCTCCTAGCGCAAAATTACGTTTAAAAAGTAGTTATCCAACTATTAAAGATTTAATTAGAGATATGAATACGCATTTGATTCAGAAAAAATCTGCTGTTGCTATCCAACACAAATTACAAAACTGTCGTCAAGGTCATAGGTCGATCGAGTCGTTCGGCTCGGAACTAGAACAACTTTTTGTGAATTTAACCATAGCACAAGCGGATGACGACGCTACTAAGTTTGAAGTATTGCGTCCCATTAATGAAAAGGTTGCAATCAAGCGCTTTTCAGATGGATTAGTGAATCAAAAGCTTAGTACTATCATAGCATCACGTCACTTTGATTCTTTACCAGAGGCTATAAGAACTGCCCTAGACGAGCAGTCAATGTCTACCAGACACGAGGAAGTTATGAACATTAAAAAGTTTCATACTCGTAATTTCTCACGCACACCTACTAATTATCCGCGTCAGCCAAGTAATTATTCTAATAAATATAGTTACTATAATAGATTTAGCGCAAACAATAGGTACGCTGCCGGAAACACGAGACCACAACAAGGTAAGTACATGTCGCGAGACTCCCGCGCCGCGCAAGGAACACAATCACGTTCACGTGACCGCGGTCGGCCGAGCCCGCGCCCGCCGCGCTCAGCTGTGCCTTTTCAACGTGTGCAGTACGCTAGCCACGAGCAATCGACCAATAGTGAGTCACAAGCGCGTTCTGAGCCCCAGAACGATAATAATTTAGATTTTTTTCGTTCCTACTGAAAATTATGTTTTAAACTACAATAATAGTAGTACCGTAACTTTTAACGTAAGTAATAGCAATATCGATCTTTTAGTCGATAGCGGAGCAAGCCTTTGTGTTTTAAAATACGAATGGTTATGCGATTATCCGAAGTTATTGAATTTAATTACATTTGAGAAGTTAGTTATAAAAGGTGTTAGCGGTAAACTAGTATCTGAAGGATATATTTACTTAGATTTGTCTTATAATGGGTTAGTTTTTAGAGAAAAAATGTATGTGTTTAAAAATATGTCTTGTTCTGCAAATGGTATTTTAGGTGATAAATTTTTGAAACGCTATCAAGCTATAATTAACTATAAAGAAAATACTTTGCTTTTAACTAAAGATAGTAATTATGTGTCTATACCTATATTGAGTCACTATAGACATTTGATACCGCCACGATGTGAGGTAATAAAATATATACCTACATCGTTAGGCGACGATTGTGTTTGTTTATCTAAAGAGATACAGAAAGGAGTTTTTATAGGAAGTATAATAGCGAAACCTTGTAATGGTCGCATGCCAGTAAGGATATTAAACACCACTGAGAAAGAAGTTGATCTAGATCTTACCGATTTAGAGACTTTTTCATTGAATGATTTTGAAGTCTGTAATTTTGAAAAAGAGGAGGTTTCTGTCGATCGTGTAAAAACATTATTAGGATTATTAAATTTACCTGAACTGAATTTAGAAGAAAAACGAAGTATTGAGAGTATTTGCGCTAAGTACGCAGATGTTTTTCATCTGCCAGGCGACAAACTCTCTTGTACAAACCTAATGACCCATAATATAACTTTAAAACCTAATGTCTCGCCAGTTTATGTCAAGCCACATAGATTACCGTTCGCACTAAGGAAGGAAGTTCAGAAACAGATAGATATTATGCTCGAAAATGATATTATAGAAGAGGCTACGTCAGAGTGGTCTAGTCCCGTCTTGCTTGTACCAAAAAAAACAGATAGGTCAAACGAGAAACAATGGCGATTAGTTATAGATTACAGGCAGTTAAATAATCGTATTGAGGACGACAAATTCCCTTTGCCTAATATAACTGATATCTTAGACTCGCTTGCAAATAACATTTATTTTTCAAAATTAGACCTTTCGCAAAGCTATTATCAGTTATCTTTAAGCGAAGATTCACGAAAGTACACAGCTTTCACTGCTGGTGATAAAATTTTTCAGATGAAACGCTGTCCCATGGGTCTCCGGACATCTGCGAGTGTATTTTCACGTCTTATGACTATTGCAATGTCAGGCTTAAATTATAAAAAGGCTTTTATTTATTTAGATGATTGCGTAATTTTCGGGAAATCTATAGAAAACCACAATAAAAACTTAATTAGTATACTAGAGAGATTTAGAAAAGTTAACTTAAAATTAAATCCTATGAAGTGTGAATTTTTGCGAAACGAAATAATATATCTAGGACACAAAATAACTTCTGATGGAATTTTACCAGATGAAAGTAAAATTGCAACCATGCAAAACTATCCAGTGCCGATGAACTGCGACGATGTCAATCGTTTTGTCGCGTTTGCAAATTACTACAGACGATTCATACCGAACTTTGCAAACATTGTTTATCCTTTAAATCAATTAAGAAAAAAGAATGTACAGTTTCTATGGTCATCAGAGTGTCAAACGGCATTTGAAAAATTAAAATCAGCATTAATTCAACCCCCTATTTTATCTTATCCAGATTTTTCAGAAAGTAACATCTTTCGGCTACAAACAGATGCTTGTAAGACAGGTTTAGGATCTGTTTTATCTAACATGAACGGTCAAGTAGTCGCGTATGCGAGTAGAAACCTGAAACCCGCCGAGACGAGATATCCCATCATAGAATTAGAACTTTTAGCAATTGTTTGGTCTGTGAGACATTTTCGCCCTTATTTATATGGACGTAAATTTAAAATTATAACAGACCACAAACCGTTAATTTATTTATTTAACTTGAAAGACCCAACAAGCAGACTTACTAAATTCCGATTATTCCTAGAGGAGTATGATTTTGAAATAGAGTATGTTCCAGGACGAAACAATGCAGCTGCAGACGCATTGAGTCGCATACCTATTACATCTTCTACTTTAAAATCATTACATCAAAACACAGTATCAGTTTTAACTAGAGCACAAAGTAAAAAATTAAAAACCCCCACTGATTCTTCTTCAGAGAGCTCCACCAGCACTAGGCCTGATCAACCTATTGCGGTAGAACTTCTCAAGAAACCCGATGACGTAACTGAATTAAGTTTTAATCAATTAAAGTTTGACAATTATTCAAAGTCTAAAGATAGCATTATTTCTAATGCAAGTTGTTACGTTTACGTACCTTCGCAATCAGCGATATATCTGAGTACCCGATCGTCATCTACCCCAGAGGTGTTAGCGAGGGACTTAGAGTCATTATGTCAAAAAATAGGCATACATGAGGTACTTATTATTAAAGAAAAATGTAACGAGAGTAAAATCAAAAGTCTTGTACAAGCAACAAAAAGAATTAACTCTGTTACCCCGCGCTTTCTCATAACAAAAAATATATTAAGAATATATGATAGTGAACAAAAAAGAGTAATACTAAATGATTTCCATCTATTACCTACCAGCGGACACGCAGGAGTTAATAGAATGATGAACAACATTAAGCAATATTATTTTTGGCCAGGTTTGAGTAATGATGTAAAACTTTTTGTTAAAAATTGCCATCAATGTCAATATCATAAGCATAGTAATAAACATATTAAGCAGCCCTTAACCATAACATCAACAGCCCACTCATCATTCGAAAGAATTAGTTTGGATATAATGGGTCCACTCGATGTTGATGACTATAATAATAAATATGTATTGACATTACAATGCGATTTAACCAAATTCGTCGAAGCGTATCCATTACCTAGTAAAGACTCGGTCACAGTTGCTCAATCTTTTACCAATAATTTCATTTTACGTTATGGTATTCCTAGAGAAATATTGACTGACCAGGGAACCGAATTCATGTCATCAGTGATGTCCGAAACATGTTCTCTATTACATATTAAAAAATTAAATTCTACGGCGTACCATCACGAAACTGTAGGCGCTTTAGAAAATACTCATAAAACCCTAGGAGCTTTTCTGAGAATCCAGTGTAATAATTATAAACATAACTGGAGCACCTGGATTCCATATTGGTGTTTTTCTTTTAATACCACAGTGCATAGTGAAACTAAATATACGCCTTTCGAATTAGTTTTTGGAAAAATTTGTAACCTTCCAAATAATTTACAATCAGAAATCGACCCCTTATATAACTATGACAGTTATCCCCGAGAACTTAAGTATCGTTTACAACAAGCGCAATCCGACGCACGACGTAACTTGATACAATCTAAAGAGAAAAGAAAATTATTGTATGATAAAACTAGCAATAATGTTACCTATCAGTTAGGCGATTTGTTATTATTAAAGAACCAAGTAGGAAATAAATTAGATAGTATTTACAATGGCCCTTATAAAGTTTTAAGAGATATGACGTCTAATGTAGAAATTTTAAAAGAAAATAAAGCTATAATTGTGCATAAGAATAATACCAAACCATTCAATAAATAACTATTTTATTTGATACGTAATTATAAGTATAGGTACTTAATTACATACCATGTTACTTAACACTTTGTTATTGTTATGATTAAGTGTAAAATGTGAAGCTTCCGTTTTAATTCAATACCATTTCAATTCGATACCATTTTAATTAGATACAATTTTAATTAGGTATATTGTTTATATTGTAAAACGTTTTTGTATTAGTACGATTTAATAAATGAAATAGTTTTAACTTTGCTATGTTGATAATGTTTAAATTTTGTTTACTTATTTTACTTAAGTAATTAAATTTTGGTTAAGTTCGTTAAAGTCAATGTTACGAGTCTGTTCCTTTTTGCAGGGAGGGGATGATCCTTCCACTTTTTCAGGGGAGATGAAGTATGATTGCAACATATTACACAAACAAGATGTTTGCATTATCGCGCATTTACAGAAAATTGGAACACACGCGTAGCATTCTCAGCAATCTAGAATAAGATCGCTTACTAAGATAATGTATCTTTAATTGTACTCAATATTATTATCTCAATATACATCTTGACACCGAACAAGTCACATCTCTTTTATTACCTTAGCCTCGGTAAAGCGTCATACCTCTTCACCTCTCTAAATGGTGTTTTAATTATTTTCAATGGCATCCACCATTCTTCGAAGAATTTCATTAAATATCTCAAGTCCTGTTCCTCTAATTGGTAGTGCCAACTGGGCAAGAGGCCTGTCTTGTCACCCTGAGAGCAATTAGCGAATATTAAGCGAAATTACATCCTGCCACCTACAATTTAAGTTTCCATTTGAAATGCATAGAGATTGGAGAGACCCTTTTAGCCAATGAAAGGAGTCAAATTGTTGAAAAATAAATTGAGCTTTATGCCATTTCATTGGGCTGTGCCATTTACTTCAAAGAGTGATTTCTGTCTGAAGTTGGAACATTTTGGTTTAATTTGACTAACGCAATGAATGCTGAATTACACCCTGTTTCCTAGATGTTTCATCCCATTTCATATTTTGTTAATAGAGAATTTAATATTCAAACAAAGCATTTTTTTGTTAACATAGAAATTACAAAGAAAATTTTGTAAAAGCAAACGGTAAAATCATGCCAAATGTTAGGATACAGCCTGGAATACACATGCTACATAGTAGCACACAAGCACGCTAGTTTCGAGCAGATGCTACGTAGTAGCAGACAATTAGCACGTGTATACGAAACGAGCATGCTTGTTAAACACTCGGAGAGCATTGTTATAAAAGAGCGTACTACCTAGTAGCAAACAAGCATTGCTCTTTTAGTGTATTCCGGGCTTAATGCAGTTAGACAAACTGACATGAGGTAAACACTAATGATAAAATTTAACACTATAGAATTAGTGGACAAGAAAATAAGTTGATTAGTATTAACACATGGTTTTTCCCAAATTTTAAGCCAATTGCTGATATAAGCAGGCAACTTGTACAGAAAGTACATAGTAAATCAGATAAGCCGGCCCACAGCCGATTTCACGCGCCATAATCTTTGATATAACGAGTTTATTCAGTCCTACCCGAGCTTGAATTGGGGCAGAGCTACAATTACTCTGGGTAGCTTTTTATACCATCATATCTGCGCTATATTCATCTGTCATTCCCCGTACTTGGAGATTTTAAAAGGAGTTTTTTTTGTAGCCTGTGAAGTAATTTGGTTAATGCTACAAATATTACTACTTTATAATAACGCACGGATGTGAATGCAAGATTTGACATACCTATTTAATGTAGTACGTATGGGAAAGTACGCCGAAGATGAATATCTATATTTATTATTTACTAATGGTTATTTACTAACGAATAGCAATTCATTTAAATGAATTTCTGTTCGTTATTCACCGGGTCGACTAATATAATGTATAAAATAAGTAACTGACAATGTTCACTCTAATTTTGTATTTTTTTTGTAACGAATAAACTCAAAAACTACTGGACCAATTTTAAATATCCTTTCACCATTAGAAAGCTACTTTCTTCCTGAGTGACATATACGAATATTTTATTCCGATATTCCCACGGGAACGGGTACCACGCGGGTAAAACCGTGGCTAGCCACTAGTTATATAATAATTCCGTCATGTCGTAGGGTTAAAAACAGGAATGATAATGGATGAGTCTTGTCATGTATTTGGTATTAAATTATTATTTCTATTTTTCGTAGCAATAGTGATATTATATTTGATATACTTTTTTTTTATCATCATGTCAGCCGAACATCCTTAATTTACAATAATCCAAATATAACTATTATGAAAAACGTCATTTTTATCATGTTTAAATTTGTTGTCGTCTTATCTTATAATTTTTATATAAAAAAATTATTAAAAGCCAAATCACTCTAAATTTTGAGGCTAAGTGCTACCCCGTTGAGGATTAAAAAACTTTGCGTTACTAGTAATTATAAAATTTTACAACTTAATTACCTACCTAATCTAAATTTTGAAAGTAGGTAATACAATTTTCTTTGTTGCTTGATGGGGCTGTTTAGGAATTTATAAGCATTTTGAATACCTACCCCGCCTTTGGTTTGTTAGCGATTACTTTTTACGATCGCTGCAATGAGCTCATAATTTGGAAGTAGGATAATATTCCGATAACAACCATGGTCACGGACTGAGTTAAATACTATGATGCGGGGTTTAAATCTTATTTATTGGGTGCTTTTCACTAGGGACTGGGCATTAAAAGTAAATGACCTGGGACTACGTGACGGTTTCTGAAAATGACGAAAATAAGAAACACTAGGAGTTAAGGAATACTTTTTGAGACGTGAGCAGCTGTGAGTTTTAATATTAAATTAACTGATTAATTTCAGCTACAAAAACTTTGTAAATGAATTACTTATGTATTAAAAATAATGGAACCGCCTCACAGCTTGCTCCGATGGGTCGTAGTTGGATTGGATAGTTGTGAAACGGGTCAATTTTATTTCTGATACTTAATTTTCAATAATAAATATTGCATTGTGAATGCAAAAAAGTAAAAATAACCACAACTATTTATCAAACAGATATCGGATTTTGTATGAATTTTCAAGACACTACCCGGGTAATATTATTTACCCGGGCAGTGTCTTAGAAATGCAAACAGGAGCGGTAGAAACATGCAAGAGCTTAGTCAACGTTGGTGTAGGGATCTGCTGCTCATCTGTCTCTTGAAATGTGCATTTGTAGTGTATATAAACCAAATAGCCTCTCTCCAAACAGTGTCTAATATACCCAAAAGAGACAGACATACAAGAATATTGGTTAACGAGAAAAAAAAAGATATAGTGAAAGACTGCTTCTGGGTAAGCTCGCTCTATCTTAGGCTTCTTCTCAACCTCAAGGTTCAGTGTGAAGCCAAGAGCAAGCCCATAAAATATAAAAAAAAGATAAATAAGCTATACATTTTAGTCCATCAGATTCTTCTTTTATATGTGACGCGACTCCGGTGCAAAAGTTTTCAGCTATAAAAAATCATTATGTCGTAAAACATCTTGAATAAATATTTTATGGTTGATACTGTAGCACAGCAGTTACATCATTCCTTTACTACTAAGCAACTGTCACCAAAATCGTACTTTTAGTGGTCGTACCGGTAATGCGACATCGATTTACGATTTGGCATCCAATCGAGTGGGTACAGTCGGAGTCACGGCACAAGAGAGTTTATTTTGGATATCGATTACAATAGCGTTTCAGGAGGGTTATTGTCTAACTCAACATCAATCGCAATCGCATTCAGTTTGAAAGATATTGCACGGCTATTGCTGCTTTTGTCAACTAAAACTTTGACAACTTTCTTGAACAACAAGTGATGGATGCATGATGGATGTCAAACTGAAAGCGATTGCGATTGATGTTGAGTTAGACAATTACCCCCCAGTTTGGAACACTAGTCGCTATCCATTTCCGTTGTCAGATGTTTGTAAAAATATACTTACTTTCTGTTTTTACTGGTTGAATGTTAACATTCAATTAAGTATTCTTATTGGTTTGTTCTAGTCTAGAATTTTACTGGCCGGCATTAACAGAGCGGATTTTGGAAAGTATACAGGGCGTCCCACAACTATGCCAAATGGAGGGAAATTACGTTAAATACTGTAGAGTGTAGATAATTATCAAATATATTAAATGAAAGGAGACTTCATTTTTATTTTTAAAACGGTCATAGCATAGGTTGCATCTTAAATAAAAGGAAGACTACTAAATTTATCATTTACTTAATTTTGAATAGTTTATTCGGTACGCCCAAACTTTACTTTGTGCCCAAACCCTGCGGACACCCTGTCTGTGCCTGTCAGCACAAATTCATGTGCTATCAGGGTTTCCACGACTATGCCACATGGAGGAACAGTACCTCAAATACCTGTAGGTAGAAAATGTTATTAAAATATGATTTTACTGTTATTTTAAAAACAATTCCTATTTTTTAAGATAAGTAACTAAAAAAAAATAGCATTTAGCCGGTTCGACTCCCAGTTCAGATTCTTTTAATGCAGTTCGTTTTGTTTTTAAAATAAAAATGAAGTGTTATTTCAGTTAAATTTTCAATCTACAGTATTTAAGACACTTTCCCTCCATGTGGTATAGTCATGGGACGCTCTGTATATTGGGATGGTTCTTCCCACTTCATTTCTTTGATTTATTTACACACAATTTTATAATATATTGTTGACGTTGTTTGGACTGTACCCTTTGGAAGTAGGTAGTTCCTAATTAAGATGATTAAAATTGTACAATGGTATTAGACATTAGTCACCCTGGACATTACCCATCGTGATGTTTTCGTCAAAAAGCCCAAGACGGAAACTAGCTTGCCAGATATTTTTTTAATTTTTTTATATGCTTTGATTATGAATAGGTAGTCGATATATTGAATAGACAAACAGTCATAGAAATTCGCAGCATGATAAACTCTGTTCGAATGTTACTTACAGACAGGCATTGGATAAGTGGCAAACCGCTAATGATATGCTGCATGTAATACCAGTAAGAACTTAATTGAAGCAAATTTGAATTTAAGTTGACCTCCATCTCGACCTATGAATGGAATAGTGTTAGACTTGCTAAAATCGATATGTGTGTGTGTGCCACCCAGTAATGTATGCCTTAAAGGTGTATCGATTACGAACTACAATTAGTCGGTTGGGAAGCAAATTGTTTCACCGCTTAATAGCTCGAGCTAAATTACATTGCGTACTCACTCATTGAATTACATAGCTTTGTAACTTTCCATCGCACGCTTTCAAAATAAATTTTCTTACAAAATGAGGAATATAACTTAATAAATAATACTCTTTACAAGGAAGATTTTAGTCATAACAGAACGCTTATTTAAACAATTAAAAGTGTTTTGTATTTTCAAAGAAATACAAAAAATGTTCACTCGAAATAAAAAGGCAAAAGTTATTTCAGCAGCTCCGTATTATGTATTCTGAAACCACTCTTTTAAATCGTAAATAATGTTTGTATTTTGTTATTAATGAATAAAACAGTATGTCTGGACCTGGAGCACAGTCACCCTGATATAATAATAGTAGTAAAATATTATTTTACAATCCATATTATCCATTTATTCATAAGATGCATTCCCGAAGTCGTCCTTTATTGCAGTCAAATGATGGATATTGCTGTATTAAAACTAAATCGAGGACTTATTAATATAGAAAGGTTTATACCTACATCTTGATTATTCAGCTTAGAATTTATTCGTTTGTGGTATTTATTTTAATTTCCTTTAAATAGCTTTTGATATGTTATAAGTATAATAAGGTCCTTCTTAAATAGTGCACATAATTTTAAGAAGTCAAAGTACTCATGCATACAAACAACTTTTACTATGGTACCAACATTGAAATCGAGAAAAAAAATCAGCTGTTCCATACATTTTGATCTATTCGATTTAAAATTTTCTATGGAACAGCTAATATTTTTTTCGCGTTTTCAATGTTTTTACCCTAATAAAAGTGGTTTGTATGCGTGAGTACATTAACCTCTTAAAATTATGTGCATTATTTAAGAAGGACCTTATATAGCGGGGACTTTTGATATGTTTACCTCCGAACTAGTCCAAACAAAGTTACGAAGTAAAAAATTGTGTTCTCAGCATTTCCCTCTTTTCGTTGACTGGGCTATACGTGTTGTTCACGTTATGTTAAAAACAATTTACTACAACAATGATTCTGAACCTGAATACAATACAATTTCATCTTTATCGCTGCGTATGTCATCAAGCTTTCAATGGCATCTAAACCCTTATTCCAGAAATAATCCCTTTTTCCTATTCCTGGAATACCCTTTTCAATGGCCCAAAGCGTTGACCCTATAGACCTGCTATTAGCAAAATTGTCACGTTTTTCTTTCATACGCGTTCATATGTGAATGTCACATGAGGTAGGTATATCTAATTCAATTATGTACTCCTTTGATTTTTCCGTTAAAAGCCTTCTGAAGAACTCTTACTTCAAGAGTGTTCTTTTGCGAATAAAATGAATGTTCGTCTTTGCGTCTCGGAGGTAATAAAGTTAAGTAATAATATAAATTACCAAGCTAAGGTGAGCCTGTAGATGCAAAATATTTTACATTATGAACGTATTTTATAACCCAAAGGAAATAATTTTATTATGATAATTATTATAGTTTTTATTTCTAATACGCATTCTACCTATTTCGCAAGCTAAAAATCATCACATCTTGTCAATAAGGAAAAATCCATCTAAACTCCTTTATCTCTTCAGTGGTTACTTAAATTCCTATACATTCCTAAATCTATAAAACTATGAAGTTTTTTCTCATGCAAAATCAAGTAAAAATATTTAGGTAAGTATGTTGTTTTAGTTCTAAGGTGTTTTAGACCGTTAGCAGTTAGTTCTAAAGCGTTTTAGTCACAAAGCGATTTAGACCTAAACCCCCTTATTCCAAAACGTGGACTAAAGTTAGACCTGGTTTAAAACTGATGCTGATTCTGTCTTTCATTTGGAAAATGAAAGTGACAGCACCAGTTTAGTACTAGTTTTAAACCAGAACTATTTTAGTCCACGTTTTGGAATAAGGGGAAAGCGTTTTTGTCTTAAAGCGTTTTAGTCCGAAAGCGTTGTAGCCCGATGGCGATATAGGCGAAATGAACTTTAGTAAAAAGGCGACATAGAGTTATAACCCCCTTATTTCAAAACGTGGACTAAAATAGTCTTGGTTTAAAACTGGTACTAAACTGGGGCTGTCACTTTCATTTTCCAAATGAAAGACAAAATTAGCATCACTTTTATACAAGGTCTAACTTTAGTCCACGTTTTGGAATAAGGGGCTAACGTTTCAGGCATAGAGAACAAAGGCTTAAAAAGTGCACGTTTTCGCAGGGCGGGAGGAGGCGTGAGGGTGGCGGCGACATGAGCACGGCGGCGCTGCGGGCGGACGGCGCGGGCGACTCCACGCCCGGCTCCGACGTCGGCGAGCGCATCACGCGCCTGTTCCCCAAGTGCCGCCCCAAGAACATGCAGCACCAGCACGATAGGTAAGGAAACAGTTCTTCCAGTTCCGTTAACTGTCTCTTTCTTGCTGCCTGAGGAATCGCTTTACAACCTTAAGAAAATACCGTACAAGGTAGCCATTGTCTTATTAATGCTCACGGTTCCAACGTTGCCTTGCAACGAACAACAAGTAGCACGATAGGTAGCCAACTTAGCTTCACAAACCGGAAGCACCTGACGCCAAAAGGTAGGCAACTCCCTTATTGCTCCCGGTTCTGACGTCGGCAAGCGCATCACGTTCCTGTGTTCCTGTTCACCAAGTGCCGCCCCAAGAACATGCAGCACCAGCACGATAGGTTTGGAAACAGTTCTTTCCGTTCCGTTAACTGTCTTTTTCTTGCTGCCTGAGGAATCGCTTTACAAGCCTTAAGAACATACCGTGCAAAGTACGCAACTGCCTTTATCTTTTTCCGGCTCCAACGTTACCTTGCAACAAGCAACAAATAGCACGATAGGTAGCCAACTTAGCTTCACAAACCGGAAGCACCTGACGCCAAAAGGTAGGCAACACCCTTATTGCTCCCGGTACTGACGTCGGCTAGCGCATCGCGTTCCTGTGTTCCTATTCACCAAGTGCCGCCCCAAGAACATGCAGCACCAACACGATAGCTAAGGATACAGTTCTTCTCGTTCCGTTAACTGCCTCTTTCTTGCTGCCTGAGGAATCGCTTTACTAGCCTTAGGAACATGCCACGCAAGGTTGGCAACTCCCTTTATCTTTTGTCTTATTAATGCTCCCGGCTTCAACGTTGCCTTGCAACAAGCAATAAATAGCACGATAGGTAGCTTACCAGTGGCCACTTAAACTGGCTTTTTTTGCTACGTATGGAATCAGAAACCTGAAGAACCTAACGCCAAAAGGTAGGCAACTGCCTTTGCTCCCGGTTCTGATGTCGGTAAGCGCATCACGCGCCTGTTCCCCAAGTGCCGCTCCAAGAACATGCAGCATCAGTACCATAGGTACCGCACCAGTACTTACATTCCTTTTTCTGTTTTTTGTGCTGTTAGAGAAATTATATCACTGGACTGTTTTGTAAGACCATGCCGCAAAAAGTAGATTACATTTTCACGTGTCGGAGCCTAAGAACATGCAGCACCAGTAGCCACCTATAGGTAAGGTACCAGTTCTTATTTCTTTTTAAAACTGCTTTTTCATGCTGCCTGGGGAATGTATTCACACTTTCAAAGAAGATGAAAGGTAGGCAACTGGTTTAGACACTAGATCTATTATGCTGCATATAGGGCTTACAATTCATGAACGTCAAAAATTTACAAGTAAGTATAGTGCATGTATGTTTACCATCTTTAGAATTCTATAGAGTTATTCAATTTGAATATGGGCGAGAACATCATGATAAGCCTTCTCAAAGCAGAACCCAGGACAAAAGGTAGGCAATGTTAGTTTAACATCGCTGAGAATATCATGCACACACATGTTCTCTACATGTTGTTTAATGACCATACTTCACTAGGTGAGATAAAGAAAGTTCTTACAACAGGTAAGAAAAATAGCTAGTTTTTCTATCCATATAAAGAAGGACAACTTACATGGCATGACAGCATTGCTGTCACCTCAAATGATTAAGACATACCTACCTAACACACAGTTGGGGACCGAGACAATCTTCGCTCTTCAATGTTCCCACCATTCCAGTAAGTACGATTAACTTACAAAAATTATTTAAAAATTAGTTATACATATTATATATTATCCAAATTGGTAAAACTAACCCGTGCTTGTTTATCTTCTGTAATATTATTTGCACTGTATTCCAATCTCTATTTTTGTCTTAACATTTATACTAAAATGTAGTGAAAGAAAATCTAGCTCCGGATCTGAGTTTTCGCAATTTGTTATCGTATCCCTAATCAAGTGACTCTCCGGAAAGTTTTAACAAAAATCTCAACCGTAATGATCCGTGGGTTCTTCATTAATATTGTGGACACAGGGCCCAGTACACAATTAATTATACGGCCCACAAAGTTGGTGTCAAGTTCTTTAATGCGATCTTGTAAAATACAAAAATGTCCAATGATCCGCTGTCTGAGCTTGGGAACAAATCGACCAACTTTGACAACTTCGAAAGAATTTAAAAGACAGGGAATATTAAACTAATATTTGTATCAGCTCATGATATCACAAGGGCAAATATTCCTAGCAATTTATGGATTTCATAGTCATTTATACTATTGTTTGTATTTTACAGTCCTGCCTTTTTGACTGCACTGGTAGCTAGTAAGTTTGAATTTGAAATTGTAATAGATATAATTTTAGGTAAATATTTATGAATTTACTTTTGCTATTATTTTTGTTCAATTGAAATTGAGTCCTAAAGAGAAAAGTGACTTAAGGCAACGTATTTTGTGACGAGATTTCATTGTAACGGTCTGGCCTCTACCTATCGCTTGTGAACTAGCCCTACGGCCAAGAATTCGGTATTGGCTCTACATTTGCATTTAATTTGCTGGCCCGTTTGTTCTGTGAATGTTCACGGCGCACAAAACGGGTGTTCATGTCTAACAAATACGGTCGATAAAACTTTAGTCTTACTTACAGGAGAGTGTTTTCTTGAATCACATTTTATTCTTATTGGTAGTTCAAACCAGTTTATGGTCGTATAACTTAATATTGAGTTTGCTTTATTTATTTAACACACAAAAAAAGATACAATGGTACAATGGTTTCGCATACAATGAGTACTCCTACTCGGTTCTCCAGGAATCGATTGCCGTTGCAAACTGCGTTGTTCTTTGCCAAACTTCGTACAATACCCGAACCCTTCACATTAATAGTACAAAATGTAGTTGGAACTAAAATTTTAGTCTTAGGCAGTAAGTAACGTGTCTCGGACGATCCACCCTTAACCTTCGGTTCCCCTTACAGACTGAACTCCGGGCTGGAGGGGCGGGAGAACGATGTCAACAACTCCTCCGACGAGGGGGGGGAGGGCCAGCTAGTCATACTCAACTCTAAAGGCGGCACTTACAAGCTCAGGGATTCTAGGTAAGTTACGTCAGACACTTTATGAAAATTGCAGTTAGTTTATGCAGATTTCTTTCTATAGAAAATTACCTACGTACCTTTGGTTTTTGTATAAATTACGTAGTTATTAGATGTAAGTATGCAAAGGAATTGTTACAGTTCAAGTGGTAGACATAAATTTAAATATCGACAACAAATGTGTTTTTGAAAACTTATCCGTCAAATAATAAATCACTGTTATTTAAGTTGTATATTTATGTAGTTAAGGGCGTATAGTAGGATGCACACTAGCACCGCCATTGGAAAAAAATCATAGCGTTTAAATAAAATTTAAATAAAGATCATATTATTGCGAATTATCTCTCTGTAGTGCACTCCGAAGAAGCTTTGTAGTACGTTTTATTGCTTTATATATATTTTCTAGCTTGTCGTTTAATTTAATGGAGTTTTATTGCTAAAAGTGGCCACCTATGATTTTTTTCAATGACGGCGCTAGTGTGCAGACTGCGCACTCTTAACATACATAACATATGTATGGTTATGGTATTTCCCTTGTAACACGTCCTTGATGTCAAACTAATCTCTCTTCACACGTCCATTGACAAAAATGCATACACCATGTACACAATTGTATTGTTACCTAGTGTTAATGTTAATTTGTATTGTTAAATACTAGGATTTTTTTATTATAAATGTATAGTTTCGCTATAATAACCTAAAATTTTGTTTGATATCTTGTTATTTAAAAGTGGGCGCTTCTGCTCTCAACTATCATTATTAAACTTACGCTTTCCGTGGCAGCCTTTAAGTGAGGCAGCACCTTTTTAGGATAATTTATGAATGCAATGTTAGCAAGTAAGGTGTATGTACTCGTTGGTTGTCCAAATAAATAAAAAAAAATGCCATTATGTATGTATGGTGTGATGTGGGTATGATGATAATCGCATCGATTATGAACATGGTTAAGAAGTTGAAATAGTATAATCATGATATGGCATAGTTATCTGCGATGCAACACATATGTTTGTTTATACGTTACCAGGATAATAGAAATAGCGGGAGGTCGCGAGATCTACTCACAGAGTCGCACGAAGGCGGTGCGCAAGCTGCGCCACAACAACACACACAAACACAATATGAGGAACAAAGTGCGGTCGCTCAACAAGGATACCGTAGACTACGCGACCGACAACATCCCTAATGAGGTGAGTTTACACAATAGTTTTGTTTATACGTTACCAGGATAATAGAAATAGCCGGAGGTCGCGAGATCTACAAGCAGAGTCGCACGAAGGCGGTGCGCAAGCTGCGCCACAACAACACACACAAACACAATATGAGGAACAAAGTGCGGTCGCTCAACAAGGATACCGTAGACTACGCGACCGACAACATCCCTAATGAGGTGAGTTTACACAATTATAAATTAACATATTGCAGGAAAATTTGACTTAAAAAATAAATAAAACCGCCTTCTAAAAAACCACATCAAAAAAGTAAGAAATAATTCCTCACCAAATAAATAAAGTAAGTACTTTGAAGTCGGGCGTGAAACATGTACAATTTTTTGTTGTTTTTGTTAAAACCCGCCCGACTTCAAAGTACTTACTTTATTTATTTGGTGAGGAATTATTTCTTACTTTTTTGATGTGGTTTTTAGAAGGCGGTTTTATTTTTTTATAAAAATAATTTTTATTTCACTCTTTTTAGTGCATCGTGCAGGCAATTTACGTGTTTTCTGATAAATATATATATATTCTGATAAATATAATTGATAAATAGGAATGTGATCAAACTCAAAACCTCCTTTTTCGAAGTCGGTTAAAATACCTTGAGGTATCCCCTTTTTAACAAAACAAGAATCATCTAAATCGGTTTATGAACAAAGGAGTTATGCCTAAAGATACGTATTAAATTCACATAAAGTGGTAACAAAAACGACAGTATTTTCAAGATTTCCCAAAAACTACTGAACCGATTTCAAAATTTCAAAAAATGGGACCAACTTGGAAACCAACCTGATGTAATAACGTTTGAACCATTTCAATCGGTTCAGCCGTCTTCGAGTAATCGGTGGACATACACAAAAAAAAAAAAAAAAAAACATACATACAGACGAATAGAGAACCTCCTCCAGGACAGGCTAACAAATATCCTTTAAGCGATAAAAAAAACCACAAAGCGGAGTGCAGTTCGGAGTGCACTGAAGAGAGATAGTTTACAATTTCGTCTTTATTTAGGCACTATGATTTTTTTTCAATGGCGGCGCTAGTGTACAGACTGCACAGCCTTAAGGTCTTACTGTATATTTGAGATGTGACGATATCCCATACTTAAAACATTAATCATCTTCCACAGATACCACTCCACAGATTAAATAGCGAACCCAAGAAAATGGTATCTCGCCACACGTCTCCGACGTACACGAACGGGGACAGAGACCCCATGATCGAGCCGAACGCCATGGGCATACCTAGGAACAGCTCCCCCATACTGGATCCCCATAAAACCAACGAGCTCAGCACCAAAAGTAGTCCCATAGCGGTAGTCGCTGATGGGGAGGTGGTCGTCTTTGACGACAACGACGACTGGAAAGGTGAATTAATCTTGTGTTCATTTAAAACGTTCATTATACAGGGTGTTTGTTTAAAGATTTACATCTCTTCAGGGGGTGAAAGTACCCATCAATACAATCAACTTTTACTATAGGCAGGCCTATTTCACTCCCCGTGTCGGCTCGAAAACGCGGCGGCAACGCCGGCGTTGTAAATCCATAGAAATTAGGTCCGCAAAAGAGTTAGATTATATGCGATAGAAAGAGATGCAACGACAACGAGTGGCCGTTCGTAATTTGCCTGCGCCGTACAAGCTGAATTCTACTTTATTGCGTTATAGTTAGAGTTGCTAATTACTTAAATGACTTAGCGGAGTGAGCTATCTGTTACATAGTAACTATTTAGTAATCTGTGCTATGGGACCAAGTGCGATATCGTGAAAAAAAATTAGCTGTTCCATACATCTTGGCCCATTCGGTATTGCACTTTTGTATGAAACGGTTTTTTTCGCGGTATCGTACTTGGTCCCGTAGTAAAAGTAGATTGTATTGATGGTTGCTTTCACCCCTAGAAGTGATGTTTATCTTTAAACAAACATCCTGTATAATAACTGATTTGTCATTTCATCTACTTAATACTGCTAAAATTCTTTGTAATCACTCTCTATATCCTGTTATTATTATAGGCACCAAAAAATAAAATGCAATTCAGCTAACATACAGCTTCTAACTAATCAAATGACATCATTTTTTTACCAACAATTTTTCCTAATTTGTACTTCTAGTAACATATTTTCTACGTTTTTTTTTATTCTAGTTCGTTTTGCTTTTACCTTTGCTTTTGCTTTGTCCACTTCTTCTATTTAACACTTGGGTTGATTCCGTATCTAACAGAATACCATTGTTGTCCGACTTCATTCCTGAATTGGACCTAATTGGTATGAAATGAAACCTGAAAACAAAAGAAACTGTTTTCGGAGTTGCACCCTAGTTAGCTCAGTTGGATAATGCTGGCATTCTGACTTACTTATCTTTTTTTAACCTCTTTCCATCCTTCCTCATTTAATCATTGTTATTTACAAAACATTTTTTTCTCTTTCTTTTATTTTCAGTGATATTGAATTCTGTGTCTCTAGGTTTGAGGACGGAACCGGATGCTAGTGACGATGAGATAGATATGAGTGTTAAAAGGACTTTAGACAATATAAAAAATGGTGATAGTGATTTGTTGAACAATAAGAGTGAACTTAGTTGTGACGGCGAAAGTGAGTCGTCTCCTTCTAGAGAAGACGTGAGATTAAGTGACGCGAGCCCCTCGGGGGTGTGGCTGTCGGGTGATGAAGACAAAAGCAGGGTGACTAGGGTAATAGGGGAGCTGCCTATAGCTGAATACGAGGGTTCGCCCAGGAGATATGGGATTGTCTCTCAAAAGACCAATAACAGATCGCCGCGGCCGGGTTTCCCGCAGGTTGGTGTGACTTATTGATGTTGGAAAGCTTTACTCTACTGCTACGGAATTGCGTCAAGTCAGGCGTATTCATTTGACAGTTCATATTGTATCATAATAAATGTCATTCCATACAAATTGCAGCCAATTGAATACGATGTGAACTGTCATATTAATACGATTACCTTACGCAATTGCACCCCTATTGTTGTTACTACTAACCAAACTAATAGTATTTATTGTATCTACAAACAATCCATCATGTTTCATTTGAATTTCAATATTTTAAAAAGGAAAATCAGTCTTGAGTTGCATATTTGATACATTTTCAATTTTCTGCTTCATATATTTTATACCGCCCACCCATAGAGAATCATTATTACAAGCTTTTTATGAACTTGCCATGTTAGTTAGTTTGTTAGTGGGGGACAAATCTTGCTAGCTTGATTTGACCCAGTTTCCGATGGAGCTCAAATAATGTATACTTACAAGTTTAGTTTAGATGACAAAACAATATTTAAGTACAGTCAGCAAGTCATGAAAATGAAATTTTTACTAAAAACATATAACGATTTGCTGATATATTTGTGGGCTACTATTTCGACTATAGTAACAAGGTAACTCTGGTACAATTTCAGAGGGTAGTTACGGAAAGTAGAGACGTGACTCCCCCCTCGGGGTCGGCGGCGTTCGACTACCTATACGAGTTCTCGGAGACGAGAAAGGTGCTTGAGGAGTTCTTCAGATGTCCAGCCGTCACGGGGCATGGGCAGCATAACGCTAATGACGAGATCGTTAATTTTCAGGTCAGATTATGTTACACTAACTTCCGCACTCAGAGACGTCAATTAACTTTAACTGAACATTAAATCTCTATCTGTCTCTTTTTTTGTCCAGTATTAAATAGAGAGAGAGTAGAAATGACAATTTAATGCCAATTAAATTTAATTGACGTTTCTGAGTGCGGCAGTAAGTGCCTGTTTCATAATGTCGATTTGGAGATACTTTTCAATTTACTTGACAGTTTTGTATGGCCTTTCTGTCTAGTAACAGCTAATCAGAACCAGATTCGTTCACTGATCAGAACTTACTTAGACATTGTGAAACAGGCACTTAAGGTCGGTTGCGCTATCTTACTTTAACCGTAACAATAACAGACACAAACTTATCTTGAGTCAGTGGCCAAATGTAGAACTATGTGTTATTACATATTGTTACCTAGGTTACGCCATAAACGACAGCGTCGCTGTCACCTAAACAGATAAGTTTGTATCTGTTAAAGTTAAATCAAGATGGTGCAACCCAGCCTACAAAGTTACAGTCACAGAATTTATTCAAGAAAACTTAGATTGAACCTTTATATTTTGTCCGTTCTTATTTATTATACTTATTTATTATTCTTATTAAACTCATTATATCAGCTTCAACAGAAAGTATCTATTCCAGTTGTTTGATCTCACGAGCGCGGGTGAGCCATACTCGTAGTTGTAATGCGTATAGACACGCGCTCCTGTGTCCGTCGGAAAACTGAGCGCTCCCGAGCTTACGCAGCCAAAGACAGTGTGCAATTACATGTACATTTTACACACACAAGCGTGGCTCACCCGCGCAAGCGTGTCACACCCGCGCTAGCGTGGCTCACCCGCGCTCATGAGATAAAACATCTGTATACTGCATTATTAATAAACTAACAATATTAAATTCCGTAACATTAACAGAGCGCTGTGATAGTGTTCCCTCGATGTATTTTTTAAATTTATTTGAAATGTGCTTACTTTTTTAAATCAATAGATCTTGTTTTGTTCTGTTTAAATATTGTTTTAATTATCATTTTATTCTAATGTCAGCGTATTCCAACAGGACTTGGACTACGAACTCCGACGGCAGACGCAGGAGTGCCCGTCCGAGAACGGGCTAGAAGCGGGCAGCGAGTCGGACTGGCCGCACGTCACCGACACGCTCGACTCGCCGCACACCGCACACAACCACACAAACTTCCTTGGACTGCAGGTAGATGGAGCTGTTGTCACTACTACAGTAGTGTCTGTTTGAGAATGGGCTGGAGTCGGACTGGCCGCACGTCACCGACACGCTCGACTCGCCGCACACCGCACACAACCACACAAACTTCCTTGGGCTGCAGGTAGATGGAGCTGTTATCACAGTAGTGCCTGTTTGAGAATGGGCTGGAGTCGGACTGGCCGCACGTCACCGACACACACCGCACACAACCACACCAACTTCCTCGGGCTGCAGGTAGATGGAGCTGTTATCACAGTAGTGCCTGTTTGAGAATGGGCTGGAGTCGGACTGGCCGCACGTCACCGACACACACCGCACACAACCACACCAACTTCCTTGGGCTGCAGGTAGATGGAGCTGTTATCACAGTTAGTGCCCGTTTGAGAATGGTCTGGAGTCGGACTGGCCGCACGTCACCGACACGCTCGACTCGCCGCACACCGCACACAACCACACCAACTTCCTTGAGCTGCAGGTAGATGGAGCTGTTATCACAGTTAGTGCCTGTTTAAGAATGGTCTGGAGTCGGACTGGCCGCACGTCACCGACACGCTCGACTCGCCGCACACCGCACACAACCACACCAACTTCCTCGGGCTGCAGGTAGATGGAGCTGTTATCACAGTAGTGCCTGTTTGAGAATGGGCTGGAGTCGGACTGGCCGCACGTCAGCGACACACACCGCACACAACCACACCAACTTCCTCGGGCTGCAGGTAGATGGAGCTGTTGTCACAGTAGTGCCTGTTTGAGAATGGGCTGGAGTCGGACTGGCTAGCCCGTACGTCACCGACACTCTCGACTCAATCTTTATCAAAATTTAGCTGATTGATCGATCACTCTTGATCGAATTTGCAATGGACAATGTCAAGCAAGTAACAAGTTTCTGTAAACTGTGAACCTTGTCGCAATGCAATACAGTGCTTACTTGTGACGTGAACTTAAAAATTGGACACAGTGTAAGCACTGTGTCCAATTTTTAAGTTTTGAATTTTCAATTTTTAAAAATTGGTTGTCTGTAAAGTCGGTTTACGGACGATAATTTTACGTGAAAACAATATGCCACTGTGTCTCTTCTACTCGGACGCATCGGCCGATAGAATGGAAGAGAGATAGATGCGTCACAAGCCGTACGCTTAGGCCGATCGTGCCTATCTATCTATCGCTTGTTCCGCGCTCTCCCTTGCACGCGGAACTTGACACTTTTTCGTGCGTGCAGCCGGCGTTTCTGGATTTAGCATATCCGCACACGGGCCACTAAAAAGCGCCGCCACCGACCACTTTCCTGTAGTTTTCATTGTCATTGCCATGTAGTTGTCACTTGTATCATTCTTGCGCTTCAAGTGGCGGCGTTTGTGGTTCGTGTGCGGCGACGGTTATATAGTAGATTGTACAACAAGTGCATAAAAGGTACCATTTTACCCGAGACGTATATATCCATCCGAGCCGTAGGCGAGGGTGGATAGTCAATTCGGGGGTAAAATGGGTTTTATGTACGAGTTATACACTCTGCTTTTCACTTCGAGTGTGAGGAAAATAAATAGCAATATTGCAAAAAAGAAAAAATAAAGACTTCGCCATATTGGCGGGAAGACTTTCGTTTTCTTTTTTTTTATACGGGCATTGGCAGCACAGTGACTTTAGCATAGATCGTAGTCCATAATACTCTTGAAATACTTATTCCTTAGAAAACTTATTAATTTTGCCTAGTTTTATTAATTTAATAATTTAACATGGATAATGTACAAAATTAAAGAAACAGAATGAAATACGTTAGGTATTAATAAAGTTTATTTAACGAAGTTTAATTGCGTGTGTGACTGTTTACCTGACGACCTTTGTCTTAAAGTCTGAGACTTAGACGAAGATTTTACTTTATGCACTAGAGCATAAAAAGCGATTTTATGCCGCCTATACCCAACATAAACACGAACTTTACGAGCATGAGAAGTGAAAAGATGTTATCACGTCAAAAGCCAATACCTTTCTTTCATGTGTTTTTGTTTAACACGAGTGTTTAATTGTCCAGCACCAGCGGCCGCTGGGGCGGTACCCCGAGCCGAACGTGTCCGAGCTGAGCGTGGGCGCCGCGTGGAGCGGGTCCGCCTCGCCCGCCGCGCCCGCCCGACGCGACCGCGACCGGGTACCGTTCGAACTATCGTCGGATACTAGCGATAGCGGCTCTGACCTGTCGCTCATGATTATGGAGAACGAGATACAGGAGATGAAGGGTGAGTTGTTATGTTAGCATTCGTAAAGTGATGGGGTGATACAGTCCGCATGCTGCGACCGCGACCGGGTGCTGTTCGCTCTATCGTCGGATACTAGCGATAGCGGCTCTGACTTGTCGCTCATGATTATGGAGAACGAGATCCAGGAGATGAAGGGTGAGTTGACAGCGTATACATGTAGCTACGGACGGGGCGTGAAAGTGGTCCGCGCCCGCCCGCCGCGACCGCAAACGCGTGCCATTCGCACTATCGTCGGATACTAGCGATAGCGGCTCTGACCTGTCGCTCATGATTATGGAGAACGAGATACAGGAGATGAAGGGTGAGTTGTTATGTTAGCATTCGTAAAGTGATGGGGTGATACAGTCCGCATGCTGCGACCGCGACCGGGTGCTGTTCGCTCTATCGTCGGATACCAGCGATAGCGGCTCTGATTTGTCGCTCATGATTATGGAGAACGAGATACAGGAGATGAAGGGTGAGTAGTCAGCGTTCATACTGTAGTTACAGCGTGAAGTGGGCCGTGCCCGCCCGCCGCGACCGCGACCGAGTGCCATTCGCTCTGTCGTCGGATACTAGCGATAGCGGCTCTGATTTGTCGCTTATGATTATGGAGAACGAGATCCAGGAGATGAAGAGTGAGTTGTTATGTTAGCATTCCTAAAGTGATGGGGTGATGCAGTCCGCCCGCCGCGACCGCGACCGGGTGCCATTCGCACTTCGCTCTGTCGTCCGATACAAGTGATAGCGGCTCTGATTTGTCGCTCAAGATTATGGAGAACGAGATCCAGGAGATGAAGGGTGAGTTATCAATGTTGTCATCAGTCATACTGTAGCCACGGCGTGGAGCGGGTCCCCCTCGCCCGCCGCGCCCGCCCGCCGCGACCGCGACCGGGTGCCGTTCGCACTATCGTCGGATACTAGCGATAGCGGCTCTGACCTGTCGCTCATGATTATGGAGAACGAGATCCAGGAGATGAAGGGTGAGTTGTTATGTTAGCATTCGTAAAGTGATGGGGTGATACAGTCCGCATGCTGCGACCGCGACCGGGTGCTGTTCGCTCTATCGTCGGATACCAGCGATAGCGGCTCTGATTTGTCGCTCATGATTATGGAGAACGAGATCCAGGAGATGAAGGGTGAGTAGTCAGCGTTCATACTGTAGTTACAGCGTGAAGTGGGCCGTGCCCGCCCGCCGCGACCGCGTGCCATTCGCACTGTCTTCGGATACTAGCGATAGCGGCTCTGATTTGTCGCTCATGATTCTGGAGAACGAGATCCAGGAGATGAAGGGTGAGTTGTTATATCATCATTCATACTGTAGCCGCGACCGCGACCGCGTGCCATTCGCACTGTCTTCGGATACTAGTGATAGCGGCTCTGACTTGTCGCTCATGATTATGGAGAACGAGATCCAGGAGATGAAGGGTGAGTTGTTATATCATCATTCATACTGTAGCCGCGACCGCGACCGCGTGCCATTCGAACTGTCTTCGGATACTAGTGATAGCGGCTCTGACTTGTCGCTCATGATTATGGAGAACAAGATCCAGGAGATGAAGGGTGAGTTGTCATCATTCATACATGTAGCTACGGGCGGCGTGAAGGTGGTCCGCGACCGGGTGCCGTTCGCACTATCGTCGGATACGAGTGATAGCGGCTGACCTGTTGCTCATGATTATGGAGAACGAGATACAGGAGATAAAGGGTGAGTTGTCAATGTTGTCATCAGTCATACTGTAGCCACGGCGTGGAGCGGGTCCGCCTCGCCCGCCGCGCCCGCCCGCCGCGACCGCGACCGGGTGCCGTTCGCACTATCGTCGGATACTAGCGATAGCGGCTCTGACCTGTCGCTCATGATTATGGAGAACGAGATCCAGGAGATGAAGGGTGAGTTGTCAATGTTGCCATCAGTCATAATGTAGGCGCGGCGTGGAGCGGGTCCGCCTCGCCCGCCGCGCCCGCCCGCCGTGACCGCGACCGCGTGCCATTCGCACTGTCTTCGGATACCAGTGATAGTGGCTCTGATTTGTCTCTCATGATTATGGAGAACGAGATCCAGGAGATGAAGGGTGAGTAGTCAGCATTCATTCTGTAGTTACAGCGTGAAGTGGGCCGTGCCCGCCCGACGCGACCGCGACCGCGTGCCATTCGCATTGTCTTCGGATACGAGTGATAGCGGCTCTGATCTGTCGCTCATGATTATGGAGAACGAGATCCAGGAGATGAAGGGTGAGTTGTTGTGTTAGCATTCGTCAATGTTGTCATAATGTAGTCACGGCGTAAAGTGGTCCGCGTCGCCCGCCGCGACCGCGACCGGGTGCCATTCGCTCTATCGTCGGATACTAGCGATAGTGGCTCTGATTTGTCACTCATGATTATGGAGAACGAGATCCAGGTGATGAAGGGTGGGTAGTCATCATTCATGATGTAGCCACGGCGTGAAGTGGTCTGCGCCTGCTCGCCGCGACGCAGATCGAGATCCAGGAGATGAAGGGTGAGTTGTCAATGTTCTATCAGTCATAATGTAGTTACGGCGTGGAGCGGGTCCACCTCGCCCGCCGCGCCCGCCCGCCGCGACCGCGACCGGGTGCCGTTCGCATTGTCTTCGGATACGAGTGATAGCTGCTCTGATCTGTCGCTCATGATTATGGAGAACGAGATCCAGGAGATGAAGGGTGGGTAGTTATGTTAGCATTCGTATAGTAATGGCACAAAATAAGCAACTTATAGAAAGATTGGTTAAACTGTGGTGATGGGGTTATACAGTCCGCCCGCCGCGACCGCGACCGGTGACATTCGCGTTGTCGTCGGATACAAGCGACACTGGCTCTGATTTGTCCCTCATGATTATAGAGAACGAGATACAGGAGATGAAGAGTGGGTTGTCAACATTCGTATAGTGATGGAGTGATACAGTGCGCCTGCCGCGACCGCGTGCCATTCGCGCTGTCGTCGGATACGAGCGACACCGGCTCCGACTTGTCGCTCATGATTATAGAGAACAGTTCTAGTATTAGTCAGTTACTCGTGTTCATGAAAAACGAGGTCCAGAAAAAAGTTTGGATGTTTACCAACAAAGGCAGTTTACAGTCTTCTGAAGCTCGAAAAAATTTGTGATACTAGTTTTAGTTAATTATTTCCACCTGGATTATTGTTACCAGTCGTTCTGTTAAGTTTTGTTTCATCATTATCATCATCAGCCCTAATTACTCAACTTCGAAATGTCCCATTTCTTTTGGGTTATTGTTACTAATGCGGTTTTCCAAGATTCAGGTCTTTGAACTTGGCAGGTTGAAAGTATCGTTGCGTAATCAAACCCACCAAAAATATCTGAACATTTGACAAAAATCATCCTTATCTCAAGACGTAAAGGTGCATTTTCATAAATATGACAGCAAATGAAAGTACCCTTAAAAAGTATTGTGCGAGAGTAGTGACAAAAATGTTCAGATATTATTGGTAGGTTTGACGCTCAGATCGTTTTGAAGCTGACTACATCAATCACTTGTTGTCCCCCCGCGCTAAGTAGTTCAATAATAAGTTTTGTTTATTCATAATTTGAAGTAACTGTCTTTTTGACGACCGATTTGGCGCAGAGGTAGGCTACCCACCTTCTGCGCCAGAGGTCTCGGGTTCGATTCCCGAACAAGACAAATATTTGTGTGCATGAACATGTCTATTTGTCTTGGTCTGGGTGTTTACTATGTATATTAAGTATGTATTTACACACAAAAAGTATTTAAGTATATATTTATCCGTTATCAAGTTTTCCATGATACAGTTTCATAATGAAATTAACATGGGCATAGATAATTGGTGTGATTGTAAGAAGTTATTTATTTATTTATTATTTATTTATTTTCACAGCCGACATAATCCAAATGGACACCCGTGTGGTGGTGACGCACTTGCCAGTGGTTGAAGACGGCCTGTCGTCGGGACATGCGTCCGACACCGACAATAACAACCAGGTCAGTAGGTTAATAGTTTATTTATTATGAGAAAAGATCTCCCTGCTATTTATTATGAGTAGTGGATGGACTCAGGTCGGCCGGAGCAAAGACAACATGTTCCGATGAGGACTCTCGGAGCTCTAAAGGTCATATCCCACTTATACCGCACCGCTTCCACACAACCAAAGCATGAGCAGCCAAATATGGACTTAATATCGTTCACTGTAGATGCACTTTACAGTAACAATATACAATAGCAGACAGCGCGCGGTAAGCGAGCCTGCCGCAAGCTAAAGTGCATCTACAGAGCACGTCATTAAGTCCATATTTGACTGCTCATAAATTGGTTGGGTTAGGTTAGGTTAGCACCGCTCCCGGTGCGATATAAGTGGGCTAAGCCCTTAATATGGGTTGTATTTGCGGTGACACTCAAACGATGTCCCATCTTATATCGTGCCCCGCATGCACTGAAACCTGCACGCGGGAGGATTTAATGCGTGCCACGGATAGTGCTGTAAACGTGGCCAAATTCTGGGCCTCAAAAATATAGTTTTTGCCATCGAAACGCTAAGCAGAAGATTATGAGTAAAAATTTCCCTGCGCGATCGAATCAGAAATGATGAGATCCGCAGCCCAACAAACATTTGTAGGTCGCCGCGACGTCGCCATGACCACCAAAATGGCCTACTTTATGCGACTAAGGCCGTGTTCCGTTTTGAGTCAATAGTACTGTTGGCGCTGTGAGCGCTAAAAGCTGTTCCGTTTTGATTATCGCGCTGACAACACTGTTGACGCGATTTCAATTTGGAACGACTATTTGCACGCATCGCGAGCGAGCGTTGTTTTGATTTGAATTTGTAAGTAAATAATCACCGGTTTAGTATGGATATTCGTCAATTAGTAAACGTTTTATTGGACAGCGATGATGATAGTGATCCGTGCTTAAATTTAGAGTAATGTCTCTACCCGTCGTCTCATCTTTAATAAGCACTATCATTTTTCTGGCTTTCTGCTTCGGGATATACAAATAAAATACCTAAATAAAACCTAAAACGCAGAGATTACTCAAACAAAACCACAACAAACAATAACGTTTAACAACAAAACGTCAAATATGACAGCCCGCTCACAGTGCTAACACAGTGCTTGAGAACGATATCACCGTGATCGCAAAATGGCGGCGGTAGTGACGTCATCCGTGACGTAATTACTGCTTTCGTTGTCGCGCTCACAACAAATCGGAAATTTGTGTGAGCGCGATAGCAGTAATATTATCGCTGTTGGCGCAAAACGGAACGTAGCCTAAGTGTCGTAACGTTTGTTGGGAGGAGAACTAAAACAACCGACATCGCTAGAAGAATAGCATCGTTGAAGTGGCAGTGGGCGGGACACATAGCGCGGAGAACCGATGGCCGTTGGGGCGGAAAGGTTCTCGAATGGCGATCGCGTACCGGACGACGTTCCGTGGGAAGGCCCCCTACAAGGTGGACCGACGATCTGGTCAAGGTCGCGGGAAGCCGCTGGATGCGGGCAACGCAGGACCGATCGTTGTGGAGATCCTTGGCGGAGGCCTATGCCCAGCAATGGACATCGTATGGCTGAGGATGGATGCATGATAGATGGATGAGAAAGTTCATTTTTGAACTCTGAAAATATTGAGATTTTAAATTATCTTCATGCATTCACAATGCAATTTTGTAAGTAAGTTTGATAGTTACAAAACCACGAGTTCTATAAGCTTTCAGGCGGGATTCTGTGCACGATTTTCGAATTTGTTCTTGAAAATAGTCCTTTCGGATGCGAGGGTCTCCTCACATTGATGAAGCAACGCTGGCCTACAGCGTTAACAAGTGATAGCAAAATTCGACGAATCGTGTAAGCCCTTCGATAGCTTAGTTGGTCAGAGCATCGGGGTGGATCCCAAGAAGCGCGTGTTTGAATCCCGCCTGAAAGCTACTTATAGGGCTCGTGGTTTTTTACTATCACATTTTTCCTATACTCTGAAAGTATTTTAACTATGTCTTGTCTTTTGCTTTTAGAACCACACAGTGATAATAGAAGAGATTATAGAAAATGGAACAAGTGCTGAAACGCACGCGCCGCTTTCGGATGCAGACTTACATTCGTTGGATCCTTTAGGTATGTGTTTTTTTTATTTAAAGTGATTAATATTAATAGAACATGTTTACAAACATTTGCTAACAGTCCCATATTTATCACATTGCGATCAAATAGTTGTTAACTAATGTTATTAAACATCTTCCAACAGCAGTGTGGGAGCACATTTTATACATATTTTCATCCTCTTTTTAGGGTTCCGTACGAAAATGGTAAAAAGGAACCCTTATGGTGCGACTCAGTCTGTCTGTTTGTCACACACAGCTGGATATCTTGAGAACTACTAATGCTATCAACTTGAAATTCGTATTTGTTTTAGATGACGTTTGCCCAACTATTTTGCAAATAAGTGAGAACTAAAAATATATAAGGTCCTTCTTAAATAGTGCACATAATTTTAAGGGGTCAATGTACTCATGCATACAAACAACTTTTTCTATGGTACCAATATTGAAATCGCGAAAAAAGAATCAGCTGTTCCATAGAAATTTTTTTATCGAATAGATCAAAATGTATGGGACAGCCGGACAGCTGGTTTTTTTTTCGCGAGAACCTTATATACTATGTATTTCTTGCAATAGGGGCTGAAAGAGGGTCTTAAAAAATTCTAAATCATGAAAAAGCGTTGCTTGCACATTCTCAAACATTAATTTAATCCTTTTTTTAGGCCGCATAGTTTCCGACTTATAATGAAAAAAAAAACCCTTTCCTCCCCCCCTTATAACCAAATTTGCAAACAGAAAAATCTGTAATTATTTTATTTAATTTAAATTTGTTTTACTATCGGTCGAGAGATGGCGCTGACCAAAAACTGCGATATTCTTCATCGCAAATTCTCGAATGAATATGCCTCGCATAACTGGTTCTTGACTGGGTTTTTAAGCTCTTTATTAATCTCACAAGAATTTACAAAAATTCACTTACGTACAAATATTTCAATATCTTATAAACAAAAAAAATATATAGAGAAACGTACGTACCTACCTAAATTGACTTATCGGCAGTTTCAAACACTGTACCAAACACTACACTAAACACTATTTTTTTCTCATAAGGTATGGGAAGGCAAACTACATTGTTAATGTTTTGTTTGTGCAGCGTGCGGCGAAGTCCCCCCACCACCGCCGGCGCCGGCGCCGCACCGCGGGCCGGACGCGGCCCTGACCGCCGCCGCGCTGACCGTGACCGCGGGCCACGCGCACGCCGCGCACTCGCCGCACGCGCACGCGCACACGCCGCACCACCACCGCGACGTGTTCCCGCCCAGGTATAGTGTGTCCCCGCCCGCGGGCCGGACGCGGCCGTGACCGCCGCCGCGCTGACCGTGACCGCGGGCCACGCGCACGCCGCGCACTCGCCGCACGCGCACGCGCACACGCCGCACCACCACCGCGACGTGTTCCCGCCCAGGTATAGTGTGTCCCCGCCCGCGGGCCGGACGCGGCCGTGACCGCCGCCGCGCTGACCGTGACCGCGGGCCACGCGCACGCCGCGCACTCGCCGCACGCGCACGCGCACACGCCGCACCACCACCGCGACGTGTTCCCGCCCAGGTATAGTGTGTCCCCGCCCGCGGGCCGGACGCGGCCGTGACCGCCGCCGCGCTGACCGTGACCGCGGGCCACGCGCACGCCGCGCACTCGCCGCACGCGCACGCGCACACGCCGCACCACCACCGCGACGTGTTCCCGCCCAGGTATAGTGTGTCCCCGCCCGCGGGCCGGACGCGGCCGTGACCGCCGCCGCGCTGACCGTGACCGCGGGCCACGCGCACGCCGCGCACTCGCCGCACGCGCACGCGCACACGCCGCACCACCACCGCGACGTGTTCCCGCCCAGGTATAGTGTGTCCCCGCCCGCGGGCCGGACGCGGCCGTGACCGCCGCCGCGCTGACCGTGACCGCGGGCCACGCGCACGCCGCGCACTCGCCGCACGCGCACGCGCACACGCCGCACCACCACCGCGACGTGTTCCCGCCCAGGTATAGTGTGTCCCCGCCCGCGGGCCGGACGCGGCCGTGACCGCCGCCGCGCTGACCGTGACCGCGGGCCACGCGCACGCCGCGCACACGCCGCACCACCACCGCGACGTGTTCCCGCCCAGGTATAGTGTGTCCCCGCCCGCGGGCCGGACGCGGCCGTGACCGCCGCCGCGCTGACCGTGACCGCGGGCCACGCGCACGCCGCGCACACGCCGCACCACCACCGCGACGTGTTCCCGCCCAGGTATAGTGTGTCCCCGCCCGCGGGCCGGACGCGGCCGTGACCGCCGCCGCGCTGACCGTGACCGCGGGCCACGCGCACGCCGCGCACACGCCGCACCACCACCGCGACGTGTTCCCGCCCAGGTATAGTGTGTCCCCGCCCGCGGGCCGGACGCGGCCGTGACCGCCGCCGCGCTGACCGTGACCGCGGGCCACGCGCACGCCGCGCACACGCCGCACCACCACCGCGACGTGTTCCCGCCCAGGTATAGTGTGTCCCCGCCCGCGGGCCGGACGCGGCCGTGACCGCCGCCGCGCTGACCGTGACCGCGGGCCACGCGCACGCCGCGCACACATTTTAATAAAATAAAAAAAGTGAAATAGTAAACAAGTCAATTTGACAAACATCTATTTCACATGCCCTTTTGTACACTGTAATCTTCTATGAATTGACTAAAAATCTTAATGCAATAAAAACACTTTAATGGCCTTCGAACTTTCTGTACAGTAGCCTCCGATCAACAATAACACAGTAGCACATATAAATTGTAAATTAATAACAAAAAATAAAAAATCAATACTTTGAGTAATATCCAAATTTATCCGTTTACAAAAAAGGTAATTTGGTGAAAATGAAGTATTAAAAATAAACGACCCGTCTCACAACTAGCTCCGATGGGACTCGAACCCACGACAATTCACTGTCCGGGCAAATGCTCTAACCACTGAACTACGGAGTCTACGTAGCTCAATGGTTAGAGCATTCGCGTTTATTGCTAATACTTCATTTTCAATAATAAAAATTGCATTGTGATCATCCAAAAAATTAAAGAAGTAAAAATAAAAGGCCATTCAATGTCATATTTGCCTTGTTTTTTAGTTCATGAGGAATCGTCTAGTGGTATTTTTGAATGTGTTGATCGAAACTTCTAGTTCCTTAAACATTACAAAAATACAATTTACTTGCGTTACCTTAGTGGATTCTTTAATCTTATGTGTGTAAAACATTTATACAATAAATAAATAAATAAATGCTACCTACTTACTTGTAAACAAATCTATTGCACAGAATCTTAGGTACCTCGTGAAATCAAATGTTACAAGAAGAGGTTCAAAATAATATTATATTTTTCAGAAAAAGGCCGTCGTCTGCGCAAAGTACTGAATCGGTGGAAATTAAACCTGCAAGTGGCGATGAAGGTATTATTTTTAACTAATAAATAAAAAAATTCAATTATTAACATTTCTGAAATAGTAACATATAAAGAGCATAGAACTTTGTCACATTGAAGCGTTGAAGAGTTGAAGTCATTCAAAGTTCTAATGTGACATAGTTTCATGTTGTTTACATATGATTGCTCGTGGTTGTACTTACGCATTCTAACGACAGTTTTCTTATATATTGAATGGGTGCCTCGTTAAACAGTCTATGTGAAAGGAGATTTAAATAATTATCATAAGTTGGTTTTTTTTAATAAACACCCTACATATATTTTTCGTTTTATTGTTTAATCTCAGATATAAAAAGTTTACTAAAACTTAACTTAAATCCAGCTAAATGTTTGATTATCTCCATACTTAAAAATAATTTTCACATAGACCCTTTTACGAAGCACCCATTCAATAATATTTTTATACAAGGTCCTTCTTAAATAGTGCACATAATTTTATGGGGTCAATGTACTCATGCATACAAACAACTTTTACTATGGTATCAACATTGTAATCGCGAAAAAAAAATCAGCTGTTCCATACATTTTGTTCTATTCGATTTAAAATTTTCTATGGAACATCTGATTTTTGTTTTCGCGTTTTCAATGTTGGTACCATAGTAAAAGTTGTTTGTATGCCTGAGTACATTGACCCCTTAAAATTATGTGCACTATTTAAGAAGGACCTTATATAGAGCACAACTCAAAGTAAAACTTTAATTTAGCAAGTTTAATTTGTACTTATTTCCATTGTCTAAGAAATAAGCAGGTACTTGTTTTTATATTTTAACGTGCGTGTCGTTGCTGCGTGCTGCCTGAAAAATGTATCAATTATATAATGTCTCCTAAAAGAATTAATCAAAACATATTGTGATTTTTTCTTTCCCAGACGAAGCTGACACTGACCTTGAGACTGATAGGCTACTGGGCCAGCAGAGGACTGACGACCAAGGCTTTTTCGACGATAAAGTGAGTGAAACAATTTGAAAATTGTCTTATTTATAAAATTTGCCAAACGATACTATGAATTTAGAATCCTTGACAATGACAATATTACAAAAAAAATAGTGAAGTTTGTAAACATGTAAAATTGACAAACATCTGTTTCACATACCCTTTTGTACACTGTAATCTTCTATGAATTGACTAAAAATCTTAATACAATAAAAAATATTTTAACAAGACTTTAACGGCCTTTTAAACTTTCTATACAGTTGCACATATAAAATTATAAATTGTACACTTTAATCTTCTATCAATTGACTAAATATCTAAATACAATCAAAACACTTTAATGGGTGAACTTTCTATACAGTTATTATTATTATTATATTATATATTAAAAAAAAATTATCAAAAATCAATCCTTTGAGTAAAATCCAAATTACTTACTTAAAAAGCTATTATAGGAAATCTAAAACAAGTTAAACTAAAAATGGCACGCTTTATTGAGAACCTATTAAAATAAACATAAAACAAGTTTGCAACAGTATTTCTCCGCGGTACAGTCGCTTGCACAAACGCCTCAGTTAATAGGTTTGTCGGCTGTTGAGTCACGTCGTGATGCAATCGTCAGCTGCGCGCGCGCACATTGTACTGCTCGGTAGGTACCACACGAGTTGGCTATACCGCGCCGACCTTGCTCTCCTATTACGACTGAGCACAGATTGCGTAAGCAACAGATCTTTAGTTCTACCTACTGAGATCGCGCTTCTAAGAATGATTTTCATCATTAGTAGTTGGTGTGTTGAATTTTTGTTACTTGAAAATGGTTTTGAAATGGACAATAATTCAGATTATGTGATTATTAATGTGCAGTTTGATACATTCAAAAGTGGAATAATAATGACTAATAATAAGGAACAATCCACTAGAATTAAAAGAAAATTGATGACCTTGACCTTGGGAATAAATTTATAAAAAGTTTACCATTGATTGATTTTACAATATTTTTGGAGTTGTTACAATACTTCATTACTTAAAACCAATAAAATAAATACTAAACACAGTTATTCAACAGCTTTCTAGACTTCAGCAAATATTGCCAAACCGCCAAATATAATAAATCATTCCTATCTACATCCGTATTTAGTTTACTCTATGACGCTCGAGGTGTTTACATTATCGCAGACGTCGATGTGGCCAGTAGTGCTGGGGCCGATTAGCCGCGCGTCGTGTTCGGCTCCTTATCTGCGCGGCTGGGAACTGACAGGCGGCGATAACACAAGGCACGGTCAATAAGCCACCATGCTAGAAGCTAAATTATACAACTACGGTTGAACACGGCAAAATGTGCGAAGAAGAACGTATACCTTGCTTAGACTCTATAGAAAGTGAAAGCAAGGAAAAGGCCAGCAACGGTGTTGTTGTTGTTGTTGATGATGGAAAACAAATGAAGACAATAATAATAACAAGTGAAGAACGCGTGCCTTGCTTAGATCCAGTTGAAAGTGAAACTAAAGAAAATGCCAGCAACGGTGTTGGTGTTCTTGATGAAAAACAAGTGAATATTGATGAAGTGAACGATGCTACTATTAGTAATGATAATGATGAAGTTAACAATGCTGTTAGTACGGAATGCAGTGATGAAACGAAAGTGGAATGTGTAGTTGACACTTGTAGTCAGGTATCTGGGCAAGATGAGGAAAATAATTACGAGGAAACTGAAAAGGAGAAACGGAAAAAGGTTCGTCGAATATGGATCATCATGTCAGCCGAACGACGCCCACTGCTGGGCATAGGCGAATATGGATATTAGTGGATATTAGTTATGCTTATGAGTTTTGATTAAATTTATATTTCATATTAATATTGGTTTTTAAACATGAAATAGAAATTAAAATAGTTGAATATGAATAAATGTGTGAAACTACTGCACTCTATGCTACATTTTTTGTACAGAGTACTGACACATAAGTGCTAACAGAAAAATAGCGCTGAAATATCCTGAAATATTTTACAGACATACTATACAGGATGGAAAAAAGTTGAAGGCCCTGGAGGGAAACTGCCCTATAACTTTTAGTCAGCTCATTTTGTTTAAAGAAAATACTATTAAATTTTTAACAAGAAACCAAACTGCATTTTTAGATTTTTAAAATGCATTTTTAGATTTTTAAAACACGCGTCTTCTACAACCAGGTCTCGAACTTGTGGCACTGTATTTTTTTTTTCACCAAACGCTTTGTCTGGCTATTATGGATTCAATGTCGAGTCGATGTTGAAATTTTCTCTATTGAACAGCTGACTTTAAAAAAATATCTATGAATGCAGTTTTGTTGTTGTAAATAATGCTTCATTTCAGTAAAATGTGATCAGTTTCCCTCAAGAGCTTATTTTCTGCCACCCAGTATTATTATAGGACTACTAATTAGCCACTGACTGGCCTTTCTATAGAGACAAACCAACGGGTAAATTAATCGGCTTTTGTAACCCAGTTATACCGCGTGGGCGATCTTTAATCGCCGGTTTGGTGCTGGGTTATCTGCCACTAGTGTACTATTTAGTAATCGGTGCCAGTGTTTAATTGTTACATTTCTGTACCACGAGGAAGATGAACATATTATTATTGAGCTGGATTTAATTGACCAAAACATAGCAATAATTAAATTGAGATTAATTTCACACTATTTTGATACACTAAATACAATAACCAGCTGCTGGGAAGAGGTTACCATAACTTATTAATGCTTGTATTACATTGGCTTTCGTGTTCTTTTCTGATTAAGAACAATTTATGAAAGTTGGTTTTTTATTATTCCAGTGGAATAATTTATGAGAAGAATGATTGAAAATAAACATAATAGGGGATCGGACTGTTATTGATAGGTATGTAAATATTCAATAGTAACTTTAAAAAATATAACATTGTAGAATAACAAAAGTGAAAAAATAAATATCAAAATGTTGATAATGAGCTGCTGCTGCTGAATTGTGAAAAACTGTGTCTTTAGCTATCTCTTCCTAAAATGAAATTGTATATGGTTTCGCCATATGGCGCTAGACACATCTGACGTCATGTCTAGCGCTGTCCTAGTCTAATTAAGAAGTTTGGTGAGCTATATCACCGAAAATATGTAAATTATTTGAAAATAAATCCCTGTGTTGTGTTTCTAATTTTCTAAAAACATTTTAAACTAATAAAAAAACAGTCCGATCTCTTATTATTCAAGCTGATAGTTAACGAAACCATCTAATACTATTTCAAAGTCGATTTCATAGTGAAGGTTATTTTATGAGTACATTAAGACTTTCACGGGTTTACACACTTATTACCAAACACACAAGTTAAAAAATACGCCATTTTGTAGAAATTATTTGACTGATTTATCAACTGTAAAACACATCGTAACTATATGATATCAAGAGGAAACAAAATCGAATAAAAACAATGTTTACATATTTACAAAAAAGCATTTTAAAACGTTAATAACTACAATAGTCGGAGACTGTATCGCAGTTATTAGCGCCCTCCTCGAACATATCATAATTCAATAACAGTTAAACGCAAAATAAACTGCTTATAAAGATGTTCAAACACTGACGTGTGTGTTTGCATAGGGGTGGCGCAAGCCGAAGTCCCGTACGGTGATGCCGGCGGGCGCGGTCGCGGGTACGGGGGCGGGGACGGGCGCGGGCGCGGGCGGCGCGGGCCGGTCGCCGCTCGCGCACGACGCCGCGCCCGCTCGGGACGGAGACGCGCCCACTAACGGGAAGGTGCGTCGCCTTACCGATATTAGACGACATTTTAAAAAGATTGTGTTGCAAAAGGTCTACATACAAACGGCGATAAGGGGCTGTCCATTAATCACGTGAGGCCGAAAGGGCCGTGAGAGGGGGTCTGGGAAAAAATCACCAAGTATCACAATCACATAGTAAAAAGCCTCAAAACGTATCACCATGGGGGTGGGGGGGGGGGGTCTAAAAAGTTGCTAAAAATCACGTGATTAATGTACAGCCCTTATGTAACGTTTTCCACCCTCTAAACCTTAACATACAGCAATTAATTTGCGGTATGTTATTGAAATACATAAAAACTACGGCTGTACGTTTTGTTTTAATTTTAAATATTCATTGTAGACATGAAAATATTGGCACTTTTATGTTTTGTATGAAATCACTTAAGTAAGTGTAAATATTTCAAAATCTATGATAAATATTTAAAAAATACCAAACATACAGCCCTAGTTCTTATGCATTTAAACAAAATACCGAAAATTCATTGCTGTATGTCGTATGTTAAGGTTTAGAGGGTGGAAAGCGTTATCGCCGTTTGTATGAAAACCGTTTGCTACACAATCCTCTTAAAAGAATACCATAGTTAACATCGTAACAGACGTTTGTGTAACATAAACAAAACGCTTCTGAAGTATTTGAAACTCATAATTTGTTTATGTGTCGCTTTATATGTCGCTTGCTTGCTAGTTTTTATTTTAGTCGAAACTATTATCAAACTGTTTGTTAATCATGACTAAAGTAGCCGATTTGTACGTCTAAGCGTGTATACTTAGTATTGCGTATTATTCATACATTATAGGTATTTGGTTTAATCAGGCGTCAGTTGGCGGAAGCCTCTATCCATTCTGAAAAAGAAATATATTAAGCTTACTTCCGCAAAAAAACACAACATGCAAGATGCAACGCCCGCCCGCCCGCAAAATGATTTTGGGCTGGATTTTGTCTAACAATGCCTGAGGGGATGCCCCGGGTTGGGGCCAAACACGTGTAGAGAAGTCTAATCGGTGAATGTGCAACGTGTATCGCTGTTTTGCTATATGCAGCTGCAGGTAATGTGCACTGATCGTTGTGTGCATGTGCCTTTTTTGCAAGCGGGCGGGCGGTGCATCTTGCATGTTGTGTTTTTTGAGGAAGTAAAGTAAATATATTTATTTTTCACTATCATACGTCATTATATATTACTTATTATTCTGATCGGAAATATAGTTTTTCATAAAGCCAAAAAGTGCATGGAAAACTGTAAAGTGTTTGGTAGTTGTTAAACGATCTTGTTACTGTGTTAAAGTACTCATAATATTTACCGACTTTCACTATGGAGACAGCAAAGTATCTTTTCTATCCATTTCGTTTTAATTAACTATGAAACAGCTGAAAGTTATGTTGCAATTTTTATTCGGTTCTCATGTGTATTTTATGTAATATGAAAGTTTTTGATTTAATAGTATTTTGTTACATCCGAATTATTTGATTTCAGGACAAAGATGGAAAGAAGAAAAGTAAAAACAAAGAAGGTGAATATTTGTATAATCTTGTTTTTAAGAATAGTCTGTTTTAATTTTAACACTTCACTGTCAACATCACTTACTTCATTACAATTCTTTTTGTGATAAATCAACCCTTATTAATTCAATTATTTTATTATTTTTATGCTGCCGTTGGGCTATTGTCCTCTCGGTAAGTGTAGGTCAGTTTTATTTTATTGAAATTCTCGTATTATTTTAATTTAATCACGGTCTACCCGCATTTATATGGAAAAGCTACTTCAATAATGAACTCCTATTTTTATACTGGGAATATTATGTTTGCGTATCTTTCGAGTTATTTGGGAAATGTGGCGTTTACACCCCTTCATCATCATCATCATGTCAGCCGAACGACACCCACTGCTGGGCATAGGCCTCCCCCAAGGATCTCCACAACGATCGGTCCTGCGCTGCCCGCATCCAGCGGCTTCCCGCGACCTTGACCAGATCGTCGGTCCACCTTGTAGGGGGCCTGCCCACGGAACGTCGTCCGGCACGCGGTCGCCATTCGAGAACCTTTCTGCCCCAACGGCCATCGGTTCTCCGCTTGTAACATCCTAAACCTTTAAAGGTTCGTTGCGGACCGAGAGGTTGTAATACCCACTAAAACTGTCTGTACCAACATGCTCTCTATGCGCCGCCGTTAGTTTCTCACGGGGCGTCGCTGTCGTCACCGTATATCGGTTTTCGCAAATAGGAGTTAGGATAAGTGAGCGAGTGACCATAGACTATACACTGAGTATACACCGTGTAATGCATGCGGAAACACTCCACCTGCATTGCCTCTCTAATGAGGTCAAGTGTGCATAACCGCCATAGGGCGTCGCGTCCTTCCTCTCAGCCGTTTGCAGCGGATTAAGTCCGCATGAGCGTGCTCTTCACTAATCTTATGTCTTCTACTGGAGGCCAGAACCCTATCGCCTTCTGCCTGCCATGATCTGGCACTATGCAGCATTTTGCTTAAGAGCTGCTGTCTAGGACCGTCCCAAGATCTCAAGATCAAGAGACAACATCTAACCGCTGCGTTCTGACGCAGGACACGCCTCAGGCGCTGGTCTGCAACAAACGCCGTAGGTCGCGGCCGGCGTCTACACTTAACGCCGCGTTCACTGGACGCGGCGTCAGTGTACCTGCGATGGTCACTCTCAGACGCGGCTCTCAACGCAAACTACGATCAGTTTCTCTCACGCGCTCAATGCGAATGAACGTGAAGTTAAATATGGATGAACAAACAATTTTAAGAGTTCTTCTAGAAGAGGAGGAGGATGATGATGTTATTTTTTGTTTTTTTTTACCTAAAACCCTAAAAAAAAGTAGGTACTAATTTAAGTAATACTAACTAATTAATTTAGTACTAACTATGCGATTAAATATTTACAATTTGTGATTCGCCAATTACAATTTGTAATTGTAATTTGTTAATTTGTAGTAAATTACATTTTGCGCATAGTAATTTGATCAAAAACGCAACGTCTCCGTACGCAAGAATGCTCCGAAATGACTGCGTAGGCAGCGTACGACCTACAGACGCGGCGCACGGCGCTCGTGTGCTGCGTCTGGCGTGTGAGAGAGACCACTACAGTGCATTTCCATAGTAAGCATTCGGACGTCGCGCACAGCGTCACGCCGGACGCGACCTACGGCGTTTGTTGCAGACCACCGCCTCACGCGCGCGCTGCGTTGTATCTAGCACCGCAGTCTTCCCAGCCTACGCAGACGTATTTGATGTAGCTTTTCCCCCATACGCGTCCCGTTAATTTTCGCGTTGGACCAAGTCGGTATCGTACTCGTGTGTATGCGTAGGGTTGGTGGCGTCAGTGCTGATTGAAGGCGTTCTGTTCCGCGCGCGCTACCTGGGCTCCACGCAGCTGGCCTGCGAGGGGCAGCCCACCAAGGCCACGCGCATGCTGCAGGCCGAGGAGGCCGTCTCCAGGATCAAGGTGACACATACACACAGTCCAGTTACTCAGTTACTTTATAGTGGCGTTCCAGTAGCATTCTGGCGACTGCGATAAATGTCTCTTCAATAAACTTTACAGTGGATCAACACCCCACACACATTCATGATACTCAGTTACTTTACAGTGGCATTCCAGTAGCTTTCTGGCGACTGCGATAAATGTCTCTTCAATAAACTTTACAGTTTCTGTTTTGCTGATATGCCGCCCGCGCATTGACCAAGGGGGCTACCGGCAAATAAACATCGATATGGACATGGGCTTCATTTGACATTTGAAGCCCATGCTTTGTCCTTACTCCTTATATGGGCAACAATAGTTGATCAGTTTCCATTTGATCCGTTTAGTTGGTCGGATTGGAATAACAGATAATATGGGCTTCAAATGTCAAATGAAGCCCATAACCATATCCATATATTTTAGACGGTAGCCCCCCGGTCCGCGCCTCTCGCGAGCCGCGTGCGAGCTGCGAGCGTGCATTTCATGTCCACGCGTAGCCCCTTCGCCGTCCGCGCACCATACGCGCCGAAGCCTCGCCTCGTACGCGGGCGGTGTAGGATAGCTTCACGCGTGCTGTTCAAATACTACAGAAAATTGTGTGCGCACTACGCTTGGTTCGCGTGCACCAGGCAAGTCTTTTCAGGGAGTTGCGCTAGAGATGGCACCAAACATAGGCAGTAACCGGCTCGCGAGCAGCGCGTTCGCCAGATCTGGATGCGCGTTTCAATCAAACGACCCTTACACAGGCAGATGCCGTACATACTTCCATCTAAACAAAAGAGGAATAGAAACAGTTATTCTACGAACATACAAAACCAATTTAAAGTTTTAGGATAAAAAAACCACAGAACTTGATATCTCCAGTTCATTAAAAGGCTTAGCAACATTTTGAGCTTCTGGCTTGCCGTTTGTCGCGAACCGTTGCCTCTAACACATCTCATACACACTTCACAATTTTTGACTATTTTATCAACGGTATTTCAAGCCACTTGAAATACTGACATAATTTGTTATACTGCTTCTACTGTCGCAGAAAAAGGTACACCAAAGATTATTAACACATACACTCAACTTACATTTAATAAAGTTTGAAGGTCATGATTGTACCTAAATAATTCGTCCTATTTAATCAATATATAAACACTAAGTACACTCGTTTGCAGAAAAAACGAGCAATTGCTTTATTTTCATACAAACAGGCTTTCTTCACGCCTGTATTGGAGATCCTCTACTAGTTATTTCTCTAACTCTATCACTATTTTCGAATTGCAAAACGACTCTTCTTTCGCAACCGCCAAAGACTGTTTACGTTCCCTACATTGTTTTATGAAACTCAGCAAATATTTTACATTTTTGGAAGTTTGGGCATGTGAAGAGAAATGCAAAGTAGTTTCAAATGATTATCGGAAAATCCAACACATACCAACACATTCGCCATAGGAATTAGTGAAGAACTATATACCTACTGATAGTTTTATTTAAGTAACCATGAAGTGAGCATGTTTGTATGAACATAAGGGAAGTGACTGTTTTTTCTGCAATGGAGTTAATTTTATTTTTATTATCGATACGACTATGGCCTTCTAACACTTGTAGCGCAAAAAGTATGACTCGCGCTACTTTTTAGTCATAATATATTTAAATGTTAAAATAACAATATGTGGTCGTCCAAATCAAAAGGAACCTTGTGGTGCTCGGCAGTTACGCCTTTATTGCTGTTATTCGAATACAAAACAACGACAATAAAGACGTATGTGCCGGCCGCAATAAGGTCCCTTTTCATTTGGACGATCACATATATTATTTTAACATTGAAAATACATATTGTTTTTTTATGGTATACTTAATTTTATTACCAATGTGTTTGTATCGATTTTGTGTAAAATAACAATACTGACAAAAATATAAAATAAAAGTCTATGCATTCTCATGACAGTTTAAAAGAAAGGCAAACTACCATTTGCCCGTGTGAATCGGTTTAATATATCGTAGATGTCTCTTACAACGAGCATGAAATTACTTGACTCTCTCCTACTTTATGTATGTATGGCTCGTCTTTGGTGTCAGTCTTCGCTCTATTACTTTTTTTTGTATATTATATATTTTAAACTACATATGAAAAACTATATGCCAATTTACTCAATCGTCTACTGAAACAAGTATAATTTTACTTGTTATTATTAATATTGCCTTTCGCTCTATGTTGATCTTCAATCCTATTAGTAAAACTTTCTGACTCTTTGCACGCAAACTGTTCCTTCAATTACTTACTCATTCATTTGTTTGTAATTTCATGCTCATTAGGTTTAGTGTATTGAGAATGCTAGTGGATACCTATTTATCCTTATGATTCCTTTGTATTTGTAAAATCGATCGATTTGTTTGAGAAGTTTGAGAATTTGCTAGATTTAGAGTTTAAATAACGTGCAAGTCCTATAGAATGTATTCAAATTTCGATATGCTATTTATCCTTTGTGACGTTAACCGCTCTGGGTGCAAGCCTTTTGAGACAAAATTCGGAACCGTAAACGCCAGTCTAAGGAACTTGTGCTCTTATTGACTTGGCACTAGAGTTTATTTTTCAGTGTGACCCTCACCCTCGCCCGACCCAGGAAGATTGTCGGATCCCGTATTGGCCGGCTAACCTCCTCTGGATTGTTTTTCTGTCGCTTTCTTATCTGCTTGATGCTATGCTTAACCATTATGTTGTCCAGTCCTATTGTAGGGTTAAAGGTAAGGTCGCGTTACTGATTTGCCAAAATGTTGAAATAAAAAAGCATGCTTAATTTGCGGTATGCAGTTTGGCCTATTTAAAAAAATAACAGTTTTTTTAAAGTGCTTTATGCTCGTAAAAAATAAACACGACAGTGACAAAAATACTGTTTTTAAAAGTATTTACGAATAACTTAAATAAACAAATCTATTCTATCTTTAGTATTATCTAACTACACTTTTTTTGGAGTTTTCTATTTTTCTTGTTTTTCGTAAATACTTACTTACAAATTTAAGGGTCTTCACCCACATCTTCGAAGCATTTATACTAATAGTTTTCACGCACTAAATCATGTTTGCACTAAGTAGCATGAACATGACCCGATTCACACCGGCTGAGGTGGCCTGTCTATTTCTGAGGGTACGCTTCACGCTGTCGGAAAACAAACCCTATATTAATACAGTTAAAGTTAATATTTCGTTAGGTCTGCTTTCATATTAAAAAGGAAGGATTCGCCCGCCCGCTTCTCACATACCATTGTCAAGTGTGTTTGTCAAAGTTTTTTTGCTTGCTTTTGCTGAAGTAATACATGAATTGGTTTTTGAACAAATGCCTACGAGACGTAATAGTACTGCAAGGAGTTTGCTGCTTGGTGCTTTCCACTTTGAACAAAATATCGCTTTCTATAATTGAAACGAAACCTTTTCATAATCAGGAGACAAGAGTAATACAATGTAAGTCTTCAAGATAGAAGATTAACAAAGTAAAGGTAAAAATTTATAATATAAAACTCTTGCGTTACCTACTGACTGACTGACAGACAACGCACAGCCGAAATTACTGGGTGCAAGAAGCTGAAATTTGCCATGTATGTTCTTGGGGAGTGTATGGGAGCACTAAGTGATGTTTTTTTTGGAAATTCCCCTTCTAAGGGGTAAAAAAGGGGGTCCACACAGATGAAGTCGCAGGGGTGGCGCTATTACAGCATAAAACAAAGAAGAGCCACTAACTTTTGAGTGATAAACAAAAGACATTCGGCAAAAACGAAGTAGCAACTACTGCAATATCAAATCTACAACATTTTAAAAAATAGAAAGACATCGCGTCTCTGAACCTAAAAGTTCTACTTAATCCTAACCAAACAACAAAAACAAGCATTTAACTAGTGGAGTGCTTTTTGATCCAACGGTAGATCAAACATTTTTCGTCTTTAGAGAACCAAGGAAGCGATTCATAGACAAAATTCATTGCGGGACCGAACGAAACCCGACAACGAGAACGGAACGTACTCGTACCTAAATTATGTTCTACGGTGTTGATCTCAGCACTCGGGGTAAGATTTTTTTGATCTAACGTTGGATCAAGGTGCGCTTCACGGTTCAAAAAGTATAACACCCGTATTCACAAACACGACTATGAAGTCTCACAATGCGCGCGGACGCACAGAGCACAATTAGAAACAGATGCAAATACATGCAACGAATACATTCATCCCTTGCTAACTATTCTTGAGCAAGATCTTCACTTGAGTGTCGTTCTTGACTACGGGTATATAAGACACGGTATGTGAGGACGCGGGCGGGGTAGCGCGGAGGAGGTTAGCCGTTGCGTGTGTGGCAGTGCGCGGGCGGCGCGTACTCGGGCGTGTACGCGGCGCCGGCGGCCGTGTTCCGGCTGGCCTTCCTGGGCTCGGTCGAGGTGGACGAGGACTCGCGCCGCCGCAAGCGCCGCCCCAAAAAGAACATGGTCGAGGAGGCCGTCACTAAGATCAAGGTTCCGATTTATACCGTTTTTTGGAAAGGACTGTGCTCGTTTTTTGTTTGTCTTGAAAGGCGTTTGCAACGCTCCTCTTTGCCGTATACGAAGTGCAACAGTGCGAAATCATTTTTAGGGCCTGTTCCACAATGTCTATGTAAGTTCTCATTACAGTGCCACAACCTTTTCTGTTCCGGTGACAGCGGCGCTACGTACGTTTTTCTTTTTTTTTGTAGCAATTTAACCGGCCCAGCCGGTCTAGCATGAGCGGCTTATAACGCGCGATATGATATGGTACGGCATGCCGTCTTGCTTACACCTTAGTGGGGTAAGCAAGACAACTTGCCGTACCATATCATATCGCGCGTTATAAGCCGCTCATGCTAGGCCGGCTGACTTCTAAGAACTTCAGCCGCCAGCAGCGCTATGGTTGGACATCAACTTGACAGCAAAATGACATTAAAAAACACGTTAGTTTCACATTTTGACCACCGGAACAGAAAAGTTTGTGGCACTGTAGCTGTTACTTGACAGATAGTCCATACAAAACTGTCAAGTAAGCTGGAAAGTATCTCCTAATCGGATATTGTGGAACAGGACCTTAGAGAGATAAATTCTGCTGCTCGATTCGGCAACTTTTTGTATAGTATCGTAATTTAATTCTTAAAAAAAAACTATAGGAACTGGCATCCATCTAGAATGATAAAGGGTGTTTAAGATAAAATAAAATAACCTGTTGAAAATTCTTAATGATAGAATAGCAGAATAAAATCTGTAAATATGATTTCATAATTCTGGAGCACCTTGTATGTTTACTTATCTTTTTATTAAAATTTAGAAATATATTAGTAGAGTCTTATCAATTTAATTATGAAATAAAATGTGAGTACTAATATATACTTATGTCCGCTCTTGCTCACCGGGAAAATCAGGCATTGGTAAGTTTAGCTTGACTATGATTGGATATCTAAAGAAATAACCTCCACACAATTTGGACTAAAATCTAATGTTATAACATCTCCCATTCAACAAACACTGCAGCGCAGCGATACATAAGAAAATAATAGGCATAAATTGTTGAAAACCCTCTGCGTTGCGTTTCAATCCCTACAAAACCAATTTTGCTTTTCCCTATAAATAAAACGAGCTACATTGTCACCAGGCACCCGAAGGCGAAAACCAGCCCAGTACAGAAGTAGACCTCTTCATCTCCACCGAGAAGATCATGGTGCTCAACACCGAGCTGAAGGAAATCATGATGGACCACGCCCTACGGACTATATCCTACATAGCGGACATCGGGGACCTCGTAGTGCTGATGGCGAGAAGACGCTTCGTACCACACGAAACGGATTCCGACCAGCCCAAGCTGAATAGGACCCCCAAGATGATTTGCCACGTCTTCGAGAGCGAGGAGGTGAGTCGATATTGATCATAGTCATGGTGTTCAACACCAAGATCATGATGGGTCAAACCCTGCGGACTATATCCTACATAGCGGACATCGGGAACCTCGTAGTGCTGATGGCGCGGAGACGTTTCGTGCCGCACGAGACGGACTTTAACCAGCCCAAGCTGAATAGGACGCAAAAGATGATTTGCCACATCTCAGGAGCGAACAGGTGTATTGGAACTAGATTTTAAATGGTTCTTCCAGATAGGGGACGGCGCAGTGGTGCTCCAACACTTGATTGTTGAATTTAAGCTATTTTACAGCTCGTGCTCTAAGGAGGACCATTATAAGCCGAATAATTAACACTGCAATCTAGACACACGGCAGCGTTCAAATATAATTTAAATGAAACTGAATTCGGTCTTGTATTATACTTACTAGCAAATTACTGTTTGCTAGATATAAATATCATGACATTACTTTTTTAGAAAGAAAGGAAGAAAGAACAGTAATTTATTTTGACACACACAACAAGTACACAATAACAAAGACACTTATTTAATACATTTAAAACTGTACCGTCGCGTGATGCCAAAACTGCACTTTTAGTAACATTTATTTTCATTTCTCAAACATACTTATTATCTAACATACTGTCGCACTCAGAGACGTCAATTAACTTTAATTGGCATTAAATTATCATTCCTACTTTCTTCAATACTGGATATAAAAAAGAAACAGATATAGATTTAATTGTCAATAAAAGCTAATTGACGTCTCTGAGTGCGGCAGATAGTGTGTAAGAAGAGACTGACTGTATGCAAAATTTTTAAATGAATAAATGATTTTATTATTTTATTATTATCGAATTCAAGATTGATCGGGGCTATCCAAGATTTAAGTTATCAGCCTTCACAGTAAAACAAAGCTAATATTGTCATCGTATCATTCGATACACATCAACTAATTACAATTACAAGCACATTAGTTAACTAATTATCACATGAAAAAGAAACAACTTTGTGAAGAGAAGTTCTCTTTAAAATTTTGACATTTAAATAAGAATGGTTGGGAGATATTATTTGTGCCCGTATCGCAATAGACAAATTATCATACTTATCTTATGTTTATTCAGAGATATGTAACATCAGGCGTTTGAGAGGGCTATGACATGTGTTTCAACAGTATTCATTTAAACACATTTGAGTGTTGCACGTGTTTTTTGTTGGTACTTTTCAATGAACATTATTTCGAATCACACGAAATGTTTTCTAAGATGTATTTTCTTTTAATTTAAAACGTAAATAAAGTTTGTAGGCTATTAGCGTTGGGCGCGTTGATTCCAATAGTTTCACTTGTTTTAACATTACAGAAGATTTTACTAAAGTGTATAAAGCAGTTTTAAATATCTATCATGTTGACAAAGTTACTAGTGACAGAAACTGATGAAGTGTTAAATCCTTCCAGGCTCAATTCATAGCACAATCTATAGGCCAGGCATTCCAAGTAGCCTACATGGAGTTTTTGAAAGCGAACGGTATCGAAGACCACAGCTTCGTCAAAGAGATGGACTACCAAGAGGTGCTGAACAGCCAGGAGATATTCGGCGACGAGCTGCAGATGTTCGCGAAGAAGGAGCTTCAGAAGGAGGTTGTGGTGCCGAAGACGAAAGGCGAGATCCTGGGCGTGGTGGTGGTGGAGTCGGGCTGGGGCTCCATGCTGCCCACCGTGGTCATCGCCAACCTGGCGCCCGCCGGCGCCGCCGCTCGCTGCGGACAGCTCAATATAGGTAAGGGGGGGGGGGCACAGACGAAGGGCGAGATCCTGGGCGTGGTGGTGGTGGAGTCGGGCTGGGGCTCCATGCTGCCCACCGTGGTCATCGCCAACCTGGCGCCCGCCGGCGCCGCCGCTCGCTGCGGACAGCTCAATATAGGTAAGGGGGGGGGGGGCACAGACGAAGGGCGAGATCCTGGGCGTGGTGGTGGTGGAGTCGGGCTGGGGCTCCATGCTGCCCACCGTGGTCATCGCCAACCTGGCGCCCGCCGGCGCCGCCGCTCGCTGCGGACAGCTCAATATAGGTAAGGGGGGGGGGGGGGGGCACAGACGAAGGGCGAGATCCTGGGCGTGGTGGTGGTGGAGTCGGGCTGGGGCTCCATGCTGCCCACCGTGGTCATCGCCAACCTGGCGCCCGCCGGCGCCGCCGCTCGCTGCGGACAGCTCAATATAGGTAAGGGGGGGGGGGGGCACAGACGAAGGGCGAGATCCTGGGCGTGGTGGTGGTGGAGTCGGGCTGGGGCTCCATGCTGCCCACCGTGGTCATCGCCAACCTGGCGCCCGCCGGCGCCGCCGCTCGCTGCGGACAGCTCAATATAGGTAAGGGGGGGGGGGGCACAGACGAAGGGCGAGATCCTGGGCGTGGTGGTGGTGGAGTCGGGCTGGGGCTCCATGCTGCCCACCGTGGTCATCGCCAACCTGGCGCCCGCCGGCGCCGCCGCTCGCTGCGGACAGCTCAATATAGGTAAGGGGGGGGGGGGGGTGGCACAGACGAAGGGCGAGATCCTGGGCGTGGTGGTGGTGGAGTCGGGCTGGGGCTCCATGCTGCCCACCGTGGTCATCGCCAACCTGGCGCCCGCCGGCGCCGCCGCGCGCTGCGGATAGCTCAATATAGGTAAGGAGCTGGTTAACCATGAACCTTCAAACAATTTTTTTTATCCACCACGTGGTAGCACTTAGCCTTCATCACACCAGCCGGCCGACTTTTATCACGCGGTATGATATAGCACGTCATGCTGTCTTGCTTACCCCACTAAGGTGTATGGTAGATACGCTGATGTTAAGTGGTGATAAGGCTGAAGGTGGAATAGCACTACTCCCGGAATCCTCAAGCACTGAGGAACTGGCTATCTTTTCTCTAATTGCCGGAACACAATAATGCTGAAATAGTTATTTGTTATACAAGAGAGCAAAATCATTTTTCGCTGCGAGTGCTGAATTTAAATCACGAACTAGCGAAGTAGTCTAAAATTGAATCACGAGCGTAGCGAGTGGTTCAAATATAGACTACTGAGCACAGTGAGTGATTTAAAGGCACGAGACATCAGAAAATTTTGCTCTCGTGTTATACATACAACTTTTCACCTCTACCAGCGAGAAAAGTGTTACCAGAAAAACAACATTGAAGGCAACATTTAACAATAAAGAAAACATCAAAATTACAAAATTAATATCTAAGAGTAAAATTGGTGCAATTATGCAAGTTGAAGGTAACTGTTTGCATTGCGTTCAAAAATTGCACTGCATGTAATTTTTATGAAAACCAAACATGATATTAGCTTATCACAGTTTAATATTAGTAAGCGATATAATGTTCACTTCATATTATTTATTTTAAATATTGCGTGTTTAATAAAAAGCAATAGTAGTACAATCGTATTTATATAATTTGTTATTAGAATTCATTAATTTTTCTTATTATATATTTATATCATGCGCGGCCTCATTTCGTCCATACTCTTTATTTCGAACCTTTGGTATCCGTGTATTTATTTTTTAAGCTTTATATTTCATGTCCATCGACATAAAGTTATCTATCTATCCTTTTTGCTATATATGAAAAAATCATTGTTATGGCGTCAGACTTACATAATTCATACAGAACTTGGCCTTGCTCCTATTAGTTTGAGTTATTCTATGTAAATTCAATCCATCCTATCCTACTAATATTATACCTACTTACCTACTAATATTATAAATGTGAAAGTTTAGCTGTTTGAATGTTTTTTACTCAATCACGTCAAAACGGCTGAACGGATTTGGCTGAAATTTGGGACACAGATATTTAGTAGCCTGGAAAGGTTACTGTTACTATCCCGAATAAAATTTCACATTCCCGCGGGATAACGTTGTGTAGTCCAGGCGGGCGAAGCCGCGGGCGGAAAGCTAGTAATATTATATATGTTTTCTAACGTAGCCCACCTAAGCTAACTTTAAATTTATTTTAGACTAGCTTGTCACTGAGTACGCACTAAAGAATAAAATTATTATTACCCCATGAGTTAAGTCTACAGTTCGACTATTAAAATTCAAATGTTTAGTTAGGCATTCATTAGAAACAATGAATCGCCATTAGTTTTCATGTGTATTATCAAGGTCATGCGTCTTAAATAGAACTATTTCTCCAGGTGATCAAATAATAGCCATCAACGGCGTGAGCCTAGTGGGGCTGCCACTATCCACCTGCCAGACGTACATCAAGAACTCCAAAAACCAGACTGTTGTGAAACTTACCGTGGTGCCGTGCGCGCCCGTCGTCGAGGTCAAGATCAAGCGGCCCGACACCAAGTATCAGCTCGGGTTCAGCGTGCAGAACGGAGTGGTGAGTGGGTCGCTCTTATGTGTTAGTCAATAAGGTTGAATATCATACTTCGTCACTCTAAACAATTAGACGATGGTGAAGTTGATTGTGGTCCGGAACACGCCCGTCATTGAGGTCACTAGATCAAGCGGCCCGACACCAAGTATCAGCTCGGGTTCAGCGTGCAGAACGGAGTGGTGAGTGGGTCGCTCTTATGTGTTAGTCAATAAGGTTGAATATCGTACTTCGTCACTCTAAACAATAAGACGATGGTGAAGTTGATTGTGGTCCGGAACACGCCCGTCATTGAGGTCACTAGATCAACCGGCCCGACACCAAGTATCAGCTCGGGTTCAGCGTGCAGAGCGGAGTGGTGAGTGGGTCGCTCTTATGTGTTAGTCAATAAGGTTGAATATCGTACTTCGTCACTCTAAACAATTAGACGATGGTAAAGTTGATTGTGGTCCGGAACACGCCCGTCATTGAGGTCACTAGATCAACCGGCCCGACACCAAGTATCAGCTCGGGTTCAGCGTGCAGAACGGAGTGGTGAGTGGGTCGCTCTTATGTGTTAGTCAATAAGGTTGAATATCATACTTCGTCACTCTAAACAATTAGACGATGGTGAAGTTGATTGTGGTCCGGAACACGCCCGTCATTGAGGTCACTAGATCAAGCGGCCCGACACCAAGTATCAGCTCGGGTTCAGCGTGCAGAACGGAGTGGTGAGTGGGTCGCTCTTATGTGTTAGTCAATAAGGTTGAATATCGTACATCGTCACTCAAAATAATTAGTAGACTATAGCAAATTTGAATCTGCTATGGAATTGCGTAAAATCAATCGTATTCATTTGACAGTTCATATTGTATCATATTTTAAGTCATTCCATAAAAATTGCAGCCGATTGAATACGATATGAACTGTCAAATTAATACGATTACGACGATTACGCAATTACCTGGGTGCCTACCATCAACTTTACGACAGCGATTCAAAAATAGCGCGATGCAGAATAGGTTTTTAAAATGAATTGCTTTCTTTCGTACTATGACCTTTTAAAAACTGGATCGCAAATGATTTGCTAAATGTGAATGACCGAACGCATTGTGTCTTTATTTCTTCTATCCGTCTCTTTCACTCGATTCTGTCATGCCCGAAGAGTGAAAGGGACGGGTATAACCTGCAGGTGTCATTTTAGCTTGGTCGAGTTATAAGTCAAATAAGAGTTGATGACAGCTCAGCGGCTGTGAAATGTCATTGAATGATCACTGAATCGCTGTCATTGATATTAAGCTGTCGTGGTACGAATAAGCGAAGCAGATCAGTTTAGGTCCTAAACAAAACCGCATTAAGAGTTGATGGTAGACACCCTGGTCCCGAGCTCGCTCGTCGTTGAGGTTACGATCAAGCTGCCCGAGTCCCGACGCTCAGTTTCAACTCTTGTTTAGCGTGCAGAACGTAGTGGGGAGTGGGTCGCTCTTATTTGTTGGTCAATAAGGTTGAATGTCGTACAATGATTTCCACATGAGAATCTCCTTTTTGAGGGCCTACGTTAACGACGAACTTTTTGTCTGCTCAAGTCCAAGATATGATATTTGTTACATAAGTATAAGGCGGATATTTAGTCGAACAATTTCAACTTTTATTTCCTTGTTAAATGAATAGACGTGGACATGAGCGGGCATAAAATCTGTCGTTAGCGTAGACCCTGAAATAATGTTGGTGGTGTCAAGTATTAAAGCCTTATACAAACTTTTAATTTTCTCGAGATCTGTATGAGATGCTGCGCAGTACAGTTTAGAAGCATGGGTGGGAGAGGTGAGATTGCGGGATGCTTCACTGCGTATTGCGGTTAACTTCCGACCGCCATTAAGATTGAAATAATCATGACAGATATTGCCATTTATTTTAATTTTATTTCACAATTACAATTTACAATTACATTGTATTTTGTAGCCTAGTGTAAGTTTTCCTTTTGGCATTTGTATTTTATTCAATTTATTCTATAATTTTAAAACTTTAATTTTAATTTTGAATTCGCATCAAGATAATTTTGCACGTCGTCGTCTAGTTTACTACATAGTATATGTAAGAACATAATTAACTGTAACAACTCTATTCTTGCAAATAAATGTTTAATTATTTACTGAATCGCAGTACCTACAGTCTGTAAAACATAGCATGATTAAAATGACAGCTCATTCGTGCAAAACAAAACGTTGCTTTTGCACTATGAATAAGGTCTAATTTTCTAGCATAAGCTACATTCAAAAATGTCTGATGTCGTAAAATGGAAAATAGAGTAGGTAGGTATTTAGAAAAAATCGACCCGTCTCACAACTAGCTCCGATGGGACTCGAACTCACGACATTTCGTTATCCTATTCTATATCGCTATTACTACCCTCACACTACTATCTTCACATTGGTGAAATTAACGCTGGCTATACAGCGCGTAAGAAGCGTTGGATAAATTCGACGCTTCTCGTAACGACTCCGTAGCTCAGAGGTTAGAGGAGTCGCCCGGATAGCGAAAGGTCGTTGGTTTGAGTTAGTCGGAGCTAGTTGTGAGACGAGTTGATTTTTTCTAAATATTTCATTTTCCATTTTTCAATAATAAAAATTGCATTGTGAATGCAAAAAAGTAAAAATTTAAATTATGTCAGATGTTGTTTTTCTAAGCTTTATTCCAATAGCATAAAAACCTTTTGCTTTGCACGAATGAGCTCTCATTTGAATCATGCTATATTTTTCAGACTGTAATCAAGTGTCTATGTGTGTGATGTGCGCAGATCTGCAGCCTACTGCGCGGTGGAATTGCGGAGCGTGGCGGCGTGCGAGTGGGCCACCGCATCATCGAGATAAACTCGCAGAGCGTCGTCGCCGTCCCGCACGAGCGCATCGTCAACCTGCTCGCCACCTCCGTGGGGGAGGTAAGGGATACATAACAGTAGCAAGACATATTGAAAAGAAAAAAAACAAATGAACTTGTGAATCAATTAATTCTAAAGAACAACTCACTTGCCTCTCTCTCTCTCGCCAAAAACATCTCTGTCAGCCTATACTTAAGTCACTCCTACCTTTGTTCTGATAAATTCAATTTGTCTGCGTGATATTTAGTCCTTTTGAACTGTTAGGAAGGTTAGCAGATATCTCACTACCTAGTTATTTTTGTTTGTGTTTGCCTACAATTAGTCCCAGAACTTGTAGACTCGTCAAGTCTCACTAGGTAGTTATAATAAGGTTTTATTAAAAATTTCATTTTTATGACAAGCTTTTTTGCTGACTGTACTTAAATATTGTATTGTCATCTAAACCAAAACTGTATACAAAATTTCAGCTCCATCGGACACTGGGAAGTGGGTCAAATTAAGCTTGCAAGATTTGTCCCCCACTAACCAGCAATAGTAGATTGTACAACAAGTGCATAAAACATACCATTTTACCCGATACGTATATATCCACCCGAGCCGTAGGCAAGGGTGGATAGTCAATTCGAGGGTAAAATGGGTTTTATGTACGAGTTATACACTCTGCTTTTCACTTCGAGTGTGAAGAAAATAAATAACAATATTGCAAAAAAGAAAAAATAAAGACCGCCATATTGGCGGGAAGACTTTCTTTTTTTTATACGTGGCAGTGGCAGCAAAATGACTTTAGCATAGATCGTAGTCCATAATGCTCTTGAAAACTTAGAGATAGAGCTTAGAAAACTCTTTAATTTTGCCTAGTTTTATTAATTTAGTAATTTAACATAAATTATGTACAAAATTGAAGAAACAGAATGAAATAACAAGTTATATGATTATGATTATGATTATGATTATGAAGATTTTACATTATGCACTCGAGCATAAAAAGCGATTTTATGCAGCCTATACCCAACATAAACACGAACTTTACGAGCATAAGAAGTGAAAACTAACTAACTAACATGGCAAGTTAATAAAAAACTTGTAAAAATGGTATTGTTTGAACAAACTTTCCAGATTCTAATGAAGACGATGCCGACGTCGATGTTCCGGCTGCTGACGGGGCAAGAGAATCCGGTGTTCATCTAACGCGCGCCACAGTCGACTATATGGCCAGTCCGACCCAGAGGGTCTACTCTGAAACGCAAAACCCGAAACTTCGGTACACCCGTCCCTCTCACCCTCTAGTCGGGACAGAATCGCGTGAAAGGGGCGGGGCTAACCGAAGTTTCGGATTAGCGTTTCAGAGTACGGTCCCGGTTTCGACTGTATGGCCAGTCCGACCCTGGCCACAAGTGCCTGCTTGCCACACCCGCGCCGCTCCGCCCTCGCGTGACACAATCTATGGGACTGCTAGGAAGAATCACCGCGAACCTTTGCTTCACATCTTATGGAACTACTAGGAAGAATGGCCGAGAACGTTTGTCTTTCAGGAATGGTAGTTTTAGATTGAGTTTTTAATTCAACTCTTTGGAACAGCAAAGAAAAAATAACGTGAACTTTTTAGCTTCAGCAAAAGAAAATTAAAACAAGACAAAACAAGTTGGGTGTGTTCTATATTCGAATTTATTTATTTTTTATGTACAAAAATAACTGTTTTTCGACCACGTCCACAGCCATCTCTATCGTCTTCTACAAGCCATGCGCATAAAGTTGGCAACGTAGTTTTAAGTGAACCGATTTGACACCGTTTGCACCGTTTGACAGATAAAGAGCGAGTAAACCTCGAGTACTGAATCCTATGGAGATGGCATATCTTCTATACATCTATACAAATAAATAAAATTGGAGTGTCTGTTTGTAACATTAAATAACCGCTTTTTACTACGTGCATATGATTAAATATACGGTACATATACCAAAATGACATGTTTTACAATTTTTGTCTGTCTGTCTGTTTGTTCCGGTTAATCTCTGAAACGGCTGGACCGATTTTGACGGACCGATTAATACGACAATTAGAAGTAGTTTAAAATTTAATTCCAAGATTTTCTTACATTGTGACTTAGTTACACCTCACTTTTTCGTAGGTATGCCACCTCGATAGGATTTAGTACTCAGAGGAGTAAACCGGTTCACAGCAATGTTGCCGTTCCGTATCATAGCATGGCTTGTAGAAGACGATAGAGACGGCTGTGCCACGTCTCGTGCGGTTTGGTATTGCCAGTGTCGTTTAAAATATATTTGAATATAGAATGAATTCAGCGTTTTGTTTTTATTTATAAGATGCACTGTTTGATATAAGAACAAGATGGCAAGGTTCAGATATGAAAAGTGAAAATGATATTATAATTTATTTGCAATATCGTAGACTGAGTATGTGAGTATCCAGTACATATGTAAGTTCTTCGTGTTGTCACATCTCTGAAAGTGTAACCTACTTTTATCTTCTGTTGCTAAGGTATTTTTTATTTACTGCTCTTATGTTAAGGAAGTTAAAATCTAAGTCGTGTCGACTTTATGTGTAACTAAATTAAAATCACGCGAGAACGGAGCAGACAGTAGCTTAGCTGACAAAATACTCAAAACATCACAATAATTGTGATGTCAAGTTTCAAATGCTTGAAATGCTTAAGTGGCTAGTAACATAGGTGATAAGTTGTATTCTCTCTATTGATCTGTTGGTTTGTATTAACTGCGTCGTTCTGTTCGCACGAACCAAGCTCGGGTGGAGACTACAAACCGATAGAGTTGCCATGACGACGGTCACGTCACTCCATCATTTATTACTACATAAGAATGAATAAATATCAAACACACTCATATCTGCTTAGATAGATATTGCATTGAAACCTGCGTATATTCTCGAGCTTGGTACCCCATACAAACAAGACAGTAATTTGAATTTTAAACTTTTAAATATGTGTTTCAATAAATGTGGTGTACCCCATGTTCATGGAATCTCAGTGATTTAATGTTTGTTATACATAAAATATATACTGGGTTTTCGTAGCTCGCTTATATTTGCAAATCCATGAAATTGGCGAGCCTTTACTATTACTATTAGTGTTGCCATTCTGTTGGAACTAATTTATTTGTACATTTTTAATCACTAAATCGTTAAATACATAATATCGTAAAAACCATTCCAGTTTATATGTTGTACATTATATTAATTTGCTGTGTATATTTTGAATGATTTGGTGACCACCAATTTAATATATTTTTTACGAAATTTAATTAGATTTAAATATAAATGTTTCCTTTCCTGACTTATACCAACATGCACCATAGTTCAAAACCATTTCATTCATTCGGACCTCCTCTTGGGCGTTAATTCTTTAACTTTTGACCAATCGGGAGTCACAGCGAGGTCAGTGTAATCGGGATAGAGACTTACCGCCCATGAGATCTACGTAAAGTGTATAGCTTAGATAGAATATCACAGACTTCTTGGGATACACTGTGGCTCGGACAACTAAAGTTTAAACAATTCGGCGTTTTATCAAATGTCTGAGTAGCAGCACTTCCAAGACCCACGTCTACGGTGATTAAAAATGAATTGATTAGACGATATAGGTACCTAATAAATAAAAGCATTATTTCGTGTAGCATTTCAAAAGATATATCATATTTTGTAAATTTTATAGTGTCGCTATAGCATTACTATGTAACCTTAAACCTATAATATATTGTATGTATGTCCTGTGTTCTTAGCTAAGCTTAGCGCTCTGAGGACGAGTTTTGAAAGTTTTGTTTTTTTAATTAATTCGTTTGTAACGACACAGTTCAGTCTGCCCTATCAGGTAATCTGCTTCTATTTAACCTTCTAACTTTTGGAATGCTTTGAATTTTATTTTTGTTTAATCCGAACGTGTTTACTTAGTTTTTTTTTACTGTCGGCGTCTTGTACACGTGGCTGTAAAAGTTAATTTCAGTTTGTATTCAGATTAAAACTATACCATGGAATGAAAAACAGCTGTGAGATGATTTAGGCTTATCATTATTGTACATTCGTCAGCATAACCCACATGTTAACCTTAAAGGCGCCCTTATGGCTTACCGTAGTACCAACTTAAAATTTAACAATATTTTTAATGTTGTTATTATAGCTATTTGCATGCAAGGACCGATAAGGTTACCCCTATGAGGGTTTTAATCGGTTAAATTTTTCGGAATAGGTAAAAAACACTTTAATATGGATCAACCCGTATTTAAGGTTTATGGTTAACCTTTCATTATATTTAATTCGGGTTAATCAGCATTATTTTTAGGTTTAATCAAATATATGGGTTAACCTTTTAACCTGATTAATGGGCCCTTGCTTGCATGTTATTGATTTATTTTATTAAATTTTAAGACGTTTGTCACCACCAATCAATACCACGTTGAAGGGCGCCGACATTCCTCCACGTTTAAAGAACAATTTGTTCATGTAAGAATAGTTATACAGTCTGATGTGTAATTTTATATTGCTAGTTGTGAATAAGATTTATTTACATGAAACACGGATAATAAATAGCCTTTTATTGTGAAAGCTGGTATATGGTAGGTACACTGTAACATGTGAAATAACTATTGTTGTTCTCATTTCTAAGAGTATTATTCTAGTCTGCATTAAAGTTAAGAATAAACTGAACAAACTGTTTTGTTGTTTAATTTCACTCTTTGGAGAAAATACCTTATCATCATAATACGAAGTTTCTTATATGCCTCTATTTTCTTCTCTATATAACGAACTTCTTAAATAACTAACTAAATGTAGTTCGATTAAATAACTTATGATATGAGGGATATTAACAACGCCTACTTACCTGTTTATACCTTAACGTGAGCTTAACTCCGAACTTGGCCATCGATATCGATGATTTCCCTCTATGCAGTGTTTAATCACTTCATGATAATCTATAATTTAACCCAGACTCTGCGTAATATAATCTAAATTATAGGCATCAAGTTATAATGTATAGGTAAATAAGCATGTTTAAACACTGCAGGGGGCGTCATCGAAATCGAGGCTAAGGCCCAGCAGAGTTCACAACAGGTGTTAACCGTTGGTTGGTTAACGCACGTGATTGGTGTTCGTATTGGTTGACCACCGGATAATCATCACCATGGATTTCTTCCGCCGTCGAAGGCGGGTTCGGGTTTGGGCTTCTGCTCCTTCCCCGGGCTTCATCTCGTGAGGCTATTGTCACATGGTATTTGGTGCGCGGCCGTCCTCGAGTGGTGTGCCTCACAGGATGTTTGCGGCCCTCGGCGCGGTCAGCCAGCCCCGAGTGAGACCCCATTGGTAGAGGCCCAGCAGCTAGCGCCTGCGAGCGGCCGCGCAAGCGGGGTATGGGCTATAATTTAAGTAGGGGTGTTGGGATGTGAGGTGGGCTGGGGAAGTGGCATGGGCACAATATCGCAGGGCAACGCCCATTTCTTCGTGGCCCTACCAATGGTTAACGTCAAGGGCGTCGCCAGCCCATAGTCCAAGGGGGAGCAAATTGCCATGCCAGCCCAAGGCTTTATGGCAGGTTATTCCGGAAGACGCAGTGTATGAGAAAACGGAATTTTAGGTAATTTTGAGCCTGGGGGGGGGGGGGGGGGCAGCCGCCCCCCTCTGGCGATGCCCTTGGTTAACGTAACCGACTGTGGGTGAGGCCTAAAGTGTGTCAAATTGCCGTTTGAATTTCAGCAGGAGTCAAGCTCGATCTCTAGTCTAGTCGTAACCTAAGGGGCCCAATAGACTATTAGGTAATCCGCCGGCAGGCCACCGGCAGCCCTCGATCGAACAAGCCGCCTGACAAACTGATAGTCTGTGGGAGCCCTTTAGATGAGACTATAGCTCCAGACTCCTGATAGAAAAAGCGCAAACGCAAGAAAAGCTAGTTTAGTCGAGTGGCTGTTTACAAAAGACAGGCGTTATAGGACATGGTCTAATGTGAGTGATGAAAAGGCGTAAGTACCTACGTTGCAACTGTGCTCATAGTATCTACTGGAGGTAGGCGAAAGCTAGAAGTTTCGATCAACAATAACAGTTGATCGAAGGCTAGAAGTTACCACTTACCAACATGTTTGTAATTTCTAGCTATCTCTTCTAAGACCTATATTTATTTTCAGTTGTGTATTATGATGGTATAGGTAGGTACCTACTACTATGTTGTTTGTACCAAATTAGTTTTTTTTATATATTTGCATAGGGTACCTATGCATTTGACCAGCATCCAGTTTAGCATACAGGATGCAGTCTAGGGTGGTGCATGCTTACCCAAAAGGTGCCCATTCACTCTTACTTTGAAAGGCCAAGGTTATGATCGGGGACGCCATTCGCGGGCAGCGCATTCTAATCTTTAGCAGCTCGCATTAAAAATGAACTAGCGCAATAATATGGACAGGTGGAACGTCTACGATGTATGGCTATGGATGGTAAGCTAACCAGCAGCGTCTGGTACCTACCCCGACGGTGGAAAGGTGCTGTAGGAAAAAAATCGTGCAGTTCCTGTGCGCATTCTCCTAAGTCTAGCGTAGCGTAGGTATACCTTTACCTATGACGTAAAATACAGTATCGGCAATCTTTATCAGTTTTATGACGAAAGTATCGTCACAATCTTTAAGGTTCATTCGTTATCTAACCTTCACGTTAAAGACGGTTTCAAATACCAAAATTATCGGTCAACGTACTGATCTGAAGGACAAAATATTAGAAAGTTCTATTTTCACATGCCATTATCTACCGATATCGAATAAAAATCTTAGAGAAAATCTTCGTTTTTGTTCACATTTATAATGGATGAAATAATCCTACTTTTAACAGTAGGTAGGTCGGTATACCTACTAATTAGATAAAAGAAAGAAAACGAAGTTCTTAGGTTTGCAAATACTAAGTAATACTTATTTTTTTTTAACGACGACCTCCGTGCCCGTGTGGCGGCGTGGGAAACTGGGAACGCACGGTTTTCAAGGTGCCGATATGCCGCTATCTCTAGAGGTCCCAGGTTCGATTCCCGGTCGATTTCGAATTTTCGATGATTACCCTATCTTATCACATATAATATATAATACCCCCTATGCATCACTCATGCAGTCATGCATAATGCATAATCATATTGAGCATTCTCTTTTGATCTAAAATTTTATAACTTAACTTCATAGGCACAGGATTTAGCCAGGGAAACCATGTGCGCTGTATCAATTTAGACCTTATCTAGCATCTATACTTCATTCGAATTAAATAACAGATGAGGATGAGGGTAGAAATACCATTCTGGCCGTTATCACCAAAACTTATGAATCGCCTAAGTCTTTGCTTAATACCCGAACAAGTTAACTCGGCACCTGAGTGTAATAAGCGCGTCGCTTACACTCAGGTGGTGAGTCAAATTTTTTTGGTGATATCTAGCTGACTTTTGTTGATAGCGGCAATTAGTGTTTTTATTTTACAAAAAAAAGCCAATTAATATCTCTTTAGTTTATAAAATTAATGAAGGGCCTAAAGTTTTAAGCGATAATTGGGCTACCGCGTAATATGGACTGAACGTTTTTTGGAGCTGTCAATTTTATTATAAAAAATAGCCGCTATTAGTTCCCTGCTAGTTACGTCGGGTATAATAACAGCTAGCTAGCAACGTTCCAACAGAACAAAGCAGCTCAAATCTATCTAAATAAGGAATTCAAATGACAGATGAAGCACATGTCCAAATCCATATTTTTAGCCCATAACCCCCAGATGTAAATTATAAAATAAATGAAAATTATCGTAACATCCTCTACTGTAGTGTCTGTGGAATACTTTTACCTTCACATGCTCTTCAGCTGCAGTAAAAACACTTGTTTGCAGAAAAAATGCAACTTTTGCAACGTTGAAATTTTTTCATGCCACTTGGAGATAGCTTTCTGACAAAGGTAACATTCCCTTATATTTAATGCTAGGGCTTCACCTGCGTGACGCCTAACGGCGTTAATAACGGCATTCGCGCCTTAGCAAATTAGCGCGCTAAGACCCGGCTACAACAGCGTATTATATCAAATAGCGCGCTAATTAATGGCATTAGACGCAGATGAAGCTCCAGCATAAGAAGAAATAAAACTGCATTTGTAGATTTTTTTAAAGTCAGCTGTTCTATTTAAGGTCAATGTGGGGAAGTCCGTCTAGCGCCAATAACTTCCATTTTTGAATGAGTAGCTTCTTATGCCTCGGTCGGTAAAACAGTATTACGGAGCTAGTTCGAACTGAAAATCATAGACGTCGCTAACATCATTAGGTTGAAAGAAATTGGTAGGCCATTTTTTTTCGAGTTTTGTACTTGAAGCTGGAGTGTAACGTCTCTTCAAAAAACTAAAAAAAAGTAGAAAATCAATGGAGTTCTTGGAGTTTCTTTGATTACGCAAGTCATTTAGTGATCAATATACTTATTTCTGGTGATGAATTCATTTATAGCGCTTGAGTTTCGTAATTATTACCTGCAACAAATTACTAACCACAAACTGTAATAGTTGGGAAGTCCGTCTGGCATACGTAAGGCAAGTCCGTCATATGACGGTCTTGCCTCAATGAGAGAGTTTCTTTTGACGTTTCATCGTGCAGTTCAAAAATTTGTACTAGATGGCGCTACCCCACTATAGCGACCTAACTTTTTCTGAAGAAGTAAACGAAAAAGTACCTAATAGAAAATAGCAAAGAAAATAGTATGTCTGTAGTAAGGCGTACATTAGACGGTCATGCAACAATCAGTCAATTCCATCACTCATGACTATCTAACCAATCGGTATAGAGGAACTTCGGGCAGCGTTATGAATGGTTCTTTTTGATTAGCTAAAAGAATCGTGAATGATAGCAAACTGACAGCAAAACCTACAGTCTAATGGGCGCCTAATAGGAAGACTAAAGCGGCCCATTCACGGCAGGCCGTCCCGCCCTAGTTTACATTAAAAGAGCACCTGGGGGCTACCGCGTAACTTTATGGGTATGAACTTCATACGTTTTTGGGAACTTTAAGTCTATTTTATAAAGAAAATAGCCGCTATCAGTTCCTTGTTTTAAGACGTCGGGTATGACGATAACTAGCTAGCAACGTTCAATAGAACAAAGCAGCAAAAATCTATGGGGGGCTACCGGCTAAGAAATATGGATATGGGTATGGGCTTCAACTGTCATTTGAATTCCTTATCTTGATAGATTTTTGCTGAAATTTATTAAAATAAGGAATTCACATGACAGTTGAAGCCCATACCCATATCCATATTTTTTTGCCGGTAGCACCCCTGGGTCCAGTAACTGAGGTACTACTCGACTCGCCTTCCACCGTTTACATTGGTAAAGTAATTGGGCCCAGAACCTCTGGTAAAAGTACTGGGCCCAGTTGGTTTTCCGAGCGAGTCAACGGTTTACACAGGGCGAGTAGGCAGACGAGTCGAGTTACAAGTGGTGGGGAACAACTTGGCCGAGCAACTATGCTCCGCGCGAGACCACTCGACTCGCTCAGTAGGTCTAGCACAACTTAGCGCGACTCTTTGTCGCGCTCCTTTCAACCAATCAGCACTTCGCCTTAAGTCGCGCGCGCTATCTACGAGCGATCTGATTGGTTGAAAGTGCCCGCGACTCTTTGTCACTCGAGTCGCGCTCAAGTTGTGCTAGCCCTACCCATTTTACTCGCCCTTTCGTTTACATTGGTCGAGTTAGCCTGCTTTTTGTCGCTCGCTACTCAACTCGGCCGCCTACTCGACCAATGTAAACTAGGCTTTTACGCAGGATGGTGAATGTTGTCGCAGGAGGCTCCTGCAACAACATTCACTATCCTGCGTGAGGCGAGACGGATGGCGGGGCGGCCTGCCGTGAATGGGCCGCTTTTAAAATAATCAATAATCGACCAAAGAGTACATTATTATCCCACAGATAAGGTAGAAAGTGAACTTCAATCACAAAAACCATACAGAATAATTTGACAGTACAACCGACCGACACACAAGTCTTTTTAAGGCTCAATGAACTAATTCTTTGCCATAAATGCTGAAAAAAGCAGGTTGTATTAGAGTTACAGCGCCATCTAGTGCATCGAAAAATTACTGCAGGAAACTCCCCCATTGCAGATATTGTCAACCTTTTCAGCTGCACGTATTTTACCTGCATGATAAAGCCGTGATATCGATAAATCCCTAGGGATATAATTATGTACCGTAAGATAGTAATGAATCGCTTTCGTATATCTTCCTTATTAAGAATATAAAAATTGAATTAGAAAATAAAAAATTATGTTTTACTAGGAAATTGGCTACATACAATTTTATTAAAAATGTTTGCAACCACTGTCACCAAAGATATGCCGGACTTGCCTGAAAATAAAATAAAATCAATTATCTTTGAAATGTAAACCTTATAGACAAATACATAAATCACACATTTCAACGCTAGTTTAACGTCACTGCTAGAAACTGTTTTCATACATATTGCCTCACAAGTTATGGATATAGTGCTAGTAGACGGACTTACCCTAAACTGCACGGGAAGTCCGTCTACACGCCGTGTTTTAAAAAATATCATATAAATCTAAAGATAATTGCAATTCATACTATTTTAAGACCAATATAGGTAAATAAATATATTACCTATAATTTCCGACGACACAAGTCACTTTAGAAAGCGTATCTCGATTCAATAAGTTCAGTTGAACTTTAATTTTAGAAAAGTATGCCGGACTTCCCCACATTGACCTTAATAGAAAAGTACCACATCACTGACTCGACATTAAATCCATGATATTTCATTGTATATTTCATGTTGTAAGTGAGATTTGATCCTTATATGATTTACCTCATAGATTGATGCGATAAACTACAGGCCGGTTCGATTCCTGGGTGTGGAAAGCATATTTTGAAAAACTTTGAATGCAGTTTTGTTTCTCTTTAAAAAATACCTAAAGTAATGGTTCCTTTGTGTGAAATTTGCTATCTCCATTGTTTTAATGCTTTCCCTAAAGGTGGCATGAAAAGTTTCACCTGTATAAGTACATGGTTGATTGGTTTCTTCAGATTTGGAACCCGACAGATGTAGGGCTTATGACCGAATACTCGTACGCTACTTATCTTTGGAAGCGTCTCAAACATCGCCCTGTCACTTTAAATGTCAAACGTATGAAAGAGATGCCATGATGTTTGAGACGCTCCCAAAGATGATTTGCGTTCGAGAGTTCAATGAACTCTTTTTTCCACTTATGTAAGCGAGAGTGCGGAACCAGCAATAAAGAGGCACGATCGGCTTAAGCATTTGGCTCTCTTCCATCCATCGGCCGGTGCGTCCAAGTAGAAGGGATACAGCGGCATATTGCTATCACGTAAAATTATTGTCTGTAAACCGACTTTTATTATTATTATTTATAGGGGGGACGCCAGCGAAGCCGGACGGGTGATCAGTCACCTAGGTCGGGACCATTTCACCCAGTTCCCCAAAAAACCGACTTTACAGACAACCAGTATTTTTTAATGCAGCTTATGCTAGAAAATTAGACCCTATTCCTTGTGCTGAAGCAACATTTTACTTTGCAGGCATGAGCTGTCATAAGACCCATAATACATTATACAAAGTATAGCAACAAAACATCAATCACCAATCTCAATAAGTGGTGTTAATATGTAATATGCTAGTACTTATGACTTAGTTTAGTTGCCTACAAAACTAAAGTCTTAAGGATAACGTTGTATATTAATTAGAACTTTTCCTGAAATAAAAATGTAATAAATTTACTGGTGTTGTTATAACTCAAATAAAGGGCATTTATTTGTTGATTTATTTGGATTTTTAATTAATTAATCCTTCAACGCCCCAGAAATTAGACACAACAGATTTTCCATTATAGAAAAATGGAAAATGAAGCAAAAGGTTGTGGGTTCGAGTCCCATCGGACTAGTTGTGAGACGGGTTGATTTTTTCAAAAATACTTCATTTTCCATTTTTCTATAATAAAAATTGCATTGTGAATGCAAAAAAGTAAATATTTAAATAGATTTTCCATTGTTCTCCAGCCCTATTCAGCCAGTCCGGCGTCAATGGGTTAAACTACACATCCTAACACTTTAGTTCTATTTGAGTTTGTAAGGTGTTTTAGGTTATTAATTATTCTAAACAAATGAAAAATTGGTTAGCTTTTGTATTATTTATGTATTTTGAAATTGCTCACAAAGCCAAATTAAATTTACATAAATACAATTTATTGATAACTTTTATACAAGACGTAAATACACAAAAGGTTCATAGTGAAATCATGTTGGTGTTGCTTATTTAGTGAAAAACAAAATTGCTAAATGTTTTCACAATGGATTAATAATTAAATTAATATTCAGTAACACTAGAGATCATACAACTGAACTGAATATAAAGAAGCATATCTGCACTCAAAGGGTGTTGACAAAACTATTACAAAGACATCCAACTTTGTGACGGTACACACTATCCTTTGTATAAAATTAACCAAATCTGTAACCATGAAATATATACATTTAAGTCTCCAGATATTTATTTGCTATTTTAATGATAGTAAAAAAATATGCATACCTAATTACTGTAATGAAGCTACATGTGAATGGATAACAACAACGATCTGTCGAGGACCATCGAGCATCCGCTCCAAGACAAGTAAGGGGCGAGGCTACGTAGAAATGCAGGGAGGGCCTCGGCGGGTGGACGGCCGCCAGCAGCGACCACTGATGCCCACTAATAATAAAAATTTGTCCACATTGTCTCTTCACAAGTTACTGGGTCTAAGGTGTATAACATAACTTGCACTCTTTAAAATCATGATATATCTGTTAGTTTCTTGTCGCACCTCGAGTCGCGCGCGTGGGAGAGGCACTGATGGGTGTGTGCGGCGACACGGGTGCTCAGTTATCCATCGCGTATCTTCGTGTCCACTCCTTGGCGTTTCTAATTGCTTCTCCTTCGTTAACCTTCCAGAGCTCAGCCACGTCGTTCGCCAGCGGGTCGTCTGGGTTCGGTGCCGACAATAACGCCTGAATAGACAACAGCACCGTGCGGATCTGAAGTGCAGGGCTCCATTTGTCCTTGAGGATATCCAAGCATATACGGCCAAGCCGATCTATGTTCGGATGGTATATTTTCGTTATAAACCTAACCTTAGGCGCTGACATGGGATAGTCTTCTGGTAGAAATAATTCTAATTTAAATAGTCCACCTTCAAAAGGCGAGTCTTCTGGGCCGGTGACAATCACATGGAAGTAACGTGCATTAGTCTCACTGGGCACCGCGCTTATTCCTGGCACAGGCTCTTGCATTAGTCGTTGTGTCTCTTTGATTATTCTACGTGGTAGGGCTGCCATTTTAAATATGCGGTCTAGCGCAATTTGTCAAATGGAAGCAACTAATCATATAACTATAAAAAATATCTAATAGTCTTTTCACTGCACGTATTTATGACAAATATTGAGGCACGTTTACTAAATTACAATAGCATTCTATCCATGATATTACAAAAACGCGACTACAAAAGCGAAGGTACTTAATTTTAACCATAGACAAAATGATTTGCAGGACTATAGAGAACACGTGCAGTATAGAATTGAAAGCGTTCGCTTTTCTTATTTTTTGTAACAAGTATTGATTCAATACGTTTTAATATTTCCTCTTAAGCAAGAACATGAACGTCCTTTTTATTTTGAAGATGTTTCATTAGAATTAACGAAAAGAGTAATTTCAAAATGATTGAAGTTAAAACAAAAAAGTGTCTTGCTTAGTGTGTAAATACTTTAATATTTTTGTCTATGCTTAAGATGACCATAAAGCAAAATACGTGTTGTAGTGGTTGTAGGCATAGATGTATTATTCCTGTAGATGGAGCATAAGAAAATGAACAATTTCTTCTATAATCGACTCTCGTCTCTCAAATGGCGACATGTCGTGTGTTAAAAAGAGATAACAATAGCCCAACGTGTGCGTCTTAATGAGCTGCGCGCCACTTGAAAGTAAACGTCATATTTGTTTGTTAACCAACTGGTTAACAAATGCTTCAGAAAGAAAAGCTTTTTTTGTAGTATAATATAGAAAGATTTGATGGTGTGGTGCGGTAAATCTGTTGTTTGTTAAGAATGGCCTGTACTGTTCCCGGTTATTCAAGCAGAGTGAGTGTTTTGAAAGAGAATAATGAACACATATCATTTCAGAGGTAAGTCACACTCATTGTTTTGTGTTTTTGCGAACACATTTTTATAGCTTACTGGTCCGTATTTGCAAAAACTAAATTGTTGTACGTGTATACACAGTTTAACATTGACTTGGTTGAAGAAAATCGGGTGTTTTTAGGCTAAAAATATATAATTTATAGCCAATTGGAATTTTTTGACATTTGACCAACCTGATAGTGTTGTAGTCCGATTTTATTATGTAATATCGATAAAAAATTGTAGTGTTAACAATTTTGTATTTCAACTTATTTTTTCTCAATTTTAAACAGATTTCCCACCGCCGCGCCGCCGTCGATGTAAAGGAAACGTGAATAAGAAACGTAAAAAGGCGACGATTGGAGACCTTCGCAACAAACAAGAATATGCTCGATGCACTTATTAAAGCAAATTGTGGATTTATACTTAAAAAATTGAATACCTACATTAAGAGTATAAAAATTAGCGTGAAATCTGTATTTTTTCCTTGATATCATTCAGCAGATTATTTAATTTAATAAATTGATTAGAAATCTCGTTCAGTTTTACGACTATACCTCCTAGTATAAATAGTATGATTATCATCATTATCATATAAACGTCCTTACTGCTGGGCTATAGGCCTCCCCTGTGCATGAAAACACCACAGGTAGAACGGGCCATAAGTGGCATAACCCACCACGCGAAGCCAATGCGGATTGGTGGGTGAGGGTGCCAACGACTGCTAATGCAATCGGGACCAATGGCTTAACGTGCTTTCCGAAGCACAGAGGACAACGAATGTTGCTTAACATCAACCACCGGATGCAAAATGCGCGTACCAATGAGCCATCGATCTCCTCAAGTATAATTATAGTACCTTCTTCATATTTGGCACTGATTCAAAATTAAAGGGCATGCTTAGACCAAGAAACTGAACAACTTTCTCTTTGGAGCATAGCATACGTCGAAATATAAAAAAATATTCTGCCACACTAGATCGATCAGCTGAGCGTGCGCTTTTGTCTGGAGGGAAGAAATTTTTGCTATATTACGACCTATGCCGAAGTATCATAGCACAAACAAAATTCTAAGGCCGTGAGCACTTTGGAGACGATTAGTACTAAAAACTGACAGAAAAGCGGATTATGAACCGCCCAATTACATTAAGTCTCTAGCCGCATTGAAAAGCGCGAAGCGCTCTATTCAATGCGGCGTAGTTTCGATCAGCCGTATTGAATACGGCGTATCTTGAATCCGCCGCATTACAATGTGGTGCTGTTTTCCAATACAGCTAGTTGCTATGTAATACGGTGAAATATACAATACGCCTGCGATATATACATATGCATTGTAATTTTATGTATCGCATTGCATTATAATTATTTTTAATTTTTTTATCGATAACTTGTTATAAAAAAAATACCACAGCACTATCATTGCATCATCATCATCTAGCATTGCATAGTCAAAATGGAGACATTAACTAATTACGACGCAACAGATTAACATGTATGTCTCTTTCTATCTTATGACAATTTGATTGTGTTAGAAGGGGTAAAGGATGGGTGAGTTATAGCTTATTTTTGTGATCCATCTATAGGAATAATACATCTATGGTTGTAGGATTCAGTACCTACTCAGAGGTGTTGTCTAATCTTGTCAAAATAATGGTGGGAAATTCAAAGTTTCAGTTTCATTTCAGTTTTCAGTTTTGTTTTTTTGTGTGTACATTTATTTAGATAAATCTATTGCGAAATGACCACATTATAGGTTTTTAATACAGAACTAATGGGTACATATTATTATTGTTTATTTGCATAATAAGTACATAAGTTAGTAAGCATAAAGTTATTTGTGTGGTAGTTAAAATTACAAAGTCGTTTTTGAAAACTGGAATATTAATTGTGGTTTTGTAAGTATGTAAGTACCTATATTGAAGGACAATCTCAGAATTATTTACGTCGTCGCTGCGACTTTATCTCCTAACTATGTGACAAGGGCCTAATCATGTAGGATAATATTTGCTAGGGGAAATAGTCTTAGTTCAGTGTCCCTGTGAAGATGTCAAAATTCGATTTATGATTATTCATCATCATCATTTCAACCGTACGACGCCCACTGCTGGGCATTTTGTCGAAATCACTTTTTTTTATAAATACTGGTTTATTTTAATTATTACTTTTTGCATTATCAATGCTATTTTTATTATTGAAAAATGGAAAATGAAGTATTTAGAAAAAATCGACCCGTTTCACAACTAGCTCCGATGGGACTCGAGTCTAGAACCCGATCCTTTCCCCAATCCAGGCGACTGCTCTGACCTCAGCTGCTGCTTAACGACTCCATAATTACATAATTTTCTACAGTTCACGTTTTTTCCAAATTTAATTGCCGATTTAGAAAATTTATTGAAAAATAAAAAATCTTGACGGAAATTATACAAAGAACACCTTGTCGTGAGAATGACCGTACCGTCCAAATCACTGTTGACTGTTCAAACTGAATGGCGTGTAATACGTCCCTGTCACATGCAGAGTCGGTCGAAGAGCAGACGAAATGCCTCTCCAGATAAAAGATCTCGTTTTGAGAACCATTTGTCTCGTAAAAGGAAAATCGAAAACATTCATCTAGTTTTGGAAAAAGGCTTTCTACTTGACAAGTTTTGCATTGCAAATTAATGATTGACAATAAGTTACGCTAGACAAATATGTCTAGATTATGTTAGTGATTTTTTTTCATTGTAAATTAGTATTTTAGTGCTTGTCTATGTAGCTTGATAAATAACAAAAAATCCATAAGTTCATCTTGATAGGACTTTTTAACCCCCGACGACGTAAAAAGAGGAGTTATAAGGGTTATAGCTAGTTCAACGTGTCTCTGTCTGTCTGTGCATCTGTGGCATCGCATCGTACCTCCTGAAGGGTTTTTTGGCGCCATTTTGGCGGATTAGGTTAAGTGGATATTTTATTTAATCGCAATTTGTTTCATAGTGGACTTTGTGACTCAAGATAGGAGTGGTTTTGTGCCCCAAGTGTCTACGCAACTGGTCGATGTGTGGATTAAATATGCGCTATCTCGGTAACGTGATGCCGAGTGTTTTATTGTAGTGGTGACTACCTCAGCAAGAATTACCGAGAAGACCGACTCGACATACTTGACGCCAAATACTCCAAGAAGCATTGAATGTAACACACCTGCATTCTAATGAAAACATAAGAAACTATAATAAATATACATAATACTCAAGAATTGGCAGTATGGCTTAATGGCTTCGCCTGTCTGACTGACTTTTTTACTACTACTACCTCCTGAAGGAATGGACTGATTTTGATACAGTTTGTTTTGTTTGGACGAGATGGTTCATCGCTACAATTTGTAAAGATCAGTCGTTTCAAGGTCACCAGCTGTTTTAGTTAGCTGCAATAGGAATCTTACACGCATATTGTTTTTTTTACTTACATTAAAATGTGTGTAAAAGAATAAAATAAAAATAAAAAAAATTAAATACCACAAGAAAAACTCTAAATAGTAAATAAGTAACATTAAAATCTCTCTCGGTCGCGGGACAATAAATAGAGGGGTGTTTTGGGAGTAGGTATTTTATGTGATTCTTTTGAGCTCAATTTACCTTCATATACTTAAATACTTAGGTATATTTCCCGAGGGGACAAAATACGTAGCATAGTCCCCTAAAGGTGCGTCCACATTTGTAACATTTTGGCGTGTCTGAACACCGTGTCTTTATAATTATAATACATTGTCCCTTTGATACAGTATTAACACAGCCCATGCCCAACAAAGCTAGCGATGCATGATAAAGACACGGTGTTCGGACACGCCAAAGTGTTACAAGTGTGCACGCACCTTAAGGTAATACCTTTACTATATACTATTTTTACTATTAGGTATATTTTTATTATACCTTTACTATTTTTACTATACCTTTATCCGTGACTCCGGCCCGAAGGCGTCCGATTGTGCCAGCCTCGGGAACGCGAAGAAACGCACTATTAATGCAAATATGTCGTTCATTTGAACAGCTCCCTCCCTCATGAATACTAACTGCAGATTCTGTTGATGTCCTCGATAAAACTGGAGTACATGTTGAATAGTGGAAAATGAGAAATACCTAATTAGGTATAATAGGTACCTCTGTAAAGCTGTTTAATTCCTGCAATGCCACTTTTTGTAGTATATAAACGTAAGTAACTTAACCTCTTTTATGTCCCAGAGATTTTCTACAAAGTGGCGCATTTGTCAAAATTTCAAAATGGCGGCTAAATTTAGCTGGTTTTGCAAAAAAAACTCAAAAATTGCTTAAACCCTTTTTCTCTAAAATTTTGTATGAAACTCAACAAAATTTGTCGATTAAAAGATTCATCATCATCATCATCATTTCAACCGTACGACGCCCACTGCTGGGCATAGGCCTCCCCCAAGGATCTCCACAACGATCGGTCCTGCGCTGCCCGCATCCAGCGGCTTCCCGCGACCTTGACTAGATCGTCGGTCCACCTTGTAGGGGGCCTGCCCACGGAACGTCGTCCGGTTCGCGGTCGCCATTCGAGAACCTTTCCGCCCCAACGGCCATCGGTTCTCCGCGCTATGTGTCCCGCCCACTGCCACTTCAACTGAGCAATCCTTCGAGCGATGTCGGTCGTTTTAGTTCTCCTGCGGATCACATCATTTCTGATTCGATCGAGCAGGGAAATACCAAGCATCGCTCTCTCCATTGCTCGCTGGGTAACCTTGAGCCTTCTAATGAGACCCATAGTAAAAGACCACGTCTCGCTTCCATAAGTCATAACTGGCAACACACACTGGTCAAAGACCTTAGTCTTGAGACATTGAGGAATTTTGGACGCAAATATATGCCGGAGCTTCCCAAACGCTGCCCATCCGAGCTGGATTCGACGAGAGATCTCTTTCTCGAAGTTGGACTTACCTAATTGGATTGTCTGTCCTAGGTAGACATAGTGGTCAACAACTTCGAGTGTAATGTTCCCAACATTAACTGGAGCGGATGCAACATGGGCATTGGACATGATTTTCGTCTTATCCATGTTCATCTTCAGACCCACTCTTTGGGAAGCATTGCTGAGATCTTCGAGCATTGTGTTCAGGTCTTCCAAGGTCTCAGCCATGAGAACTACATCATCGGAAAACCGCAGGTGTGTTAGGTACTCGCCATTGATGTTAATGCCGAATCCTTTCCAGTCCAGTAGCTTGAAAATATCCTCCAACGCAGCTGTGAACAGTTTCGGAGAAATGACGTCTCCCTGTCTCACACCTCGCTGTAGTTGGATAGGATTAGAGCTCTGGTTCTGTAATCGGACCGTCATGGTGACGTTTTGGTATAAGTACCTCAGCACCTCGATGTACCTACCTGTAGTCTATTTGGCACCTCTGGAGAGACTGCAGCACTGCCCAGGTCACGATCGAATCAAAGGCTTTCTCATAGTCCACGAACGCCAAGCATAGTGGCAAGTTATACTCTTCGGTCTTCTGTAAAACTTGCCGCAGCGTATGAACGTGGTCTATGGTACTATAACCTTTTCGGAACCCGGCTTGTTCGGGAGGTTGGAAGTCGTCGAACCTGCGAGCGAGACGTAATGACTCTACTCTACTCTACGACGAGATGTAATGACTCTCGAAAACAACTTGTAGATATGGCTCAGAAGCGAGATGGGTCGGTAGTTTTTCAAGAGAGTCTTATCACCCTTCTTGAAGAACAGCATCACATCGCTTCTGCCCCATGCCTTTGGCGTTTTGCCCTCGAGGATGACAGAGTTGAAGAGCTTCTAGAGGACCTTAAGTATCGGCTTACCGCCCGCTCTCAGAAGTTCTGTTGTGATTCCGTCATCGCCCGCCCCGCTTTGTTGTTTTTGAGCTGCTTGAGAGCCATTAAAAGATTAAACGTTATTAAATAAGCTATGTTTGTATGTGTTATGTATAATAGTGTATAGGTACTTTTTAAAACAAACGATATTCGAAAGTGAAAGAGAAAGTCCATTAAGAAAAAAAGTAGGACTACTTATTTAAAAAAAAATTAAATACTTATGTTACAAATACAAATAACTTTATTCAGTCTCCTACTTCATAGATAAAAGCTTTAATTAGAAACGTAATCTTGATTTAATTTGATATTAAGTGATTTGCATTCACTGTTACGATTAAATTAAGCTATTTCAAAGAAGAAATCCCTGTATGACAGGACAAAAATAGGTAAGTATACCTACAGTACCTACACAGACAACGAAAGCAAGAAAAAGGAAAGAAAGTAGGTACCTACCTAGTATGTGTTAGGGCTTATTACACTTGGCTAAATACAGCATCTAATTAAGCATACATTGCTTTCTTTGAGCTCATTTGTGTAGCAAGTGATGCAATCAAAACAAGCAATGTATGCTTAATTAGATGCTGAATTTAGCCAAGTGTAATAAGCCCTTAAGGAGAAATGTGCATGTGCAGCTAATAATGACCCTGTCTCAGCGAATTGTTTCGAAGAAGAGTGGATAGTTGATTAAATTTGATAAACACGACTAATTAATGAGTCACTGTTACCAGTTACCTAATTATTTTTGATATTGACACAAGTGTTAGAGTTATTTAACCTAAATTACCTACCTACTCGTAGTAGGCAGAATATGCAGAAAAATGTTAAACTTTAATCTACGGTGAGGTTTATTATTTAAAGCAATCAGAAATATTAAAAAAAAAATGGATAAAAAATATTTAGATTTAAGTTGTTGATTGTCAATTTAGCCTAGGCGTGCATGAAAGCTTTACTTGATCGGCCAATGAAAAAATCGGTCAGTTTTTATATTGAAAATGGCCGATTTAGGTCCGGTTGCTCGAAGCTTAGTTAGGGTTAAATTATGGTTAAAGTAAAATTAACCGGCGGTCAAATTTAAAAAGCGTTGTTGAAGCAGCGGTTACTTTAACGAGCTATCAAATTACAGATTTAACGGCGGTCAAAATAACCGACAGGGTGGGGGTGGTTTAAATTTTGACATTAGTAATTAAGGGAAGGTTAATAAAATAGTACAGACAACACTATTAACCCTAAGATAACCAATGTATTTTTCTTTTACCGATGTCAAAATTGACATCAGTAAAATTTTAACTTTTGTCAATTTTGACAAAAGTTAAATGTACGAGCAACCGGACCTTAGTAAGCTATCATGCGCGCGTGTCAACGTTATGCCATAGGAATAAGTAACATAAATTCTTATGGTAATGTCAAGGAATTTATAATACAACAGGAAGGTGCACTGCTGCTAAAAAACGGTCCTAATGAGATAGTAAGAACGAGGTCAGTTTATCTCACTCCATCCCATTACGGCGGCCACGAACATGCGCGACGGGCGGCGGGCGGCGACGAGCGAATTGCGAACTTGACACAACGAAGACGGAAAACGTCAGAAAACGTCATTCGGCTTGTAATGTTGCTACTTTAACATTCTGAAATCTATCATTCAAATTCTTTTCTAGGATAAGCCATAAAAAACTTAAACGACCTGATACATTTTTATGCTTAATACAGTAATACCTACATTAATATGCGATGTTTTCTATTGTCTAAAAGTAATACGAAGCGGAAATTTTACGAAATTTAATTTTTATAACGAAAGTTGTGAACCATAAATCTACTAAACCTTTTATTTAAGAGTGCTGGCAATTTCAGAGAAAGGGACACCCTCACCTCGTTCTTGCGGTCTCAGCTGGACCGTTGACATTTTGTATTGAAATATAAACCTTATCTCTTAATATTAAAGTGTATTTTTAAATACACAAAAATACGGAGTGCACCTTCCTGTTGTACGTAGTACTTATAAATTCCTTGGGTAATGTGTATGTTGTAACCATGAAGTTCGACTTAATACTGAGGTAACTGGAGAGTGCAGTACGAACAATTTTTTGAATACCACAAATAACACAGTGGCTGTCTTCCGTCTCACCTACACTTTAAAAAAATACGTATGGTCATATGAGACAGCTGACAGCCACTACATACATAAATGTCAAATTTGTTGGCGACACTTTTTTATTCAGGGTGAGAGCTCCAGTTACCTCAGAGTATTAAGTCAAACTTCATGGTTGTAACTGACAGATTTTTTGATCGGCCGATGAAGTGAAGGCTTCCATCACAGCCTTCTCTATTGTTCTTCTACAAGCCATGCTATTAGGTTTGACAACGTCGCATTTTTCGTTGGGTGTGAACCGATTTAAGGCCTGTCGCATATTATACGATTTTTTCTGTCAGATAGTTTTGTTGTAGACTCCGCATACTATCAGAATTCTGACGTGTCGTGACGTCCGCTTCTAATGAGTCTCGGATGCAAACGATCGGACGGCAAAATTCTGATCAGAAGTCGGAGGGCGCGCTCTCAATACATGTGTACTAGACCCCGCACACCTATCAGAAATTCCCATAAGATGTCAAGTCGAGTGGACGCGGACGCACGTGTGCACTTTGTACGGCAAGACAATAAGTTCATCAAACGATCTGACTGACATTCGATACAATAAAAAGAAATATCTGGAAAGTTTCTCATTTTTGCGCGTGTCATTTAAATAGAATACCTCTGTACCAAATTTCATTGAAATTGGTGTAGTAGTTTAGGCGTGATAACTTTCATCCCCTATTTTAACCCCTTACAGCCCTTTTTTTGGTTCAGTAGTTTAGGCGTGATTGCGTAACACACGACAGTTTCTTTCGCATTTATAATTTTAACTAGGGATTATAGGCTGATTGACGAAGTTTTCGACACTCATTCTGAAGTAGTATAAATTTTTTTTTGGATATGCTCTCAATTTCAGAAACATTGTACTTATGTATGTAAATTTCCTAGTGTCATCCTATCACTCCACAGTGGATGGATGCACCCAATATTGCTTTTTTCGCTGTCGTCTTTGGATTCTAAAGGCAAGAGCACATACCACAACACAACCGCCTCTTCGAAATCCATGTTGATGACTGACTTGACTGCGAAAAAGTTGTATGTCGCTCCCGCGTGCGGTCTCGTGTGTGCATCTTTTTAAGGCGCTACTCGGAAAAAGTATGGACTTTTGGATATAAAACTATAGGACGGTTAGAGTTGTTACAAATCTGGTAATAAGATATGTATTTCTTTATACCTTTATCTAGATTCGTATAGTTTCAGAAACACGATTTTAAGATTTTGGCTCGACACTTTTTATTTTCAAAAAGACCTCTAAAAAATACGAAATATCAAGATTATTCTGAAATGGGGTTACATATACTATTGGAAATTGGTTTAATTAGTGAACACCAATAATATTTAGGATCGTGTAGAAGCATTTTTTTTAAAATCGCTATAGTTTTTGAATACGCAGTGATTTTGTGTTTTTTTTGCCTAATCTGCAAAATCGATCACGCTCCCGCGCGCGTCGTTTTCTCATTGCTATCTCGCTTCAGTCAGCATAATTTTTCCGAGTATCGCCTTAATCGCGGCGAGGAGACGGCAATAGAGACAAATAAATTGCCGTGTAAATAAGTGCGGTGACAGAGACAAATAAATTGCCGTGTAAATAAGTGTGCGCGCTAGCCCTAAGTTTAAGTTTTAACAGAAAATTGGGAAAATTTTATGAATCCTTGCCTTGTTTAATAGTACACGCTATCAATATAATGCTTAATGATGATTACATAAGGAAAAGCATATAATTTCTTCAAATTTACTTTAAAATCCACTGAAATCACAACAAACCAAGCACCAAAACAACCGTTTATTTTAAAATGACACTTGTGTATTATCCGACTAAGTTTGCTTTGTAGGAAGTTGTGACGAGCGTAAATACTTCCTTAACGCGAACGCAAATAGAACGCATAATATTAACCACTAGTTATGGTTGGTCAAGTTGCCCCATAGGTTTCCATAGCATCTGCTTATTTTTAACTAGGTCGGGTTACCTCTAACCAAATGTTCGGTCTACGCTTAGGTTCACAAGCGACGTTGCCAAACCGCCATAGCATGGCTTGTAGTAAAGGAGGCTGTGCTTCCATGCGTTTGAGCCCTTATTGTTGTTTATTAAATGACACCAAGTCGATTCTGTCATAACTTTAATTAGGCACGCTACGCTACACCATTATGGCTACACGGCGCGTTATCTCCAAAAAAACGTGATCCAAATTTATTTATACTAACCCAACCGAATTGAGATAACAGTGAATGAATAAATCGGACTTTCGAATCTTGGAGACTTTGTCGTTGGGAATGTGATTACAATTTTCGCCAGTGATAAACAAGTCCCGATAGCCGTGATCGTCTAGTGGTTAGGACCCTACGTTGTGGCCGTAGTAACCCAGGTTCGAATCCTGGTCACGGCAGTGATACACTGTCGCGGCGGGGCGTCTTTTTGTTATGATTACTTACTATTATTAGACTTTTGCAATATGTTAAATTAGAATTTCATAGAAGCCAACTTATGTTTTATAATATTTTTAATACCTACCTACTTACACAAACCCCAAGTAATTTATTATCTATACCACAGATAATATAATACTATACTAGTATCTATACCTATCTTTACTAATATTATAAACAGGAAAGATTTGATTGTTTGTTTGTTTGAATCGAATAGGTTCTGACACTACTGGACCTATTTAGAAAATTCTTTGACCATTAGAAAGCTACATTCTTCCTGAGTGACATAGGCTATATTTTAACATTCCTATATAAAACTAAGAAGAGATCAAAATTTTGCAATAATAATTTAATTTATTGTTCAATTCTTCAGTAGCTCCAAAAATTTATTCGAAAACATTCTAATAAATAACATTAGGGAAACTGGCGGTGTTCCAGTTTGTCGGTACGATAAAAGTACAATTTGGTAAATTGTTATTGCCTCAAAGTAACATTAGGTACTTACCTTGTTTTAAAGTTATAAAACTAGCAAAATTATAATAAAGGTAGAAGCCCAGTTCATTTCAGTTTCCCGGTTTTAAGTAATTTTAACCTAAAAAGATAGGTATACCTTCTTATGGTAAAAAAATGTACCTACCTAGGTAGAATAATAAAAATTATCTTAATTTGTTAATTATTATTTCTGCATAACATTTAGACATTAAAATGTGTGTTTTACAGCTTTTACTTAATTACCTAAGTATTTGATTTATCTATTGGGTAGTGGACTAGTGGTACATAATACGGAAAAAATATTTGTACCTACATGAAATATTTTTTAGAAATAATTACTTACTGCCATGTGATGTGTTCAGGATAGAGACCACAAAACGATAGATAGGTACTTATAGAAATATTTGTCTGTTTGTATTGTTCACTTTTCATGCAATAATTATAGGTAAGAATGTAGTACCGTTATTATTCTAAGGTAGTATCTAAGTAAGGGCATGTATGAATATTTTAATTTAATAATGGTGATTAAAAAAAATATATGTTTTCGATAATAACTAATAACAGGCAGTTGGCATCCTTTTTTATCAAACGACAATTTTATGTCTCAATAAGTATTAAATATGATTTTTTTAAGAAAATGAAAAGGACATGAGACATGCTTTGCAATGGCAATATTTTTTTTATTGCTATTGTTTAGTTTTTACCTATCAGTGACACCGTAGTAATTTATTTTAGCGAGATCAACTGATCCGAAAAATAATGTTTATGAAAGTGAAACTGAAAAGTCCTTGATACCAAGGAAAAATAAAAAAATAGCACTGCAAAATTCAAATCATACTTAGTTATGTATGCATAATCATCCAGTTCCCGATTATAAAATTGTCATGGCAATAAAGACTAATTAACGCGGTAATTCCATCGTAACAACAGTAGAACCTATATAAACATAAATATGATACGTATAGAACTAATTCTATTCTTATTGTGTGAGCCAATAACTTGGAATAATGTCTAAGGGTCACTGCGTTATCGCTGCTGTAATCTTATGCATGATTACAGTTCATTCTTGTAAGTTTCAGTTCTTATAATTAATTTTACTATTTGTTTCACCGTGTATTTTAAATATTAGCTTTTGCCCGCGACTTAGATCGCGCTAAATTCGATTCACTATTGGGTAACGTAGTCGACTTTTTCTTAATTCACCTGACATGTCAGGAATTTTTGCCCTTTGTCAGGAAAACAAGGAAAAATTGAAATAAGTACCTAGTCAGGAATTTTTGCAATATAATGAGGAAAAAATATGTTATTAAAATTATAGGTTTATTGAGCATTTTGGTCACAAAATATGAAATAGTTAGTAAATTATTAGCACTCAACATTAAACAAAATGCCAGGAAATTTAGTGAAAAGTCAAGGATTTTAACAGGAAATTGCATTTTCGGATCACCCTGTGATTAACGAACCATCGGACAGCGGAATGTATGCCCTGTCTCTGTCACTCACTATTAAATAAACAAAGACAAAGCACAGTATTCGAATCCGATTCCATTTAGGATGATTCGTGAATCAGGGAGCTGGTATGGTATCCCTTTGGGAGTAAATTTTGGAAGCGTGAAGAGCCAAGAGCAAGCCCATTATACATTAAAAAAAAAACTTTCTTAGCGGATGCCTACTTTCATGACTATCAGCGCAGCGTGCCAATTAGCGCAAATAACACATAGTTCAAATACCTACTTACAGTGGTTTTTTAAGGTTTGTGTTGATAGATTTTTCTATGCGGGAAACCTTTGTTAAAGAAATTACCCTAGAAAAAATACGACTAGTTTCACATTTGGCGTATTTCGAACGGGACATAGAAAATAGTATGGTGAACGCCAAAACTTAAAAACCTACCTAATGTTTTAACTTACATTACAGTAAGCTCCGAAAAATGTCAGCAGTCAGGTGTAGACACATCGTGTGTGGTGCCTAGACCGGCCCCGGGTTACCCAGCTCGACCGAGGTAAGAAAACAATAATTTAATGGAAACTGGTAAATGTAAGGTAACTTTTCCTTCCCACTGTTGTATAATCATAAAAAATAACGTTAAATTTATCGGTCTTTTTGTGTCTTTTTGTGCCCCATTGCTCGGGCACCGACCTTCCTTATGCCCACGCGGGCCCAATGCGGTTTATTGGGTGTTAGTTATCGACTGACTGCGAACGCAGCCGGGGCCAACGTCTCACTCAACGTGCCTTTCGATCGAAGCACGGAGAAGTTCGAGATGCTCAATTTCTGGTCATCATCCATTGCGAACATGCCAAAGTTTAACTTTAATGATTGTTGGTTGAGCAGGCTAACCACTGCGCCACGAACTCATTCCTACTTATTGCAAAACGTGGACTAAAATAGTCCTGGTTTAAAACTGGTATAAACTGGTGCTGTCACTTTCATTTTCCAAATGAAAGACAGAATTGGCATCAGTTTTAAACCGGTCTAACTTTTAGTCCACGTTTTGGAATAAGGGAGATCTCGTTTATATCATCGACGTCATCACATGCTTTCCTTATGGATGGATAAGGAGAATGGGCGAAGACCCACCACGCGGGCCCTATGCAGATTGGTGGGTATTTAAGAGGGGGTATAAAGGCAAATCGCCAGTCTTATTTTTACAATACAAATTAAACCACGAATTATTTGAAAAAAAAGTTAATAGATAAGTATTAAAACATACTTGAAAGGGGATGAACTAAGTAAACATAAAATAATAACATTTTGTCGATAAAAAAAATCACATAGATTGGTCTAATTTTCAGCTAAGTAGGCATAGGTAATCAATTTAGTACCTAAATATAATAGTTTTTTTTTATATTGTTAAATGAGTGTAATCAAATGTTGTGCATAGATGTAATAGATATACAAATTTGAATGTAAATTAGAAATAAGTTCATTTATTGTTGAAATTTAGTTTGTATGTTGTTTCTGTGCCAAATAAATTAAAATAAAATAAATAAAATTTATTTTCATTATGACGCAATTACTGAGCCAATATTTTAATACATAATATTAAACTAAGTACTTATATTATATTCTAGCGACCATATTAACGATTTCCAAAAAAAATTTTATTTTACGAGTATGTAGGCAGGTACCTACCTAATTCAAATAAAACTAATTCGGGGTTTACTTTTTCTGTTTTTTTTTGTAGGTAAGTATCTGATTTTTCTCTGGGTTTATATTATAGATGCGAAGCCGGTTATTGACGAAAATAACTGACCGTATTAACGGTTATTTTCGTTATTAACGGTTACCCGCTAGATGGCGCTAGTGGCTTGATTTGCTAGGTATAAGTTCCGTGTCGATTATTTGATTTGATTGATTGTAAATGAAGTATTAGAAACAAGTATTGTGAGATGAGTCTAATTTTTCCATTTTTAATATTTCCCAAGATTCCCCCCGCCATTCGCCACCCAATAAAATATAACAGTCGTTTTAGGATAGGTACTCTATATTTACTTATGATTTTATTTTTTAAAGTATCATAATAACATACTTAACTGAAAAAAGCGAGTAAAACTGCAACCTCTTTTTAGTTCAAAGTCGGATAATCTAACCGTTATTAACCGTTATTTATGTGAAATTGACCGTCCTTTTCGGTTAATAACAGTAAATATCGGGTTTTTTATATCTATAGTTTATATTATACCTTACCTACCCCCTCTTAACGACTGCAAACACAGCCGGGACCAACGGTTTAACGAGCCTTCCGAAGCAAACATTTTTTGGTCACCCATCCCGTGACCGACCATGGCGAAAGTTTCTTAACATAACGATCGCATGCCGAGTACTTTAACAACTGCGCCACGCGCTCCTCATCAGTTACTGTTTCATCATGTCAGCCGAACGACGCCCACTGCTGGGTATAGGCCTTCGCCAAGGATCTCCACAACGATCGGTCCTGCGCTGCCCGCATCCAGCGGCTTCCCGCGACCTTGACCAGATCGTCGGTCCACCTTGTAGGGGGCCTGCCCACGGAACGTTCGTCCGGTTCGCGGTCGCCATTCGAGAACCTTTCCGCCCCAACGGCCATCGGTTCTCCGCGCTATGTGTCCCGTCCACTGCCACTTCAATGACGCTATTGTTTGTTTGTATCACTGTAAAATAATTATGATTGCAGATTCGTGTACGATTGGGCTAGCAAGACTTGCGAGTTCGTGCGCTATGCCTGGAGGTGTGCCGATGCCGATATCCCTGCAGAGACCAACAACTTCGCGAGCGAAGACGAGTGCAAGAACGAGTGCTCCGGGTGGGCCTAATACTTACCACGCATCCACACAATTAAAGTTACAAAAAGTGTTATTGAATTTTGTTTATTTTGAGGTCCTATTGTAGAAAAGAACATTTTCATTGGATTCATCACAATATATGCGATCTTTATAGTTGGATAGGAAGAGTGGACGATGACTCAATAATTTGCGATTTGAGCCTGGGCCCACGTCTTAGTGACGAAAGCAATAGGTAAGTAGGTATTGTATTATTGTAACTAAAATATAGATAATTGGGATTTGATTTCTTTTTGTGATAAATCGAAAGATCATAAAATATGTTTAAAGTCAAAGTAGGGCAGAAGCCCCGGTTTTGGCCACTGTACCGGTTTTTGCCACTTTTTGCTCTAAAGTTTTAGAACGACTTTCGTCATTTTTGCTAAAGGCAATTAAAATAAGGCATTTTAAGGTAGGTAATAATAACAACCGTTAGAATTCCTTATGTCATACGATTTTTTTTTCAATAAATTCAATTTTCTGTTTTTAACAATGTTTTGTATGAAAATTTTAAGAAAATTTGTTTTTGATGAAATCTATATCTATATATATAAAAATGAATCCCTATTTCCCTTGGTCACGGCATCACGCTTGAACGGCTGGACCGATTTGGCTAATTTTGGTCTGAAATGTTCGTGGAAGTCCAAGGAAGGTTCTAGCGGTGAGAAAATAGGGAAGGAGGGGTAAGTAGGGCTAGAGTATAAGTAGGCTAGGGATAGAGTAGGGTAGGGTAGCGTAGGGTAGGAGTAGGGTAGGGTAGGGGTAGGGTATGGGTAGGGGTAGGGGTAGGGTAGGGGTAGGGTAGGAGTAGAGTAGGAGTAGGGGTAGGGTAGGGCTAGGGTAGGGGTGGGGTAGGGTAGGGTGGAGTAGGGGGTAGGGCCACGGGAACGAAGTCGCGCTGGGTCAGCTAGTAATATATAAAAATGAATCCCTATTTCCCTTGGTCACGACGACATCACGCGTGAACGGCTGGACCGATTTGGCTAATTTTGGTCTTGAAATGATCGTGGAAGTCCAAGGAAGGATATAGGGGTAGGGTAGGGGTAGGTAGGGTAGGGTAGGGGTAGGGTAGGGTAGGGTAGGGTAGGGGTAGGGTAGGGGTAGGGTAGGGGTAGGGTAGGGGTAGGGTAGGGGTAGGTAGGGGTAGGGTAGGGGTAGGGTAGGGGTAGGGTAGGGGTAGGGTAGGGGTAGGGTAGGGGTAGGGTAGGGGTAGGGTAGGGGTAGGGTAGGGGTAGGGTAGGGGTAGGGTAGGGGTAGGGTAGGGGTAGGGTAGGGGTAGGGTAGGGGTAGGGTAGGGGTAGGGTAGGGGTAGGGTAGGGGTAGGGTAGGGTAGGGTAGGGGTAGGGTAGGGGTAGGGTAGGGGTAGGGTAGGGTAGGGTAGGGGTAGGGTAGGGGTAGGGTAGGGGTAGGGTAGGGGTAGGGTAGGGGTAGGGTAGGGGTAGGGTAGGGGTAGGGTAGAGGGTAGGGTAGTGGGTAGGGTAGGGGTAGGGTAGGGGTAGGGTAGGGGTAGGGTAGGGTAGGGTAGGGGTAGGGTAGGGGTAGGGTAGGGTAGGGTAGGGGTAGGGTAGGGGTAGGGTAGGGGTAGGGTAGGGGTAGGGTAGGGTAGGGTAGGGGTAGGGTAGGGGTAGGGTAGGGGTAGGGTAGGGTAGGGGTAGGGTAGGGGTAGGGTAGGGGTAGGGTAGGGGTAGGGTAGGGGTAGGGTAGGGGTAGGGTAGGGGTAGGGTAGGGTAGGGTAGGGGTAGGGTAGGGGTAGGGTAGGGGTAGGGTAGGGGTAGGGGTAGGGGTAGGGTAGGGGTAGGGTAGGGGTAGGGTAGGGGTAGGTAGGGGTAGGGTAGGGTAGGGTAGGGGTAGGGTAGGGGTAGGGTAGGGGTAGGGTAGGGGTAGGGTAGGGGTAGGGTAGGGTAGGGTAGGGTAGGGGTAGGGTAGGGGTAGGGTAGGGTAGGGTAGGGGTAGGGTAGGGGTAGGGTAGGGGTAGGGGTAGGGGTAGGGTAGGGTAGGGTAGGGTAGGGTAGGGGTAGGGTAGGGTAGGGTAGGGGTAGGGTAGGGGTAGGGTAGGGGTAGGGTAGGGGTAGGGTAGGGGTAGGGTAGGGGTAGGGTAGGGGTAGGGTAGGGGTAGGGTAGGGGTAGGGTAGGGTAGGGTAGGGGTAGGGTAGGGGTAGGGTAGGGGTAGGGTAGGGGTAGGGTAGGGGTAGGGTAGGGGTAGGGTAGGGTAGGGTAGGGGTAGGGTAGGGTAGGGTAGGGGTAGGGTAGGGGTAGGGTAGGGGTAGGGTAGGGGTAGGGTAGGGGTAGGGTAGGGGTAGGGTAGGGGTAGGGTAGGGGTAGGGTAGGGGTAGGGTAGGGGTAGGGTAGGGGTAGGGTAGGGTAGGGTAGGGGTAGGGTAGGGGTAGGGTAGGGGGTAGGGTAGGGGTAGGGTAGGGGTAGGGTAGGGGTAGGGTAGGGTAGGGTGGGTAGGGTAGGGGTAGGGTAGGATAGGGGTAGAGTAGGGGTAGGGTAGGGTAGGGGTAGGGTAGGGTAGGGGTAGCGTAGGGGTAGGGGTAGGGTAGGGGTAGGGTTGGGGTAGAGTACGGGTAGAGTAGGGGGTAGGGTAGGGTGGAGTAGGGGGTAGGGCCACGGGAACGAAGTCTCGCTGGGTCAGCTAGTACATTATAAACCTTTGTTTTTTTACAATTAAATTGTTGTTTTGCAATTGATTGGTTTCTAGCGCATTAGAATATATTAATTTAACCTGGGATTGATTTTGATTTTTCGCTATACTTACAAAAGTTTAACTATCAATAAGTGGCCAAAACCGGTACATTTGGCACCTCTCACACATTATGTGTTATATTCAAAAAACTATTTAACTTTTTTAAATTTGAAAAATTTACCTTTAAAGGTAGATAAATTATCTATCATTTAAGGTATAATTTGTGTCTTAAATACTTAGACCATTTAGTACTTGGTGCTTAAAAGTAAAAAAATCCTTAAAGTGGCCATACATCTAACTATACATATAAAATCCTCTGTCCTGAATGACTGACGGATAAACGCACAGCCTAAGCCGCTGATCGTAGAGACCTGAAACTTGGAGGGTGTGTTCCTTGTATGATGTAGGCATCATATAAGAAAGGATTTTTCGAAATTCTACCCCTAAGGGGGTGAAAAACGGGGGTAAAGTTTGTATGGGACAACGTGATTCCTTTGTCCAATCTTCTTCAAATTTTGCATAAACATTCTTTAACAGAATTAATCGAAGATGTGTTTCATATTTCATTGAAACTCATCGCCTAACAGGGTTAAAAAGGGATAGAAAGTTATTTTGGGGGTGATTTGCATCGAAGTTTTTATCAATACTCCATAGTGCTTTTGATTTTTTTTTATTTCATTTTGTTTTCACATGTATTGTTTGAAAACTCCATGAAGCTCGACTTTACCTCAGAGTATTAAGTCGAGCCTCATGGAAAACTCAATCCGTTTTTACCATAGATATAGTATATTAAAAAGGGGGTTTTTACAGTGCGACGTACCTCATTGCCACCAAAGAGTAGTTATGTATCAAGTAGCGTATTGCCGCTATAAATTTTAAGCTGTACGATCGGATTAGGAACACAGACGTCCTAAACATTATATCGACATATTACTCGGATTAGGTACACACGTGTGCCTCAGCCACCTCAGCCAACCACTCGAAAAATGACGTTACGATGTAATTAATAAAGTTTAAATTTCGATTTCCGCCACCACAAGTTCGAGACTGACGGGTGTCAAGTTGTTGATGCAACTTGACACATCTCATGACATCTCCGTGCGTACAGGTTAAAGGCTACCACACACCAAAAACGCACGCAGACGTGCTGCATTGTGTCTGCGTGCGTCATGCATGAGTTGTAATATATGAATTTGTATGCGTAGGTTCACACCAACAGTATCGCAGCCGCATTGCGATGCGTTTGCGTGCGAGAGCCGCACGGCAGTCCGCGAGAGACAAACCGAAATGGCCGCGCAACAGCGGAACGGCAACGCCGCACACGCGCTCCGGCATAGTGACGTTGTATTCTATAGGATTTCTCAATTGAGGACACACCGCGGTGACGTTATACGTCTGCGTGCAGCTGCGACGCTGACTGCGGCACGTCAGTTGTCAATATTTACATATTGTCATCATGGATTTTAAAATACGCGAAAAATTAATTAATATAGTACGCAGATACAAATGTATGTACGATCCACAAGATAAAAACTCTCTTTTGTGGGATAGAATAGGAACGGAATTACGAATTGAAAGAAAATGACAACCGCGATCCGAAAGCAACACACGGCGTCGCTGACGCACGGGCGGCGTCGCAGATGCACTGCGATGCGTGTGCGACGCCCACCGTGGTGCCGGTGTGAATTGCTTTAGGTCGTAGCGTGCTGCAGATGCAACGCATCATGCTGCTCACGCATCTGGTGTGTGGAAGCCTTTAACCTGTACGCACGGAGATGTCATGAGCGTACAGGTTTAAGAAGGAGAAAAAAGCTTTGCTTTAAAATTGGAATGTCAAATAAAAAAAGAATAAGTAATTATTGGATTAGAATTCATTACTAATATTATAAATGCGAAAATGTATTTATGCTTGTTTGTTTGTCTGTCTGTATGTTCCGTTTTCACGTCAAAACGGCTAAGCCGATTTTGATAAAATTTGAAATGGAGATATTTTGAGACCCTAGGAATAGGAAAGACATAAGTAAGCTACTTTTACCGCGGCTCATTCCCATGGGAAAATAAGTTTTAGCGCGGGCAAAGCCGTGGAATGGAATTGGTATTTAAGGTGACAGTTTGAGTTCATGGGAAGGGTTATATTTAGAATAGAAACAGTTCAAATCCCTGGGAAGGATATAACTTACTTTTTGCGGGCAAAATCTCATTCCCATGGGAAAATCACTTTAAGCGCGGGCAAATTTGAGAAATTGGTAGGTATTTGAGTAAATAATTTGAACCCTACTGGAATGGATTATAATAGGCTATTTTTACTTTTTACCACATGAAAGTATCATGTTCCTACGGGAAAATCAGTAGGTATTAATTGTTAATCGTCTTTCACGTCAAAACCGAGCAACGGATCAATGTGATTTTTGGTACGGGGGTAGATTGGGAGATGGAGAGTCACATAGGCTACTGTTTATTCTTGTCAGTTAAAAAAGTCTTGAATGGGTGGTAGAAAAATATTGACGATTCATAAGTACATATTTATTATGTCTAAGTGAATAAAGAATATTTTTATCTTATCTTATCTTTATCTCCGGAAAAATATCACATTCCCTCAGGTCAGGATAATGTCGTGTAGTTCACGCGGGCGAAGCCGCGGGCGGAAAGCTAGTAATAATTATAAAGTAGCGTTCCGCCCGCTTCGTCCACATCAAATTGAGATATTCACAAAAAAAATATTCACCTTAGGGCCGGAATTTCCAAAAATCCTTAAAAATTCTTAGTGCTCCCCTACACCATAGTAAAAGTATATACACTCCCCAAGGAACATACCTGAAAAATTGCAGCTTCTTGCGCCCAGTAGTTTCGGCTGTGCGTTGACTGTCAGTCAGTCAGTAAAGCAAGAGTTTTATAGATAGGTATAGATATTGATTAGATAGAATGACGCTGTTTGTTTATTTTTGTCTTTGGAAACATCTATACTCTAAAGATATAACTATAGACGAAAAGTAAGTCGTGAATTTGTTAGATTTTTGGTTGTTTGTAATGGGTAAACCCGGGCGATACGCCCAGCAGGATGTGGGGCCCCCAGCGCTGGGGCCATCCGCTCCACCTCCCTATCCTTTAGTGCTGGCTGGGGCACTCCCCTCTTGGCTTCATACAATAAAGCTGCTTCGCGAATGCGAAGATCGAGAGGGAGTATCCCGGCCAGCAAAAGTGCCGAGTTCAGTGAAACTGTACGGTATGCTTTGCAAATTTTTAGGGCAAAACCGCGCTGCAATACCGCCAGCTGTTTTTGTATACCTAGTTTGTTTACGGCCGGTGCCCATGCACTGGCCGCGTACATTACGATAGGCTCTATTGTGGCTGTGTAGATGGCGAGGACTACCTCAGGATGCAGACCCCAGCTTACTTTGGCCGCCCTGGCTAATTGTTTGTAAATGCCTATGGCTTTTTTGCAGACGTTTGTAACGTGCGTGTAAAATGTTAAGCTTTTGTCAATTGTGACTCCTAGCAGTTTCACCTCACTGGACATGCCGATGTCCGTCCCCCCCATGCTCAGACGTGGTGTGTCGTATTTTCGTTTCCTCGTTACTACCATCGCGGTTGTTTTATGTGGTGCAAATTTCAACTTGTTTTCGACACCCCACGCCAGAACACGTTGAAGGGCGGCACCGGCGCTACCCTCTATCTCCTGAGCGGTCTCCCCATTAAAGACAAGAACTACGTCGTCGGCGTCTGGTCGTCGCCTGGAGAATTACTAGCCTGATGAATGAGGAACAACAAAACAACAACAGTAACTTCGATATTCGAATATATACGGACGGCAGCAAAATTGAGGGCCGGGTTGGGGCTTCGATATCCATTTGGGATGGAGATACCGAAATCAAGGCCCTCAAGCTTGCGTTGCCGACCTATAGCACCGTATATCAGGCTGAACTCCTGGCGATATGCCGAGCCACAAAGGAGATACTTAGATGCAAGCAAAATAGTTTTGGCATTTATAGTGACTCGATGGCTGCTCTGCAGACAATTACCAACCTTGGCGCCCTGCACCCCTTAGCTGTGGAGGCTAGGGGTAACATGAAAAAGTTACTCCAACAAAATAAAGTAATAGCATTATTTTGGATAAAAGCACACGCAGGGCTGCAGGGCAATGATAGAGCCGACCAGCTGGCAAAGGAGGCTGCACTTAATAAAAAACGCAAGCCGGACTACGACCTATGTCCGATATCATTCGTTAAGCGAGGTCTGAGAGAGGCCTCGCTTAGCGAATGGAATCATAGGTACGTAACCGGCCAAACAGCGGGAACCACAAAGATATTCTTTCCAAGTGCAGTCACCGCCCATGGCGTCATACGCAAAATGGAGCTGGACTCGGCTCCCACTACTTGAAAAGGTTCAAGTTGAGGGAGAGCGCATCATGCATATGTGACCCTGACGTAGACGAGACCGTCCCTCATATATTAATTGAATGTCCAATTTTTAACAAGGAAAGATATAATTTAGAACAAAAACTAGATATCCAATTAGAGATAAATACATTAGAGAAGATAATGGCAAGTAAGAACAGAGACGAATTCATAAAGTATAGTAAAGAAATAGTTAAGAAAGTAATAAAACGTAATAAAGATTAAGCAAACCATGCTAACAAAATATAATTGTATATTTCTGATTAGCATGGGAGAAATTGTAAATAAAAATTAAATGTTGAATGAATTCACTTTTATGTACTTACTTAGATATTAAGAAGAAAAAAAATGGTAACGTAGAGATAAGAAAACTGGGACATTGTGAAATCCCCTGAACCCAGCAATAAATAATATAAGAAAAATAGAAGTAAAAATAAGTAGAAATAAGTTCTAGAAAAGAATTAATGTAAAATTAAATAGTAAAATAAGAAAAAAGAAAATTGTAAAACCCTTTTGGAACAAAATGAAAAAATTATTTTCCCCGTGTTATTACACTAGAAAGTAAGAAATAAAAAGTAGAATAGGCAGGCATCCCACCTGTTATTGTAAGAAAGATGGTGAATGATAGAAAGATACAGTATGAAGAATGGAAGTGCGAGAGGAATAAAAGAGAGAACTGGTATGAAAGCTTAGAAGTAAAAACAGACTCCAACCATATGCTGGAGGTATAAGAAAAAAAAAAAAAATGGGTAAACCCATATTGGGTAAACCCAAAAACTACTAAACTGATTTTGAAAATTCTTTCACCAGTATAAAGCTAAGTACATTATTTCTGAGTGACATAGGTACCTAAGTAATATTTTATCCCGATATTCCTTCGGAAACGAGCACTACGCGGGTAAAACTGCGAAGAAAACTCGTACGAGGAGCCACTAGTGAAACATAATTCGAAGAATTTTGTTGCACAGATAAATAATAATAAATAAGCAGAAACTTCAGAAAAGCAATCTAATGAAATAACCACCACGCGAAAAAATTATGTGTAGTGAATAATACTATTAGAAACACTTTTGATTTAACGTTTATAGTAATAGTCGATTAGGTTTAAAGTTCACGGGAACTTGGAGTAGCGGTCGCTCCAATCCAACGCCCCATATAGAGCTAACTAGTAATCTAATACAAAGTCCGGTTATAAAACTTCAACTTTAATAACATAAATTATCACCCTGGACTGGTACCTACCTATCGGTTCGAACCGGGCGTCTCGGCGTCCGACGACAACTGTAGTGCTAGCACCATTCCTGTAGGCCTAGCACAACTTGAGCGCGACTCGAGTGAGAAAGAGTCGCGGGCACTTTCAACCAATCAGATCGCTCGTAGATAGCGGGCGTGACTTAAGGCGACGTGCTGATTGGTTGAAAGGAGCGCGGCACAGAGTCGCGCTAAGTTGTGCTAGACCTACTGGCTAGCACAACGTAACTATTTAGTAATCTGTGGCACAACTTGCGCGCGACTCGAGTGAGAAAGAGTCGCGGGCACTTTCGACCAATCAGATCGTTCGTAGATAGCGCGTGTGACTTAAGGCGACTTGCTGATTGGTTGGAAAGACAAAGAGTCGCGCGAATAATATTCAGTTTTGTGGTTTCAAGCTCTTAGGACTGGATATGGGGATCTAAAGAGTAAAAAAGAGTGGATTAAGGCCCGTGGTATCGCCAACGACCTTGGGCATAGAAAAGTAGCCTAATTTTACCGCCCGCTACGCGCACCAAAACAGCTTAAACACACGTTTCGTCAAAACTATGTATTATTATAGAACGAAAAATGCTCAGTTTTAAGTTAAACAAGTTAGCAATCTTTTCCTGAAAGAAACGTGAAAATATCACTTGTACTTAGTTTAGAAGCAGTAGCGTATTTCAAGTTGAAAACAGCTTCATTTCAATGTTTTTTTAAATAGTATCTTAAAGTTAAAGGCTATGTTTTTTTTAAAAGCTCAGATTGAAGTTTATATATAAATTTTTAAGTTTTAGGGCCTCAAAAATGATCGTTTCACGACTACATGCACCTTAATTAATTTAACTGGTTATTAATTTGCTATGGTAATATTCCAAACCTAGTCGTTGGCTTGAAATGGGAGATCCTTAAGATAAGGATTTTGTTTCTTTTAAATTAGGTATCTACCAAAAAACTACATCGCCCTGCAAGGTAATAGAAATAAATTGATAACTTAACTTTCATAACACAAGTTAGAGTGTTTAGGCATTCATGCCTGTTAAATTATAGTTAGAATAGATAGGTACAGACCATCCCAAAACCGATCACAAAGTGGGTGTTTTAATTTGAAATTAAAATAATACGAGTTAGTGTTTTATAATAAGTTCTAGAAGATGCAAAACATAAGTGAGTACCTAGGTATTGCATGTAGAGAGAGACGAATAAAATAATGAAGTTTTAGATAATAATAACAGCAGTTAGCATAGGTACTAAGTATGTCTTTATGAAAATGTATGTCTCAAACTCAATAATATTTCTGTGAGACGTTCTAAAGAATTAGCAAAAAATAATCAATTAATTTTATTGTCATTTCTTAAACTGTATCAGAGACATCGTATATATTTATTTCAGGAAGACCTGAAGAAGAATACTGTCTGAATACTGGTCTGAAGAATACAGTTTATGAAAGTCAAACTGAAAAGTCCTTAAAAGTTACATTAGTACTATTATATTTTATATTCTGTGTTAATACTATTTTATTTTTATTTATACTTACTAAGAAAATATAAAAAAACACTGCAATATCTAATCATAATTATGTATGCATAATCATGCAGTTCCCAATTATAATGTCATGGCAATAAAGACTAATTAACGCGGTAATTCCATTGTAACAACAGTACCTACTTAAACATATACTTAGCATAAACAAACTAATTCCTATTAGCAGTCCGTGACTTACCTACTAGGAATAATGTCTAAGGGTCACTGCGTTGTCGCCGCTGTAATCTTATGCTTTATTACAGTTAATTCTGGTAAGTTCCAGCTTATAATGATTATTTTATAGTAACGTAGTCCACCATTTCTTTATACAAACTTTGGACCCCCCGTTTCAGCCCCTTAGGGGTAAATTTTGGAAAATACTTTCTTAGCGGATGCCTACTTCATAATGACTTTTAGCGTCAAAAATAAAAAATGAAGTATTTAGAAAAAGTCGACCCGTCTCACAACCAGGGATACTACCATCAACTCTATTGCGGTTTTGTTTAGGACCTAAACTGAACTGCTTCGCTTATTGCTACTTAATTCGTAGCTTAATTGCGATCGAGATTCTATTGCGTCAGACAAGCGATTCAGCGACATGTCACAGCCGCTTAGCTGTCGTGAACTCTTATTTGACTTATAACTCGGTCGAGCTAACATGACACTCACAGGTTATACCCGTCCCTCTCACTCTTCGGGCATGACAGAATCGAGTGAAAAAGATGGGTAGAAGGAATAAGGACACAAATCGTTCGTTCATTGACATTCAGGGGACACATGACTCTAACAAAATTTTGTATTTTAAAGCTTAATAATTCCCAAACGGATGCCTCAATAAAAAAAACTGTTTTCACAAATCCACAATATTTTTAGAGAGGTAACCTAAAAAAATATTTTTTCAAAATTTTACTTCACCACTTTGTCGGCGTGATTAATATGTATATTCACGCCAAGTTACAACTTTGTAGTACTAAGGGTCTATGAGCTAGGCTGGGGACAGACAGACGGACAGACGGACATGGCGAATTGTTGACTACGGAACCCTAAAAACGACTAGCCTGACATTTTGGCGTATTTCGAACGGGACATAGAAAATAGTATGGTGAACGCCACAACTTAAAAATATACGTGTACCTACCTACCTTATGTTTTTAATTTGCAGTAAGCTCCGAAAAATGTAAGAAACCAGGTATAGACACATCGTGTTTGGTGCCTAATTCGGTCCCGGGATACGTAGCTCGACCGAGGTAAGAAAATAATCCTAATCCTAATCCTAAAATGGGCAAGTTTGGAAGTTTAGATGTTTGGATGTTTGTTACTCAATCACGCCAAAACGGCTGAACGGATTTGGCTGAAATTTGGGACACAGATACTTTGTAGCCTGGAGAGTAACATAGGCTTTTTATCCCGGAAAAGTATCACATTCCCGCGGGATAACGTCGTGAAGTCCACGCGGGCGAAGCCGCGGGTGGAAAGCTAGTGAGTACATAAATATGCTATTAAATTTTTTGGAGGAAATGGAATTGAATGAAATTGGTTAATCTAAAATAACATTTTTACTGTCCGACTGTTCTATAAACATGTAATAATGTTAATTATCGGCCTTTTGATAGATAGATAGTCACTTTATACACACACATATTCATTACAAGACATAGGTATTCACACATAAGAGTAGGTAGCAATGTAAAAGAACACGATAAAACACAAATTAGACCTAAAAAATGTGTGTGCCGCAGCAGTACCCAAAGGTCGCCGCTCAGCGTCATATTATTTGCATTGCATTGCAAGTGCAACGCTGATTTTCAGCTGAGACCAAGAGTGAACGCCTGTACCTACCTGTACCACAGAACACGGAAAAAAAATCTTTTACTTTCCATGTTTTGTGGCCTGTACCATAAATTTAATTGAATTTAAATTAGGAAAGACTTAAGAAAAGTTATAAAATATAATTTTAAAATTAATAGAAGAGATAAATTTGAAATTATAAAAAACATTATTTTATTAATTAATAAATAGGTATACAGGGATACTAGGGATAATAATAAATATCCCTATAAAATTTAATTTGATGTGCCATATCCACTATATTTGTTAATATCTTAGCCAGATTAGCACCGAAAATTACAAAAAAGAGGGGCCCAAGTATTGAGCCTTGTGGTACACCACGACTGAACTGGCGAGGTGATGAAATAATACTAGTTCCATCCCGTTTTATAAGTTTGACCGATTGGCTACGAGACGAGACGGTGTCAATGACACGCAAATAAAAAAAATTATTTTTATAAAAAAATAAAACCGCCTTCTAAAAAACCACATCAAAAAAGTAAGAAATAATTCCTCACCAAATAAATAACGTAAGTACTTTGAAGTCGGGCGTGAAACATGTACAATTTTTTGTTGTTTTTTGTTAAAACCCGCCCGACTTCAAAGTACTTACGTTATTTATTTGGTGAGGAATTATTTCTTACTTTTTTGATGTGGTTTTTTAGAAGGCGGTTTTATTTTTTTATAAAAATAATTTTTATTTCACTCTTTTTAGTGCATCGTGCTGGCAATTTGCGTGTTTTCTGGTAAATAGGTATGTGATCAAACTCAAAACCTCCTTTTTCGAAGTCGGTTAAAATACCTTGAGGTATCCCCTTTTTAACAAAACAAGAATCATCTAAATCGGTTCATAAACAAAGGAGTTATGCCTAAAGATAAGTATTAAATTCACATAAAGTGGTAACGAAAACGACAGTATTTTCAAGATTGCCTGAAAACTACTGAACCGATTTCAAAATTTCAAAAAATGGGACTAACTTGGAAACCAACCTGATGTAATAACGTTTGAACCATTTCAATCGGTTCAGCCGTCTTCGAGTAATCGGTGGACATACACAAAAAAAAAAAAAACATACATACAGACGAATAGAGAACCTCCTCCTTTTTGATTTAGAAGTCGGTTAATGATTAAAATAGGCATTTTTTAATTTTATATACTGGATCCAACTAAGTTCTTTAAGTCCTTGTTTGTAGTACTGCTTGCGAACATCTGATTTAGAACGCCTATAGGTCTCATGGGCTTTATTGCGCAAATCCATCATTGACTTGAGATTTTCTGTTATATAGAATAAGGAATTTTTACTCAAACGTAACGTCTTCATTGGAGCATGTGGTGAGGCTTCACTAGGATTAGGACTAGGGCAATGAAGAGAACGATTAATTTGAATTACGTGGTTTACTGATTTCCATAAGTAAGTATACAATTTTGAATTAAAGAGAATGATAATTATAAAGGTGACACTGACAATTCGTTCGTTTATACCATGAAGTTTGACTTAATACTCTGAGGTAACTGGAGCTCTCACCCTGAATAAAAAAGTGTCGCCAGCAAATTTGACATTTATGTATGTAGTGGCTGTCACCTGTCTCATATGACCATACGTATTTTTTTAAAGTGTAGGTGAGACGGAAGACAGCCACTGTGTTATTTGTGTATTCAAAAAATTGTTCGTACTGCACTCTCCAGTTACCTCAGTATTAAGTCGAGCTTCATGGTTTATACGATGGTCTCGCTGGCAAAATGGACGTGCGAATCCATGGCGAATCCATAGATATAGTAGGTATATTTGCGAATCAATCTTGGAATGAAGCAGTGAGCGGCGACCGAAAGGAGCGACGAATGAACGACGACGTGATGCGTCAAAAGCATGTTTATCAAAAAGCTCTAAAAATAATTTGTAAAAACCAGTGACCATGTTCATTTATCAACAGTAGAGAACCTGAAAACAGTCTCCCAGTCTAGCAGATCTAAGTCCCTTTCAAAACTATTAAAATCAACACTTTTCAGCGGCCTGTAGGTAACGCATTTCGATGCTACCCTAGGTTTTTCAAGTTGACCGTAAAATTGATCATCAAGTGTCGTATTTTTAATGGAAATATTACCTACGAAGCTGACAGTTTGTACAAACGACGTCAATCAAGGACTCCGAATCAGCCGTTATATGGGTTGGCACCTGCGGGCCGATCGCCGTAATTCTATGCAGCGCGTCTTGATCACGTTTGCTTCTTGACGTTTGACTTCGTATTGCCGTAATGACATAACGACGCACACTTCACGCAAACCTATAATAGTCCCACAATCCTTTCTGATCCGGTGACATCCGTGACAGAGGATCCACTTGCAATACGAAATTAGCCGTCAAAAGAGACTGTCGTATGAAAACTGTTTTTAACCGACTTCTAAATCAAAAAGGAGGAGGTTCTCATTACTCGAAGACGGCTGAACCGATTGAAATGGTTCAAACGTTATTACATCAGGTTGGTTTCCAAGTTGGTCCCATTTTTTGAAATTTTGAAATCGGTTCAGTAGTTTTCAGGAAATCTTGAAAATACTGTCGTTTTCGTTACCACTTTATGTGAATTTAATACGTATCTTTAGGCATAACTCCTTTGTTTATAAACCGATTTAGATGATTCTTGTTTAGTTGGAAAGGGGATACCTCAAGGTATTTTAACCGACTTCGAAAAAGGAGGTTTTGAGTTGGATCACATACCTATTTACCAGAAAACACGTAAATTGCCTGCACGATGCACTAAAAAGAGTGAAATAAAAATTACTTTTATAAAAAAATAAAACCGCCTTCTAAAAAACCACATCAAAAAAGTAAGAAATAATTCCTCACCAAATAAATAACGTAAGTACTTTGAAGTTGGGCGGGTTTTAACAAAAACAACAAAACATTGTACATGTTTCACGCCCGACTTCAAAGTACTTACGTTATTTATTTGGTGAGGAATTATTTCTTACTTTTTTGATGTGGTTTTTTAGAAGGCGGTTTTATTTTTTTATAAAAGTAATTTTAGTTCTAAAGATTATCACCGGAGCAGATAACGTAGTCGCACTGCCAAAGCCGCGCGTCATCAAAAACTGGTTTCGCACGTCAACTGCACGTACACTTGACTAATGCGTCGTAGGATTACCGCGATCGGGGCCCTGGTTGAGATCCATGCATCGAAGACAATTTTTAAAAACTTTATCGCCTTAGTTTCACTCTTTTCCAGCAGGTTAATGTTTAAATCACCCATAAGAATCAAGTAGATAGTCAAAGTGGGATAGCCTTGAAACGGAATCAATCGATCAAATGGTGCCTTTGTGCCCCACTGCTGCGGATGTCCACGCGGGCCCAATGCGAACTATTGGGTGTTAATGACTGCAAACGCAGCCGGGACCAACGTGCCTTCCGAAGCAAAATTTTTTGGTCACCCATCCCGTGATCGATCATTGCGGAAATTGCTGAACTTCAACGATCGCAAGCCGTGTGCGTTAACCACTGCTACTACTACGAGGAAGTTTTGTATACTGACAGATTTGTTGTTATGTTATATTTGATATTTATTTTATTTTAAGCCTAAGTATATATCTATGGGCCATTGCAGCCTGAAAATAAATGATTATGATGATGATGATGATGACTACGCCACGCGCTCTTCAGCTATCTATAGTTCTATACTAATATTATAAAGAGGAAAGATTTGATTGTTTGTTTGTTTGTGGGCATCGAATAGGCTCCGAAACTACAGGACCGATTTAGAAAATTCTTTGACCATTAGAAAGGTACATTCTTCCCGAGTAACATAGGCTATATTTTATGCCGATATTCCCACGGGAACGGGTACCACGCGGGTGAAACCGCGAAGAACCGCTAGTAGTTTATATCACTGTAATATACACGTTAAACGCCAAGGCGAAAATACGAGTTTTACATTATTTTTATTTGCTGCACTGTGATGCAATATCTCAAGATTCGTGCTTATGTCTTACTTTGGTTTCGATCTAAAACTTAGTTTCAGAGATATTCCTGAAAAACGTGTTGAGGTCACCGGCGACCGTAGTGGCGCTGTAATGTAAAAATAGACGACTTCGTTATTATGGCGCCACGAGGTCACGTACTCCGGGCACCACCACCATACTTTTATTGAAACAAAAAGTAGCATATTATGTTATTATAATTCTATTTTCTACATGTATGCCAAGTTCGATCTCAATCAACGCAGTAGTATCAGCATTTTGTGGTAACAAACATTCAATTCATGACATACAAACTTTTCTCTATAAAAGATGGCTTTAGATTAACAAATCTTCAAGTTAGGCGAGACCTACTTGGGCGAAATGTTCTACAGCGCCATCCCGGCCACCCCGTTCCGCCAAATTCATAGTAAACGCGACCTATTGCGCACAAATTCACTTTGAAAATAGGTCTGCTCTGAGGTCACCGGTAACCAACGTGGAACGCCTAGATTAAGGCAGGGTGAGGTCACCGGTGGCCTACATGGCGTTTAAGGTGATTCGATGAGCTCATTAGCGCCACCAATGGAAATAAATCAATTACATTTTAATAAAGGCTTAGATTAGGTGAAAGTTTCGGTTATTTTGCGCAAATAAAAGAGTAAAATGCATTTTATGAATATACTTTTAAGAACTCAAACTTACGCAATAAGTCGTGAATCTCAATAGTGCCAAAAGTGGCCATATTTAGCAATATAATTTTATATTAATTAATGCTCATATTTGAGGCCATGAAAAAACAATTAAAAATTGCATTTTACTCTTCTATTTGTGCAAGATAACCGAAACTTTTATTCTAAGCCCTTGATAAATCGTAAATGATTTATTTCCATTGGTGGCGCTACTGAGCTCATCGAACCACCTTAACGTGTTTATGATTTCAGAGTCATATACGACTGGGATAGCAAGACTTGCCAGTCCGTACGCGTGCGCTATGCCTGGAGGTGTGCCGAAGCTGATATCCCTGGAGAGACCAACAACTTCCTGACCGAAGACGAGTGCAAGAACGAGTGCTCGCGGTTTGGTTACTACCCATCAACACAATAATATTAAAGTTACAAAAAGTGTTATTGAATTTTGCTTATTTTGAGGTCCTATTGTAGGAAAAGAACATCTTCAACATCAGTCATTTGGCTTCATCACATCCGATCTTTATAGTTGGATAGGAAGAGTGGACCATGACTCAATAATTTGCGATTCAAACCTGGGCCCACGTCTTAGTGACGAAAACAAAAGGTATTATATTATTGTAACTAAATAAAGATAATTAAGAATTCTAGATGCTTTCATTCCCAAGTTACTAAAATAAAGGTCAAAAACATGTAAGTAATCATATATCATATTCTAGTTGAAACAGGTCCTAACGGAAGAGTCACTGTATGCCAACTGTCCTCTGAAACTTAAGTATGCTTCGTTATTAGGTACGCAATGAAGAATAATGGCAATAAATAACAGCAATCAGCATAGAGCCGGCTGGCGGGGCGCGGCGTCTATTAGCGGTCGCTACACCGCCACAGACCTAGCAATCTAATGAAATAACCACCACGCGAAAAATTAAAATGTGTAGTTCATAATAGGAAAATAAACACCTTTGATTTAACGTTTATAGTAATCAGTTGATTAGGTTTTAAGTTCACGGAAACTTGTAGAAGTGGTCGCTTCAACCCATCGCCACAGAGCTCGTAATTTAATACAAAGTACGGTTAGAAAACTTGGACCATAATAACAGAAATTAGCGTTAACGTGTGTTGCTCTGTGGGCTGTATGAGGATCCTAAAGGTTTTCTCTAATTGGCTGTAACCTGTTTTGTACATCTTTATAAATAAAAATAAAAAATAAAATAAAACTGCTTATTAATTTTCTATGTTAATATTCCAAACCTAGCCGTTGGTTTGCAATTGGAGATCCATATCATAAGATAAGAATTTTGTATCTTCATAATTACCTACCAAAAAACTACATCGCCCTGCAATTTTATTAAAAGAAATAAATTGATCAAGATAATCCCAGTCTTTACTACAATCTATTGCAAAAAAAGAATTGTCACAAAACTACAAAATTAACAAAATTAAACTAATTGAAAGTCGTGTCTACACATTCCTAGCCGCTGTAATGTCGCACCCTAATCCTCGCGTGGCTCAGACAGTGTTTTGCGGCGTCGGCAGCAACAGGCTGGCTGGCTTTGCCACCACAAGTCCATCCTCAAACCGCCGCCACCAATATCTGAGGATACCTGAGGATGGGGAACAAGGTCGTCACCTTTACGGAACAGCAGCTAGAGGACTATCAGGTAAATAGGAGATTTAGGTGATGAAAAAGCGTGAATAAAATTTTCAGGCTACAATTAAGTGGATAATGTAATTAAGAAGTATATACGGTCAGTGAGCGCGTGTAAGTGCTTATGAAGAGAATATACAAATACGTAGAAAGATATCGATATACTATTAGGTACACTGTTTTTCAAAATTATTAAAAGTAACATCTGGGTGCCTACCATCAACTTTATGACAGCGATTCAAAAATAGCGCGATTCAGAATAGGTTCCTAAAATGAATCGCTTTCTTTCGTACTCTGACCTTCTAAAAACTGGATCGCAAATGAATTGCTAAATGTTAATGACCGAACGATTTGTGTCCTTTTTCTTTTACCTGTCTCTTTCACTCGATTCTGTCATGCCCGGAGAGTGAGAGGGACGGGTATAACCTGCAGGTGACATGTTAAATCGACCGGGTTATAAGTCAAATAAGAGTTTCTGACAGCTTAGCGGCTGTGAAATGTCATTGATCGATCACTGAATCGCTGTCATTGATATTAAGCTGTCGTGGTACGAATAAGCGAAGCAGATCAGTTTAGGTTCCTAAACAAAACCGTAATAAGAGTTGATGGTAAGCACCCTGGTTTGTTTCATAACAACTATCGAAGTTGGGCAGTCGGACACACTTTGCGTCTTATAGGTTTTAAGCTTGACTTTTGAGAGACAAAGAAATGTTATGTATTTAATTAAACAAGTAATTCCATACGTAGTGTGTAGGTTCGTACCTTTTATTTCCAATCCAATTAGGATCGGTTGATCACTTACGTACCAATTTTAACCTACTTGATGGAGTATTATACTGACAGAATTTTTATTATTTTCTAATTAAAAAACTCATCATAACGATCGATGCTACCACTGTACCCTGATAAAGCCATTTAGTCTATTGATCTACAAATTTGTAGTTACCACATCGAAAACTGCGTACATAGATCATACATAATATATCCTCACACTGTAGTGGCGTAGAAGCTATTTTTTCACATCTATCGATTGGCATCGATACAGTACCTAATTACCTGAATATTTGATACACGAATTTGAACATTAGACTTTAACGAACTTTTTCCTTAATGTTTATTATTCCGATTCTCTAGTAAGTTCCTACTTATAAATAGTACCCATCAAGTTTTGATCATAAAAACCATCAAGTAAAAAACAAGAGACTTACTAGTGTCAAAGTGAAAATGGACCCTTATTAATTAATGTTTTTTGGTTGTAATGTTTACACAAAGGAAAACAAAAAGAGGAAAATACCTAAATCAAAGCACGAAGCCCAATTCATGTTATTTTCTTCAGTAACATATTTACTTAATTTTTTGATAAGTCGAGATATAACAGAAGTATATATATTTACACAATCAATTGTTTAATTAACTGTTATCTATTGGTTTTTCTTAAATTTGTACCACAAAAACTGCATGACAGTTTTTGTGGTTTTCAATAGGAAGTGAATTTGTGACTAAATCTCAAAGATATTGCACAAAAAATGGAAAATGAAGTATTTAGAAAAAATCGACCCGTCTCACAAATTTCTAAATACCGTTTTTCTAAATACTTCATTTTCCATTTTTCTATTATAAAAATTGCATTGTGAATGCAAATAACTAAAAATTAAAATATATTGCACAAAGTTGAGTTTAATGAAGCTTTACAGATTTGAGCTTTGCTGTGATGCTGAAACGTAACAATCCTGACCGAACCAATAGTACTGACGGACAGTATGGTATCTTATTCAATTAGAACGCCTTTACGCTTCAAGCGTAGCAATCTACTGCTAAGCTTCAAGATAATTTTATGCAGTTTTGTTACTTTTCACTACATAGTATAAAACAAAGTCGCTTTCTCTGTCCCTATGTTCCTTTGTATGCTTAAATCTTTGAAACTACGCAACGGATTTTGATGCGTTTTTTTAATAGATAGAGTGATTCAAGAGGAAGGTTTATATGTACTTTTTATCCCGATATTCCCACGGGAACGGGAACCACGCGGGTGAAACCGCGGGCGGCCGCTAGTTAAAAATAAAAGTATGTTTACTTTTAATAATATGAGCTTACTAAAGGATTTAGGGCAGTTTCCCTCCTGGAAAAATTTCTTCCCCTTAAAAATTTTCATCATGTAAGTACTTATATAATATCATTTAGCAACATAGCCCAGTCTACGCTATAACACAGAATAACGCCCTTCAAGAGTTGATGCCGTCAACAGCAGGCAAGTTAGTTCATGCGGATGATGTTGTGTCAGTTCATCACACATAAATAATTCGGTGTTCACAAATAAACTAACTTAGTATCCAGAAGTCAATAAAGTCAAAATCTTGTAGTTTTCCCCATATCGTTAAAGTGAAATTTCAGTGGTCGCAGTTTCAACTCAACTGAATGAAACAGTATCGTTAGAGTGGTGGTCGCGAGATTGCCAATCACTTAACGCACTTGTTTTCGACTCGCTGGACTGAAAAATTCACTAACAACTTCCATTAAAGCAATTATATGATGGCTACATAGGGTTAATTAACAAAAAAATTTTCAGGTTGTATACTTTTTGATATGAAAATAAAGTCCTTAAACTTTGGGTTTTATACAATTGAACACTAACTTTATTCTTTGTTTGTCGAAAACCAGGACTGCACATTTTTTACTAGAAAGGAAATACTAAGGTAAGTTCAAACTTCTACGTAGATAATACGATTATTCTTGTAGAAGCAAATGAAAAGCAAACCTTCCATGGAAGTTACGTGGTGACTTGTAGTGGTGATCACTTTGAGAAGTTCAAGAAACTGTTGGAATTTTTATACGATCAATTTAAGATTATTGTCTAAATAAGTAGTTACGTAACATTGATTTTTAATAAGTCAGACAGTTTTTACGTTACATAACCTAGAACATAGTAATGTCATAAATAAATACAGCATCTAAGCATGTACCTAATCAATTATAACGCTGGTTAGATGGATGCTATCCTGCCTTCCATCAGCCTATAGATCCAAATTTTAGTTTGACCTTCCACAATCATGGAGGAATGTTGCGTGTGTTGAACGTGTAAGGCAATATTACATACCTACATCTAGAAATGAGGAGATCCGCAGGAGAACTAAAACAACCGACATCGCTCGAAGGATTGCATCATTGAAGTGGCAGTGGGCGGGACTAGGGTTACCATATCTCAGGATTTGGCCTGAGATCTCAGGATTTTTGGACTCATCTCAGGATTGCGGCCGGATTTTGCAAAACTCATGAAATCTCAGGATTTTTACAATTTCCAATAAAATACAGCTTAGATTAAAAGATCTTTATAGATCTTTTAGAACAAACTAAACATATTCTTCCGTTGTTAATAATTATTGCACAATTAAAATAATACTTACCTATCTATCAAGTCTTCGATCAACAATAACACCTAGTTCTAGATACATAGTTGGAGTGACAGACATGGCCGAGCGTTATACGCCCACTTGAGAGTATCACTACATAGTATAAAACAAAGTCGCTTTCTCTTTCCCTATGTCCCTTTGTATGCTTAAATCTTTGAAACTACGCAACGGATTTTGATGCGTTTTTTTTAATAGATAGAGTGATTCAAGAGGAAGGTTTATATGTACTTTTTATCCCGATATTCCCACGGGAACGGGAACCACGCGGGTGAAACCGCGGGCGGCCGCTAGTAAATTATAAGTAGATTATTTTGACAGTGTCAATAAAACTAAGGTATTTAAAATTTGGAACGCTTCCTGTCATTTATAATGTAAGATCATAACATTCGTAACCTTTTTTCTCCGTTTAAAAAAATGACAGTCTGTGCGATATAAAGTTTTCATTTAGTTCGTGAGCTTTCATCTATTGATTTATTATAAATTGCTCCACATGTTATAATCTTCAAATTAGCGCGGAGAACCAATGGCCGTTGGGGCGGAAGGGTTCTCAAATGGCGACCGCGTACCGGACGACGTTCCGTGGACAGTAGGCCCCCTACAAGGTGGACCGACGATCTGTTCAAGGTCGCGGGAAGCCGCTGGATGCGGGCAGGGCAGGACCGATCGTTGTGGAGATCCTTGGGGGAGGCCTATGCCCAGCAGTGGGCGTCGTTCGGCTGACATGATGCTGATAAAAAAATAAAAAACTGCAAACAAAAACTCATTTCCCAAAAACACGTAAAAGTGAAAAATAAATTGAATCATTCAATTCAAAGTACGAAAGTGCGGGACTTTTTCTAATGAGCGATTTTCTGAGAGGCCATTTAAAAAAAAAAAGCTTCCAATTGCTTCACTAGATGGCGTTGAATAAGTATGTACATGTCTATGGTATATTTTGGTATGAAACATATTTAAATTAATTACTTTTTTACAACCCAAAGGAAACTAATAATATATTAAATAAGTACTACTGTGAGGAACAGAAACGAAATAGGTAAATTTAAAGATTTAGGTAAATAAATAACATCTGTCTGACGTTCCGTTTTACGTAAAAAAGTCGCGTCAAAGTAAAATTTATAACGTTCCGTTCCTTCTAACTGCATAGGTGGGATAGCGCCATCTAGTGACTGAGCTTTCAGAAAATCGCCCATTAATCTTGAACCACAGATAATATAATACTATACTAGTACAGATGCCTCATCCCATACAAGAAATGTGACCGTTCCTAGCGGGCAAAAACTTGCGGGCAGTTTAGTTTCCTCTTTTATTTCGCTAGAGGTCGCTATTGAAGGGAGCTATGCTTTGTAAACCGAGCGCGTTTTTCGCTTCCCGTCAACAGATAGCGTTAGTCATGTAACGAACTGTTTTAAGCCCCTGGACAAAAGGTGGCGCTAGTAACCGCGTATATATGCGAATTCAAACTTTAAAAATAGTATACGTAAGACTTATTTTTTATTGAGTGCTACTTTACTGGGTTGCGTAGCGTACATGAACATGAACACGCACGCGTTGCAATGCAACTTGCCGATGCGATGATTAGGTGATAAGGTAGGTACAGTCGAACCAATTGAATCATGTCATGACCTATTTTACTAATAATTTGTTTGCAAGCGTCAAAACTATAAAAGTCAGTGTCAATGTCAACAAGTTTAAATCGCAACCTTACAGAATTTTAAAATCTGTTAGGCTGGTTACACAGCTCTTTCACACACCGGATTCGGTAGATTAAGTACCAATAGTCGGGCCGTACGGACCGACCCGCGTTGTGTGATGTGAAACGATGTTCTAGCGCCTCCCGTTTCTCCGTTCCGGGCTCCCGTGTGCGGGCGGGTGCGAGCGGTTTATGGTGGGTCACGCCACGAACCAATCACGATTCACGATTCAAGTAGTTTGACTGTTGTACCCTACCTACCCAATATAACTTTGCCCGAACAAGCTTTTTATAGTTTTTAATTAAAGTACAGTAACGCAGTTACAGTCGAACTAATCGATTAGTTTGCCCACCGAAAGTTCATTTTTTATAACAGATAATTATTGAAACTCAAACTTGTTGACATTGACATTTAATTTACCTTTATAGTTTTGCGTTTTCAAACAAATTAGCAAAATGGGTTGCGATTCAATTGGTTCGACCGTACATAAGAAGAAAATAATACCTATTTTAATAAACATTGAAAATGAAGTACTTATCAGAAAAAACAATGACTCCGTAGCTCAGTGGTTAGAGCATTCGCCCGGACAGTGAAAGGTCGTGGATCCGAGTCTCATCGGAGATAGTTGAGAGACGAGTCGATTTTAGTAGGTACCTACCTACCTAAGTAAGTAGGTACTTTTTTTCAAGGTAAGTATAGTAAATAAAGTAGGTAGGTAGTTTGTTCGCGATTATATCGCGTTTGGCTGAACCGATTTTGATGCGGTTCTCAGGAAAGTATTTGTTACATTTACGAGAAGGTTTTAGTATTTTAACCGACTTCAAAAAAGGAGGTTCTCAGTTTGACCAGCATGTATGAATGTTTGTCCGTGAGATGCGGTTTTCAGAAAACTACCTACTTATTTAATACATTTAGGAGAAGGTTGTAGTATTTTAACCGACTTCAAAAAAGGAGGTTCTCAGTTTGACCCGTATATAAGTATGTATGTTTATCCGCGAGATGCGGTTTTCAGAAAAGTACCTATTTGTTACATTTAGAAGGTTTTTGTATTTTAACCGACTTCAAAAGAGGAGGTTCTCAGTTTGACCAGCATGTATGTCCGTGAGATGCGGTTTTCAGAAAACTACCTATTTAATACATTTACGAGAAGGTTTTAGTATTTTAACCGACTTCAAAAAAGGAGGTTCTCAGTTTGACCCGTATGTAAGTATGTATGTTTATCCGCGAGATGCGGTTTTCAGAAAAGTACTTAAGTAAGTACCTATTTGTTACATTTAGGAAAATGTTTTGGTATTTTAACCGACTTCAAAAAAGGAGGTCAACAGTATAACTATTGCATTAGCATGTCATTCAAAAAGAATTTCGTCATTATTATTTCGTCATGTAGTACACACGGCGGCAAATCAGACTATAATTGTTGACCTTGAGACCGCCTTTATGCCCTACGTAATAAAAGCTGTTATCGCAGTTCAACTGTATAACTTGATGGGCTGTCGTGTGTACATTAATGTACATTCATGTATGTTATTGTGCGTAATTATCTCACGTTTGGCTGAACCGATTTTGATTTGACACACTTCCGATTCCGGTACGCTCTATTGACGTACCTAAGGTCTGTCTGGTACACCTGATGTCGAACCCTAGCAGCACAGCTAAACCATAAGATATATAAATATAGCGTCTTAAGGAAAGTTGTTCAGCGTGATTAGTATTTTTTATTGACCTACAATAATCTAAAGTCTGGTACCTATATCTGATGTCCCTCACGAGCCCAGCCCTTTATCTTAAACTGATAAAGTTTAAGATATACGAATATAGCGGCCTAAGGAAGGTTGTTCAGCGGGTGAGCACTATTTGTTTAAGTATTCCAGATATTGAGAAAGATAATTTGAATTAGAACCATACTTAACCACACCAACACCACACAGCGCGATATTATACTTTTTACAAACTTCTTATACTTAATATCTTGAGAATTCAAATAAAAAAATTTCTTTAGAATTTATTGAAATATCCATGTAAGTAAGTACTTACTTTAATCAATTCTTTAAAAAATCTTGATTATAAATTGAAATGAAAGTGCATTAATAATAAAAATTCGTAAATAAAATAAATTACGAGTACTTACCTACCTACCTACCTCTACGTGGTGAAGGCGGAAACAGTATAAGTACTAGTCAAAACTACTATTTTAATACATTCTATTTAAATGCCTTCGGGCTCATTGAAAAGAAATACAAATTAATTACGTCCAGGGGTCTTCCTAATTACCAAAAACTGACGGCGGAGAGCAAGTAGTGAGGGGTTTAGTTGGTAGTGGTGCCTGCTCTCGATCGCCCCATCTGGTCAGCCCACCTTGAGTGGGGAACCTTATGGGGAGATTGTGAGGAGGCTCCCTCCCTCTTTCCTGCCCCCTCTCGAGCTTTCGAGCTCGATAGGGGGCCGGAGCAGGGGTTAGAACCGCCCAGCCCTGACGCGAAGCCTATTAGGCTTGGTGGGAGGGCTGGGCGCGGCGAGGGACAGGCCCCGAGTCTGACCGAGTCCAACATGCCGTGTGGTATACGTAAAGACAGTATTTGCCCTCACTATAATAAAAAAAAAAAAAAAAAAAAGGGGTCTTCCTAAAGGAACCTAATAACAAAAAAAAAAAAAAAACATACATACAGACGAATAGAGAACCTCCTCCTTTTTGATTTAGAAGTCGGTTAAAAAGTGGCCAAAACCGGTACAGTGGCCAAAACCGGTACGCCTGCCCTATTTAGAAAAAATCGACCGAATTTTTTCGGTCGATTCGGTCGATGCAAACTGTATGTATGTTTTTTTTTTTTTTTTGTGTATGTCCACCGATTACTCGAAGACGGCTGAACCGATTGAAATGGTTCAAACGTTATTACATCAGGTTGGTTTCCAAGTTGGTCCCATTTTTTGAAATTTTGAAATCCGTTAAGTAGTTTTCAGGAAATCTTGAAAATACTGTCGTTTTCGTTACCACTTAATGTGAATTTAATACGTATCTTTAGGCATAACTCCTTTGTTTATAAACCGATTTAGATGATTCTTGTTTTGTTAAAAAGGGGATACCTCAAGGTATTTTAACCGATAAACTTCGAAAAAGGAGGTTTTCAGTTTGATCACATACCTATTTACCAGAAAACACGTAAATTGCCTGCACGATGCACTAAAAAGAGTGAAATAAAAATTATTTTTATAAAAAAATAAAACCGCCTTCAAAAAAACCACATCAAAAAAGTAAGAAATAATTCCTCACCAAATAAATAACGTAAGTACTTTGAAGTCGGGCGGGTTTTAACAAAAACAACAAAAAAATTGTACATGTTTCACGCCCGACTTCAAAGTACTTACGTTATTTATTTGGTGAGGAATTATTTCTTACTTTTTTGATGTGGTTTTTTTGAAGGCGGGTTTATTTTTTTATAAAAATAATTGCTCTAAAAGGTTTTTAAACAACTTTTAGCCATTTTTGATAAAGGCAATTAAAATAAGGTGTTTTAAGGTAATAATAACAACCGTTAGAATTCCTTATGTCATAAGATTTTTTTTCAATAAATTCCATTTTCGGTTTGAAAAAATGTTTTGTTTGAAAATTTTAAGAAATTTGTTTTGGATGAAATCCTTACTTTTTTATATTATAAATGCGTCTCTGTCTGTCTGTGTGTTACACAATCACACCTAAACTACTGAACCAATTTGAATGAATTTTGGTACAGAGATAGTCTAGAGCCTGAGAAAGGACATAGGCTACTTTTTATTCCTGAAAAATATCATCTTCCCGCGAGATAACGTCGTGTAGTACACGCGGGCGAAGCCGCGGGCGGAAGGCTAGTACTTTATAAACCTTTGTTTTTACAATTTAATTGTTGTTTTGCAATTGACTGGTTTCTAGCGCATTAGAATATATTGATTTTACCTGGGTTTGGTTTTATTTTTCGCAATACTTACAATAGTTTAACTATCAGTAAGTGGCCAAAACCGGTACATTTGTCGCCTCTCACACATTGTGTGTAATATAAAAAAAGCTATTTTCCTACTAATATTATAAATGTGAAAGTTTAGATGTTTGGATGTTTGGATGTTTGTTACTCAATCACGCCAAAATGGCTGAACGGATTTGGCTGAAATTTGGAACACAGATACTTTTTATCCCGGAAAAATATCATATTCCCGCAGGATAACGTCGTGAAGTCCACGCGGGCGAAGCCGCGGGCGGAAAACTAGTACTTTTATAAATTTGAAAAATGTACCTTTAAAGGTAGATAAATTATCTATAATTGAAGATATAATATGCCGTGTAGTGCCGGCACATAAATAGAATAGCACTACCCCCTCTCTTCCCGTGGGTGTCGTAAGAGGCGACAAAGGGAAAACTGCCATCAGGAGATGGGCAGCAGCGTCTCCAGGTTACAACAGGCCATACTGCGATCGCCAACCCGCCTGCCAAGCGTGGCGATTATGGCAAACCCCCCCGAAAAATGGATACACACCTAAAAAATCGGCCCCCAGTCCCCGGCGGCCCTGCTATTCCTAGCTACGGTAGCGGCTATGGTAACGGCGGGGCAGGGGGTGCTAAGAATCCCCGGGTAGGCTCCGGCTACCAACACCGACGACTCGACCTGGCAACCTACAACACGCGCACATTGAGGCTCGACGAGAAGCTCGTAGAGTTGGAAGAGGCAATAAGTAAGTTACATTGGGATATCATTGGGTTATCTGAAGTCCGAAGAGAGGGGGAGGACTCGATAACCCTGCAATCCGGTAACTTACTTTACCACCGGGAGGGCGACCAACAGTCCATTGGTGGTGTCGGGTTCATCGTCCATAAATCCCTTGTCAACAACGTGATTACCATCGGAAGTGTCTCGAGCAGGGTAGCGTACCTGATACTCAGATTATCGAAACGATATTCGCTGAATGTTATCCAGGTCTACGCTCCGACCTCGAAACACGACGATGTCGAAGTGGAGGCTATGTATGAGGAGATCTCTAAAGCCATGCATAGCTATAAAACCCACTACACGGTTGTGATGGGGGATTTCAATGCAAAGTTGGGGCAACGTTGCGGTGATGAGCTGAGAGTGGGGCAATTTGGATTTGGGCAACGGAACGATAGAGGCCAGATGCTGGCAGACTTCATGGAGAGGGAGAACCTCTATATGATGAACTCCTTCTTTAGGAAGCCCGTAAGCCGCAAATGGACCTGGATCAGTCCGGACGGTAAAGTCAAAAACGAGATCGATTTTATCATGTCGACGAAGAAGCACATATTCAATGATGTCAGTGTGATCAACGCTGTTAAGACAGGAAGCGATCACCGTATGGTGAGAGGCACATTGAATATCGATCTCAAGCTCGAAAGATCGCGACTGATAAAATCCACGCTCCGACCAATACCAGCTCAAATTCAAAACCCCGAGTGCTTTCAGCTCGAGCTTCAAAACCGCTTCGAAGCCCTTGAGAACAGCATAGACGTGGACGATCTATACAACATGGTGGTGGATACTGTCTGCACGGTAGGGTCTAAGTACTATAAAACCCGCCGTCCCAAATTGAAGAAACTCTCCAGTCAGACTCTCCTACTCATGGATCAGAGACACGAAATGAAGCTGCAGAACTCAGCGGATGCCCATCGTTATCGACAGCTTAATATACAGATATCTAAGTCTTTGACGCGCGACCTTCGCCAATTTAATACCGAGCGTATTAAAGAAGCCATTGAGCGGAACAAAGGCTCCAAAGTGTTCGCGAGAGATCTGTCTATCGGGCAAAGTCAATTGACGAGGCTGAAAACTGAGGAAGGTAGCATCATTTCGTCAACACCTGAAATCCTGAGGGAGATTGAGAGTTTCTATGGACAGCTATATTCCACACAAACACCTGTTGAAAGCAAGGCTACAGACCCTAGAGCCAAGCTTACCCGACACCATACCGAAGATATCCCGGACGTCAGCCTGTACGAGATTAGAATGGCTCTCAAGCAGCTTAAAAACAACAAGGCGGCGGGCGATGACGGAATCACAACAGAGCTTCTGAGAGCGGGCGGTAAGCCGATACTTAAAGTCCTCCAGAAGCTTTTCAACTCAGTCATCCTTGAGGGCAAAACGCCAAAGGCATGGGGCAGAAGCGATGTGATGCTGTTTTTCAAGAAGGGTGATAAAACTCTCTTGAAGAACTATAGACCCATCTCGCTTCTGAGCCATATCTATAAGTTGTTTTCGAGAGTCATTACGAATCGTCTCGTTCGCAGGTTCGACGACTTCCAACCTCCCGAACAAGCCGGGTTCCGGAAAGGCTACAGTACCATAGACCACATTCATACGCTGCGGCAAGTTATACAGAAGACCGAAGAGTATAACTTGCCACTTTGCTTGGCGTTCGTGGACTATGAGAAAGCCTTTGATTCGATTGAGACTTGGGCGGTGCTGCAGTCTCTCCAGAGGTGCCAAATAGACCACAGGTACATCGAGGTGCTGAGGTACTTTTACCAAAACGCCACCATGTCGGTCCGATTACAGAACCAGAGCTCTAATCCTATCCAACTACAGCGAGGTGTGAGACAGGGAGATGTCATCTCTCCCAAACTGTTCACAGCTGCGTTGGAGGATATTTTTAAGCTGCTGGACTGGAAAGGATACGGCATTAACATCAATGGCGAGTACCTAACACACCTACGGTTTGCCGATGATGTAGTTCTTATGGCTGAGACCTTGGAAGACCTGAACACAATGCTCGAAGATCTCGGTAATGCTTCGCAAAGAGTGGGTCTTAAGATGAACATGGACAAGACGAAAATCATGTTCAATGCCCATGTTGCACCCGCTCCAGTTAATGTTGGGAACATTACACTCGAAGTTGTTGACCACTATGTTTACCTAGGACAGACGGTCCAGTTAGGTAAGTCCAACTTTGAGAAAGAGATCTCTCGTCGAATCCAGCTCGGATGGGCAGCGTTTGGGAAGCTCCGACATATATTCGCGTCCGAAATACCTCAATGTCTCAAGACGAAAGTCTTTGACCAGTGTGTGTTGCCAGTAATGACCTATGGAAGTGAGACGTGGTCTTTTACTATGGGTCTCATAAGAAGGCTCAAAGTCACCCAGCGAGCAATGGAGAGAGCGATGCTTGGTATTTCCCTGCTCGATCGAATCAGAAATGATGAGATCCGCAGGAGAACTAAAACAACCGACATAGCTCGAAGGATTGCATCATTGAAGTGGCAGTGGGCGGGACACATAGCGCGGAGAACCGATGGCCGTTGGGGCGGAAAGGTTCTCGAATGGCGACCGCGTACCGGACGACGTTCCGTGGGCAGGCCCCCTACAAGGTGGACCGACGATCTGGTCAAGATCGCGGGAAGCCGTTGGATGCGGGCAGCGCAGGACCGATCGTTGTGGAGATCCTTGGGGGAGGCCTATGCCCAGCAGTGGGCGTCGTTCGGCTGACATGATGATGATGATGATGATGATGATGATGAAGATATAATTTGTGTCTTAAATACCTAAGACCATTTAGTACTTAGTGCTTAAAAGTCAAAAAATCCTTAAAGTGGCCACAAAGGGTACCTACCTCTGCCCTACTTCATTTTCCATTTTTCACACTAATGAGTGCTAATGATTTTATAATCATTTTGTAATCATCGTAACTCTGCAAAAAGCACAATGAGAGTGACTCTTTGCTTCTGATATAAACAATTGCATTTTTTTGTTAAGGCGCTACTCGGAAAAATATGGACTTTTTGATTTAAAACTATAGGACGGTTACAGTTGTTACAAATCTGGTAATAAGATATATATTTCTTCATACCTTTATCTAGAATCGTATAGTTTCAAAAACACGATTTTATAATTTTGCCTCGACACTTTTTCTTTTCGAAAAGACCTCTAAAAATACGAACAGTGAAGATTATTCTTAAACGGGGTTACTTACACTATTGGAAATTGGTTTAATTAGTGGACACCAATAATATTAAGGATCGTATAGAAGCATTTTTTTTTAAATCGCTGTAGTTTTTTAATACGAAGTGATTTTGTGTTTTTTTGCCTAATCTGCAAAATCGGTCTCGCTCCCGCGCGCGTCCTTTTCTCATTGCTATCTCGCTTCAGCACATTTTTTCCGAGTATCGCCTTAAACAACGGAAAAAATGCCGTCGTATTAAGTAGTTCATAAAGAAAAACATTTAAAAACCCCCGACATAAAATAAACTTATAAAAGTAAAAAAATAAAATTTCTCTATCAATCGGGGGACCACAAAATAGAAGTAGGTAAGTACCTACCTAGGTACTAAAAGGGTATAATTATACGTTGAGGGTCCCCCGACCGAGAGAGAAATTTTATCTTTTTACATTTGTAAATTTTTTTTGAGTCGGGGGTTTTTAAGTTTCTTAAATTTTATTTTTATAAGTAAGTATCTTCTTTTTTAAATTACCCACATACAAAATTAAAAAACACTGCACTAAAATCGCTTGATCCGTTTAGGCACTACGAATAGGTAATAAAAGTTTAGTATAGGTACATATAGACAGACAGAATTTACCATTCCATTACCAGGTACCATTTTTTTTATTGCACCTAAATTTGCCCAGGGTGTAGGTAGGTACATCTTCGATCATATAAATCGAAGAGGTAGGTAGGTACATTATTTTATTGAAAGCATCACCTCTGTACCTTTTACCGTTTCGGCAGGCAGTTGACCATCTCCATAAATGGCCGGATAGATTTTCATCAAACGTGGCTAAGAACCATCTTGATTAATTTAGCTTTCAATTAAAAAAAACCGCATCAAAATCGGACCAGTCGTTTAGGAGCTACCTACGTTGCCCCAGACAGACAGATACAGACAGACAGACAAAATAAAATAAAAAAAATAAAAATACAAACACACGTCAAACTTATAACACCTCTCGTTACCTATGCGTCGGCGGGGGCTAAAAACTTCTAGTATAACACCCCTTTTTGCTTCGGGGGTTAATCAATACAAACCAATAAATTTAGATTTTTGTATCTTTGGGACAATATTTTGAACTAAATCCCGCTAGAATCGAAATTGTGTTGTGCTTGTTCGACAACGACGACGACGACCGACCGCGACGTTGCCAGTTCGCGTCGCACGCGTTGTCGGCATGCGCTCACACTCGAACGACCCGCGCGGAGACAGAGGTGCTGGGCTGGCAACGCCGCCGCCTAAAGGCCGGTACACACATTCCGATCCGACCGCCCCGCGCCGCCAATTTGGTCTGTTCCGAACCAAATCTGGGGGGCTACCGCGTAACTTTATGGATATGAACTTCATACGTTTTTCCGAACTTTAGGACAATTTTATAAAAAAAATAGCCGCTATCTGTTCCCTCTTTAGTGACGTCGGGTATAATAATAGCTAGCAAAACAAGAACAAAGCAGCAAAAATCTATCAAAATAGGGAATTGAAATTACACTTGAAGCCCATGCCCATATCCATATTTCTTAGCCGATAGCCCTCCTGGACGAGTGTAGCGTGGTCGTCCAAGGTTTGAGGGATTTTCAGAGGATTCAATTTAATTGCTCTTTCATTACTTTTGCGTAGGACTGAACGAACAAAAGGTTTTAATCTGTCCATTTATGCAAATATTATTATATAAACTTTTTTGTTTATTTAATTTAATAACTCGCATTTTGTCGTAAAACTTAATTAATATAAAAAAGGCATAACACCTCATCAATAAGTGCTGGTTTAAGTAAATATTAGAAATGTGCCGAGTACAAAGTTTACCGAGTAACCAAGTAGGTACCGAGTAATACTGCGTTTTGTCTTTATCAAACCGAGTACTCGGTCGAGTAAGGGCGTTTGTGCACTACCACTGAATTTTACCGATCCGGAAAAAAGCGGATGCTTGTATTTAATTAATTACTATTCATCATCATCATCATCATTTCAACCGTAAGACGCCCACTGCTGGGCATAGGCCTCCCCCAAGGATCTACACTATTATAAATGATTAATTATTAAAATACAAGCATTCGTTACGAATGCGAGTACTATAAAAATTGCCGAGTACGCCGAGTAACGAGTAATAACTTAGTACTCGGCGCTTCTCTAGTAAATATTTATCAAGTTTTGGTATCTTAATGAAAATAACAGAAAATTAAAAAATAATGAAATACTTAGAGTTTTTATAATAATTTAAACAATAGAAAACCGGAAATATTTTTGTTTGTAATCTATTTATTGGAGGCAAATCTATGTTTTCAGTATTCAAAAATAATATTAATATTGGGAGATTAGCAGTGGCTGGCAACACATGCAACCACAGCTTGGTGTGGCCTGGGGCCTTGTTATTCTGTGGCCTGACCAAATCGGAACGTCTGTAGCGCCGACTAGATTTGGTGAAGCAGACATTGCTTGAACGTGTGTACCGGCCTTAATACTTTGCCATCACAAAAACGCCTAGCGGCGAGTAGCGTATTAAGGCAAATAAAATAATATGATAACATTCTATCGGAATCTGTGGATTATATATTATCCTATCGTATTTGCGATAGTTAAAACAATGTTATTCAAAAGCTTCTTTGTGAATTACAATTCCCAGGGTTTATTACGACCTTTAAACTTTATCTGAGCGCCACGAGAGCCATCTAGTGTTGAATAGCAGGTATCACACAACTAAGCGAGCAAAAAGCATAAGCTAAGTGCTTTCGGGCATGCTTGCGGGCAAGAAAGGTAATGATATTATTGAATTTCTAAAATGCTCAAAATAGTATTGTAAATACGAACATTTTGTAAATCGATTATTTTTTAAATATGACAGTTAATTTTTGACACTTTCCAGTGGCTTTTATTGTGTTTTTTCGTTTAATTTGATATGACAAAACCGTAAGCGAAACACGTATCGCCATCTATTGATACAATTATGAACTGATTTTTTTTGTTCGCGATTAGACCCCCCTGCTTGAACTTACTGATCTGATTGAAGTCGGTGTCAAGCCAAATAGATATTAATATTAATATGTATTTGATAGGTTACAATTTACACCACTCTGCGCATGAGATATTGTTTATTATTGTTTCACTATTTTGAAATGAAATAAAATTGAATTTCAAGTATTCGTTCTTGTTACTTTCGGCTTGACACCGACTTCAATCAGATCAGTAAGTTCAAGATTAATTAGAAAAAGTCCCGCACTTTCGTACTTTGAATTGAATGATTCAATTTATTTTTCACTTTTACGTGTTTTTGGGAAATGAGTTTTTGTTTGCAGTTTTGTTTTGAAGGCGGTTTAATTTTTTTTGAAAAATTTTGTTTATTTTTCCTTTTTTAGTATAAGAAATCTACTATACGAAACCGCATAATGAGCAAGGGTAGCTCAATGTGCAACGACTATAGCCCATATCTAAATTAGAACTCAGACAAGCACCACCCTCCAACTCTTAACTGTTATGCAGTTTCCTTCCAACATCAGCTAACCTAAATTACTTGAAAGAATACAACCTAAAGTTCTATTGGCGCTTGTAGTACTTAAAAACATACTTTAACTCCTAAGCGTTAAAGAGTTTTACCTTCCATCATCAGCTTAACTAAATAACCTGAAAGGTAACAACTACAAATATTTACGTATCAACGATATTTAAAGAATTATCCTCCAACTCCTAACTATTGAGGAGTTGTACCTTCCATCACCAGCTCATCATCGTGAGATGATGACTACCAGTCGCAAATACTTGAAAATTACTTATGAACCTTAAAGGAATCGTATTGCGCCCGTAACATATTTAGTATTTAATTAATGTTTTCGATGGCCATATGTGGTCTTCATCATCAGTTACTCTTCACCAAATGGTGCTTACCGAAAGCAAATGCACGAGTTACTTAAGAAAATACCAAAATCGCTATAGGTGTGCCTATAATATTTGAAGAGTTCCCTTGATTTCTCCAGGATGCCATCATCAGATCCTGACCGTATAACAATGGGACCAATTTGTAACTATATGCTTTCAAACCAAAAAAGAATTTCTAAAATCGGTTTATAATTGACAAAGTTATGAGGTAACAAACATTAAAAAAAAAATTAAAAAAAAAAAATTCAACCGAACTGAGAACCTCCGCCTTTTTTTGAAGTCGGTTAAAAATACTCTCTTTCACGCAGTCGTTTGTCTTGTCCCGTTTTAAGGACTGCCTAGGGTCGTGACCGGGACGTAACAGGGACGTGGTCGTAGCACCCGTGTCCATATCATAATATCGCTTTAGTTGAGTGTGGTGAAACAATATTAAATACGTCATGCCTTTATTCAACATCTCATCATTCATGTATAAGAAAAAAATACAAAAGACAAATAAAATATTCGCACACCGAATAGCCTCCTGCCTGACGGATCTCGACCCGGCCACACGGCTCTATATGTGTAGGCAGTCCTCAACAGGGCGGCGGTTAGTGTAGGTTATAATAAGTTAGTTTTAATCAAATCAAACAACATACAACTTTCTTGATTAATTTTTTTTTTATCCGCAACGGGGTAGCACTTAGTTTTTATCACACCCGATGGTAAGTAGTGATAAGGCTGAAAGTGGAAGGGCACTCTCCCGAAATCCTTAATCACTGAGGAACTGGCTATATTATCTCTAACTGCCTGAACACAATAATGCTGAAAACATCATTGTTATGGCGTCAGACTTAGATAAGATGGTGGTAGCTAGCCAGGCGGACTAAGAACAAGGCCTACCACCAACCAAACCGAATACAATATGTACCCCCACTGGGATTCGAACCTCTTGGTCTGAAATAGGTGGTGTGAAACACTAGACCACAGAGGCGGTTAATTAGGTATATTTTTGATGCCGTTGGTATCCTGGATTTTCTATGCCTTCCAAATGTATTTTCTAGAAAAGTACGTTTGCATTTTCTTCAAATAAAAACAAAAAGTTTATTGTTATTAAAATTGGCGCGATTTAGCCACATGCTACTGTTTATAATTTCACTGATACCGAATGAAATGCGATGGAAGCCATCAGAAGGCCACCAGAAGTAGCAAAGTTGCCGAGATTATCGCGTGCTCTCGTCGCGAACATCGCGACTGGTTTAAGCGGATTTACCTGTGACGCGGTTGGATTAGGGCCACTCCAAACACCACGTGGAACCGAACGTCATATAAGGGGCATGCACATGAACATTTTTTTATGTATGGCGAACAAGTTTTCAGGAACCATCACGACACGGACATTGGATTTATTATAAATAATGAGGGCGATCCAAAATTCATAGCCGAAATTACAATTTGAACATAAGTGACCGGTCACTTCACGTAATGAGAGGAATGTTCGCTGTGAAACTCTTATGCCGGAATACTCGTACGCTACTTATCTTTGGGTGCGTCTCAAACACTGATCTTATAATAGGTCAGTGGTCTCAAACATCGCCCTGTCACTTTAAGGCGCTACTCGGAAAAATATGGACTTTTTGATTTAAAACTATAGGACGGTTACATTTGTTACAAATCTGGTAATAAGATATATATTTCTTCATACCTTTATCTAGAATCGTATAGTTTCAAAAACACGATTTTATGATTTTGCCTCGACACTTTTTATTTTCGAAAAGACCTCTAAAAAATACGAAAAGTGAAGATTATTCTTAAATGGGGTTCCTTACACTATTGGAAATTGCTTTAATTAGTAGACACCAATAATATTGAGAATCGTATAGAAGCATTTTTTTTTAATCGCTGTAGTTTTTTAATACGAGGTGGTTTTGTGTTTTTTTTTGCCTAATCTGCAAAATCGGTCTCGCTCCCGCACGCGTCGTTTTCTTATTGCTATCTCGCTTCAGCACATTTTTTCCGAGTATCGCCTTAAATGTCAAACGTATAAAAGAGATGCCATGATGTTTGAGACGCTCCCAAAGATGATTTGCGTTCGAGAATTCGGGCGTTAGTCTCTCAGCCCGTTCACATAAAATATAATCGACTAGTATCCGACGCCTAGTCGCTTAAACCTGTTTCTATTGAGTGTCAGATCAGCTCCTGATTCACGAACGGTCGGAAATGGAATCGGATTCAAATTCTGTGCTTTGTCTTTGTCTATTCTATTCTATACTGAGTGACAGAGACGGTGCATACATTCCGCTGTCGGGAGCGTCTCTCAAATTATCTCCATACCGAAAATCTCGTCGATCCGTTGCTCCGTTTTGACGTGAAAGACGGACAAACTAACAAACAAACACACTTTCACATTTATAATATTAGTATGGAAGTATGGATTACAGTACAGTACTAAAAATGTTCACGTTAGATGTTCGCGTTCGGGATAAGTTTTTGTAGGACCTTGTGTGCCCACCTCAACAGATCCATATTTGAACATACACTTCAAAGCCCTTTGTCGACAAAAGACTTGAAAAAAAGAGTTCCTTTTGTTCGAAGATATAGAGGAAAATGTCGATAACTATACCTATCTATATTAGTTACCCATTTTGTGTTTCATTTGTTTCGTTACGTGCCAGGGCCCCAAGTCTGCTAATTTTAATTTAAATAAGATTCTATTGATATTCAATTGAGACTCAATTACGATTCCATTACGATTAAAACAAATTGGGTATTCTGTAAAAACTTGTACGTCAGTTCAATAGAATCGCAATTGAATCGTAATTGAATCGTAATGGAGTCTCAGTTGGATAGTTAATGGTGTTGCCTTCGGGTATGTATCATAAAAACTACGGTCGTTGGTATGGTCGAAATAACTATGGTCGAAATAACTATTGGTCGTTACACCTATTTTTAAAATAACTAATGTACGAAATCACTACTGGTCATTTCACCTACGGTCATTTCACCTACGGTCAACTCACCTACACGGTTTATTAAGTTTAAAAATAGTGACTCATGTACAGACACGAGCAATAATATTATGTATACAATACAACATAGAACTTTGTCACACTGTAGCGTTCCAAAAGAAAACGATCAGTGTCACAGAAGTCATTCAAAATTGTAATATGACATAGTCCTATGTTGTATACATATTATTGGTCGAGACTGTATTGCTGTTAGGTGCGAGGAGCGAAGCGACGAGCATGTTAGGTTTACATGAACATACATGAGCGAGCAAAGCGAGCGTGCCGCGGTAGCGGCCGGCGAAGCGCCAGAAACGACTTTAAACATATTCCCATTTCCTATTAAACTGAAATAGGGGGTAGGGGGGGTGTATAAAGTCGATTCTGGCGGTTCGCCGGCCGCTGCCGCGGAACGCTCGCATTGCTCGCTCGGCTCGCGCGGCGTTTTGGTCACTGTTCTAACCTAACCTAACCTAAAACGTCTGTTACATTTTGTTGGGTGGCAGGGGGCTTCGCCCCCGAGCCCCCTTGGCGGGGGGCTTCGCCCCCTGTCCCCCCTTTTGTTTTTTTGAGCAAAAAAATAAAAATATATTTTTTTATATGTCCATCGGATGCCTCCTAGGTATCTCCGGGGTACCATAGGGGATCGAAAATTTTGTTAGATTTCAGCTATGACGCACCGTTTTCGAGATATTTGCATTTTTATAAAATTCATTCTTGAAAATTTTGCAAGTCCCCGCTTCATACTAAAACAGTCAAAAATTTTATGTTTGCGACACCCTAACCAAAAAAAACAATCCAACGCGCCCAAATCCATTTAATAAACTTTCCAATTCATAAGCTTGTTGTAGGCGAGTCGTTCATAGTCGAAACAACCAGTAGATGAAATGAACATTAGGCCAATCGTCCGTTAGTTGAATCAACTGTAGTTCAATCAACCGTAGGTGAAATGAACAGGTAGTTGAGTCGTTCAATAGTCATTATGAAAATATGTGAATCGATCGTAGTTATTTCGACCATAGTCGTAATAACCGTAGTTATTATGATACATACCCCATTGAGAGTACTGTCAAACAAATGTCAATGAGAGTAGAATACCGATTAACTCCACAATCGAGCTACGATTGTAATACGATTGAAGAGCAGACTAGCAAATATTCAATGGCAGTTCAGTCGTATACCATTGGTCTTAAGTTAGTAGCAGAATACCAAAAATGTCAAAAACCGCTATTGAGATCCAATTAAGATTCAATTGAACCATTTGTAAATTAGCAGACTTGGGGCCCAGATATAAAGCTACGAATGCTTGTAAAAAACATACCTACACATTGTTGTAGGACATTTATTTACGACCTCCATGGCCGAGTGGTGTAGGCACCGGTTTTCAAGGTGCCGCTATCTCTAAAGGTCCCGGGTTTGATTCCAGGTCGGGTGAATATTGAAAACGAAATTTTCAATATTTCCTCGGGTCTGGGTCTCTGGGTGTATGTACCCGACGTTGTTTCCAATTTTCATAATAATATTTTAACCACCTCTGTGGTCTAGTGGTTCACACCACCGATTTTAGACCAAGAGGTCCCGGGTTCGATTCCCAGTGGGGGTATATATTGTATTCGGTTTGGTTGGTGGTAGGACTTGTTCTTAGTCCGCCTGGCTAGCTACCATCATCTAATCTAAGTCTGACGCCATGACAATGATGGTTTCAGCATTATTTTGTTCCGGCAGTTAGAGATAAGATAGCCAGTGCCTCAGTGATTGAGGATTCCGGGAGTAGTGCGCTTCCACCTTCAGTCTTATTACCACTTAACAGCAGGTGTGATGAAGGCTAAATGCTACCGTTAATGATAAAAAAAAAAGAAATTGCTCACTACTACCTACCTACAGTTTGGTATTGGAACAATGTACCTGTGTGATGGTGCCCAATATTCTCTAACATTTATTAAACTTATTTTATATTTATATTTATTTACCCCTTATTAATTAGGTACGAAAGCCTCTATAAAATTCATGTACATACAAGGAGTGTTAGCGTCAAAAATACTAAAAATGGCGGAGGACGCGATGATAAAAATTACAAAAAAATAAACAAAAGAGAACTGATTAAGTAATTTGACTGTTTTTGTTGGTAAAGAGAAATATTACTAAATACTCCGTAGCTCAGTGGTTAGAGCAGTCGCCCGGAAAGCGAAAGGTCGTGGGTTCGAGTCCCATCGGAGCTGGTTGTGAGACGGGTCGATTTTTTCTAAATACTTAATTTTCCATTTTTTTAGTATAAACTAACTCCAAAAATATGTGATCATGATTCATGATGTGTTATTGTATAACTGTGCCACATGGAGGGAAGTACCTTGAGATTATTTGAAATTCTTTGAATGCAGTTCGTTTTCTTTTTAAAATAAAAATGAAGTTTCCTTTCAGTAAAATTTTATATCTTCAGTATATAAGGTACTTTTCCTCTATGTGGCACACTTTTGGGACGCCCTGTATATAATCTCTGCAATATAAAAGAAAAAATTATGACCCGCCGCGACAGTGTATCACTGCCGTGACCAGGATTCGAACCTGGGTTACTACGGCCACAACGTAGGGTCCTAACCACTAGACGATCACGGCTACCGGGGCTGTGTATTTATCGTCAAAAATAAGCAACTGTTAGCAGTAAACTGTAACACTTTCACAAGATGGTTATGTAATGTTCGACTCTGACGCACAAGAACTGCAGGCCTAATAGCGAAACGTTAATCCGTTCCTCTCACTGTCCAGGTACAATGCGATTATTATAAAAATAAGATGGTGTGTTGACAAACTTCACTCTAAAAAAGTACAGTTCGCAAAAAAGTGCAAAAAAAAGTTATGTTTCATTTTGGCGGAACGAGGTTTTGGAATTGCCACTTTCAAAACGGGGTTTTTACTTCCGTTCTTCTTTTTAATTTTACTAATGGCAATCGTCCAACCATATTTGTGGACATTGCGTCGAGTTTAGTATATTGGTCATGAATGACAGGAAAGGAAAGAACAAGGGCCAAAATGGGCCCAGAGTGTAGCACTTTCTGACCTTATTTAAAATGAAGATCTAAGTAATGTCAACATTTTATTATATGACAGCATGACTGAAATGCATATAATAAAAAAGTTACAGCCTCTGCAAAAATCATATTAGTATCGTAACAAATACTTAGAAATAGTGATTGCGATGGCGATGAAATAGGGCAACATAGCAATGTAATCACATGGTCACTCTAAACTTTAGAGTGACCATGTGTGACGATTACAGGGCTAAAGTTACTTTAGTAACTTAAGTCTACACTATCCAGTCTATCGTCAAGTCTACTTGAAACCAAATTTAATGTTTGTTCTCTTTTCCCATAGTACCTAGGTATATAGTATTACTGACTGACTAACAGACAACGGACAGCTGCTGAAACATCTAGGCGCAGGAAGGTGTTTTGCATGTACAATCGGGGACAAATTCGGTGAACCACATCTTACTTCTTTTCGTGTGGCTGGCGTCTCACCGTTCAGTTGCAGTCCCTATCCGTTATTGCTTATGCATTGTACTACCCTAGTTTAATACATAAAAAAATAGTAAAAGGGTCTGCGCGTGAATGGCGAGATTGGCGAGGCACCAGCCACGTGAAAGATTCAAGATTCAAGATTCAAATTTGTTTATTCAATTTAGATTGTTATTTACAATACTTGTGAACGTCATAGAAGCTACGCCATCGGTTCGCAAACCCTACAGCGGGAGGCCTTGGAGAAGAACCGGCAAGAAACTCCAAGGGTTGTTTTTTTCTCCCTGTCTTATTTCATACAGAGTCGTCAAATTGAAAAATGACCTTAACATGGTATGACTAAGGTCAGTTTCCATCACAATTACACAATGGGTTATGATAAATACAGTTAAGTATAGGCGAACTAATGATCATAGCGGTGAACAATTTTCAGTTACTTAGGAACTCTACTTAAAGCTTTAATATTAGTTTAAAACAAAAGACAATTCTACTATATACTACAAGTTGCGCCATACATGTTTCAAATGTAATTCTTAATAAAATGAATAAAAACAAAAGAAAACACATTTTAAGGCAAGCAGATAAGAGCAGACCCATTCCCACTGGAAAAGAAGCAAGAGGTGGTTCACTGAATTTGTCCTCGAGTGTACGTAAGTTTCTTGAGGAGTGTAGGGGAGCACTAAAAGAGGATATTTGAAATGCCCCCCTAAGGGGGATAAAAATAGGGGTCAGAGTTTCTATGAAACTTTAGTGGATATCTCAATTCCACTCGGACGGAGCGCTTTTAGGTTATTATTATATTAAAAAAAAAAATTACCTACTCTATAAGATTTTAAACTTTCATGGTCAATTTCACTATAACTATTGTAAAAAACGGGATATTTTATTTATGAGTCCCCGGATATTTCGGCGCAGTTGCACGCGCCATGATCGATCACGGAGGATCAGTTACTCCGTGATCATGGCGCGTGCAACTGCGCCGAAATATCCGTTACTCCGTGATCATGGCGCGTGCAACTGCGCCGAAATATCCGGGGACTCATAAATAAATCTAAACATGGTAAATATCCCGTTTTTTACAATAGTTATTACCTATTCTGTTCCAGAGTGTTCAAACGGTTTCGAGAAGTGAATCCGGATTTAGTGCCAAAGCGTATGACTGAAAACCAGGCACACACGATAGCAGTTCCAGTGGAGGAGATAGAAAAACTGCCTGAACTTAAGGTAGGTTCATTGTAGAAACGTGTACCTACCTACATATAAACATCCTTCGCATTTTTTTAATACCTAGGTACTATGCAATCTATACATACAAATAAATACAATTTGAGTGTCTGTTTGTAATATTAAAATAACCGCTTTTTACTACTAATATTGTAAATGTGAAAGTTTAGATGTTTGGATGTTTGTTACTCAATCACGCCAAAATGGCTGAACGGATTTGGCTGAAATTTGGAACACAGATACTTTGTAGCCTGGAGAGGTACATAGGCTACTTTTTATCCCGGAAAAATATCATATTCCCGCGGGATAACGTCGTGAAGTCCACGCGGGCGAAGCCGCGGGCGGAAAACTAGTATATGATTATATATACGCTACATCTACCAAAATAACATTTTTTATCTATACAAATAAATAAAATTGGAGTGTCTGTTTGTAATATTAAAATAACCGCTTTTTACTACATGCATAATTATGATTATAGTATATACGCTACATATACCAAAAAAACATTTTTTACAATTTTTGTCTGTCTGTCTGTCTGTTTGTTCCGGCTAATCTCTGAAACGACTGGACCGATTTTGACGGGACTTTCACTGGCATGTAGCTGATGTAATAAGGAGTAACTTAGAATACTTTTTGTTCCGATATTCCCACGGGAAAGGGTACCACGCGGGTGAAACCGCGAGCGGCCGCTAGTTTTTAATAAAATAAAATATTATAAAAATTTACCCGTCTCCCAACTAGCTCCGGTGGAACTCAAACCCACGATCTTTGACGACAACGACCACTAAACTACGGAGTCGTCGTTCGTACGGAATGTTTCAGGTTTTTTATAGTTGGGAAAGTATAAAAATTAAAGTACAAAAGCTGGTGATGACCAGCAAAATGCACTTTGCCGATAAGATGGTACATGCAACATGTTAAAACTCCTCAATAGACTTTGAAAATAATCTCGTACAGTTAAAGTTAGTTAATTAGCGGAACTGATATAGGTACCTGCTGTATGATATCCGCTCTTTCGTCTGTATGTACTAATTACTGCCCAGTGTAGTTACTAACATAGTAAGAAAAATTTACAGGAAAAAAGTAATCGAGAATCTACAAAAAATAGTAGGTAGGTAGATGAAATCTTTCATGAAAACTTAGGATACTAAGAAGCTTTCTGGAAACTTTAATTTTCTAGGAAACCTTTACATTAACTTTTGGAGTGGTTTCGGAATAATTCGAAGTTTTCAACTATCATATATAATATACGAACAGACCACCAATATGACAATTAAAATAAAGAACTTAGCTTTGCATAGACGACATATTATTGAATTGACTTGCAAGAATAAATGTTTCTATTAGGGTTTTTCCATTAATTAACTTTCATACTTTCTGAATGAACATGTAGTTTAAATAGGGTTAAAATAAAAGCACAGTTTAGCGCAACTTTACAGTTACTATTAATTTACTTAATCATTTTATGAATATTACAAATTAATAACCTTGGTAGTAACCATAACTTGTCATTAATTACTGTTCGTTCAAAGAACCCTTACAAAGCATTTATTCTATGAAATGTAGTAGGTAATTAATTAAAGTACCTACCTACCTAAAGCACATCTAGGTAAACAGTTACAATGCGAAATTACCTCATAGGCATCTTTTAATACTTATACAGGGTCAATTTTTAAAAACTATCCAAATTTTAAAGTTCGACTAAGAATATGTAAGTGAACTTTCTCCTAGAAACATGGGTCGAATAAGTAATTTTTTGGAAATTAATAAAATTTACCTATAATACGTACTTTGAAAAATGGAAAATGAAGTATTTTTTAAAAAATTTACCCGTCTCACAACCAGCTCCGATGGGATGGGTTATGGCTAGATGGGTTGTGAGACGGGTCGATTTTTTCAAAAATACTTCATTTTCCATTTTACAATAATAAAAAATGCATTGTGAATGCAAAAAAGTAAAATTTTAAATACCCTGTACGTACATAATTGAAAAATGTACTTACAGGGTATTTAAAATTTTATTTTATTTATTCGATGGGATGGGTTATGGCTAGGATGGGTTGTGAGACGGGTTTGACGACCGATTTGGCGCAGGGGTAGGCTACCTGCCTTCTGCGCCAGAGGTCTCGGGTTCGATTCCCGAACAAGACAAATATTTGTGTGCATGAACATGTCTATTTGTCTTGGTCTGGGTGTTCACTATGTATATTAAGTATGTATTTACAAACAAAAAGTATTTAAGTATATATTTATCCGTTATCAAGTTTTCCATGATACAGTTTCTGAATGAAATTAAAATGGGCTTAGATAATTGGTGTGAATGTAAGAAGGTATTTATTTATTACTAGCTTACCGCCCGCGGCTTCGCCCGCGTGGACTTTACGACGTTATCCCGCGGGAATTTGATATTTTTCCGGGATAAAAAGTAGCCTATGTTCCTCTCCAGGCTACAAAGTATCTGTGTCCCAAATTTCAGCCAAATCCGTTCAGCCGTTTTGGCGTGATTGAGTAACAAACATCCAAACATCCAAACATCCAAACATCCAAACATCCAAACATCTAAACTTTCACATTTATAATATTAGTAGGATATTTATAATCCTTATAAGGAAAAACTTTTTTTTTTTTGAAATTTTCAAAAACTAGTTACTTACTTACGTGCTTACTACTACTACTACTACTTAAGTACTTACTTCCGATTAAAAAAAAAAACGAAATTCAATTTTTTTTTGTTTTTTTTCTTCTGGATCACATATTATAGTGTGTTTTTACAGTACGACGAGTTTATCTCTCTTTTGAACATCGAAAACTGCATTAAAAAAATCAAACAATTGCAAAAGTTACAAAAAAAATAATGGGGGTAGTCGTAAGAGCATCTTAAGATGCTAGCGGTCGTAGTAGGGTAAGACAAGACGTTTCGGCACTTCAAAATTTCCTCTTTTCCAGGAGAACCCGTTCAAACGGCGCATATGCCAGGTGTTCTCTCACGACGGCTCCGGGAACCTCACCTTCGAGGACTTCCTCGACATGATGTCCGTCTTCAGCGAGGCCGCTCCCAGGGATATCAAAGCTTGGTATGTTGCTAACTTCATGATTCATTCGATTGAATAGGTGGCGATTCAAAAATACTTCTGTATAAGTTTATTTGAGTAAAGAATATTTTGTTTCTGTTTCTACATAAGCGTTTAAGTAGTAAATTGTACAATTTCATGTTATGAAATCTGATGATCGTATTGTTGAAAATAATGGCTGATGATAGTCCTGAAAATGAAACAAGTGCTGCTCTTTTTAAGTACCTACCTAATTTGGTTTGCGTTACTTAATTTGCTTTCCAGTATCCATTGGAAATTCAAAATATAGTGAAACTGCAGAACTTAATTTTTTTAACAAGCTGTGGTTGTATGTTAATAGTAGGTTAGTCCGTCCGGGTCAAATCTTGCAAGCACAGAACACGGAATTTTTTTTCTGTGCTTGCAAGCTTGACAGATTTTCTGATATACGATTGAAATTTTGTTTTCGATTACAATAGAAAGTCAGCGAAAATGCTTGTGGTATTTTTTTTCAATATAGACTTTAAGTAGTAGGTAGAGATCGCAAAACATTAAGAATTTTTACCTGACTGCGATAGAAGGAGGGTAATCATTTTCGAGAGTATTATATTTAAATTATATGTTTTACCGACGTTCAGCTTATAAGACTTGTATTTTTTTCAGGTACGCATTTCGAATATACGACCTAGACAATGACATGTACATCGGTCGAGAGGACTTGCTAGAAGCAACGCGCTTGCTGACGCGAGGCGAGTTGCACCCCGCCGAGCGGGACGAGATTGTGGCCAGCGTGCTCGACGAGGCCGACGTGGACGGGGACGGCCGCCTCTCCTTTATGGACTTCGAGCATGTCGTCGTCAGGGCCCCGGACTTTCTGTCCACTTTCCATATCAGAGTGTGACCGTGTGGAATAAACTGATGCCTAAAGATTTGTGTTTTATTAGCCGTGTATTGACTGAGTAAGAACCTTCCAGAGGCATATTCAGGACGTGCCTCGGTCCGAGTCGAATGTTGGCGCACGACGCTGATCGCTTAGTCAGTACACGGCTAATGGCTACTTATCGTTTTTGATACTAGTCTATAATAATAAGTTACCGCCAGCGTGCTTGACGAGGCTGACGTGGACGGGGATGGCCGCCTGTCCTTCATAGACTTCGATCATGTCGCCGTCAGGGCTCCGGACTTTCTGTCCACCTTTCATATCAGAGTGTGACCATGTGGAATAAACTGATGCCAAGATTTGTGTTTTATTACTCGCGTACTGACTAAGAGAGCAGTTTCGCGAGGCATCCCTTCGAGGCATAAACTCGCCCAGGGGCCCAGCAAAACTGTAGCCGTGCGAGACTGCTCGCTCGTACAGTACGCGGGTAAATAGTTACTAGTGTAGTTCTTAATACTAGTCTATTATATAAAGTGAGTCGTCGCCAACGTGCTTGACGAAGCTGACGTGGACGGAGACGGCCGCCTGTCCTTCATGGCTTCAAGCATGTCGTCGTTAGGACCCCGGACATTCTGTCCACTTTTCATATCAGAGTGTGACCGTGTGGAATAAACTGATGCCAGAATTTTGTGTTTTATTACTCGCGTACTGACTACTGACTAAGCGAGCAGCTTTGCGAGGCTGCCCTTTGAGACATAAACTCGCACCGGCCGGCCCAGCAAAATGTTGCCGCGCGAGGCTGCTCGCTCATACAGTACGCGGGTAAATAGTTACTAGTGTAGATCTTTATACAAGTCTAATAAATAAAATGAGTTGTCGCCATGGCAGCGTGCTCGACGAGGCCGACGTGAACGGGGACGGCCGCCTGTCCTTCACGGACTTCGAGCATGTCGTCGTCAGGGCCCCGGACTTTCTGTCCACTTTTCACATAAGAGTGTGACTGTGTGGAATAAACTGATGCTTAAAGATTTATGTTTTATTAGCCGTGTATTGACTAAGCAAGTAGTCTCCAGAGGCATATTCAGGACGTGCCTCGGTCTGAGTTAAATGTTGGCGCGTGGCGTGACGCTGATTACTTAGTCAGTACACGGCTAATGGCTACTCATTGTTTTTGAAACTAGTCTATAATACGATATCGCCAGCGTGCTCGACGAGGCCGAGGTGAACGGGGACAGCCGCCTGTCTTTCATAGACTTCGAGTATGTCGTCGTCAGGGCCCCGGACTTTCTGTCCACTTTTCATATCAGAGTGTGACCGTGTGGAATAAACTGATGCCTCAAGATTTGTGTTTTATTAGTCGCGTACTGACTAAGCGAGCAGCTTCACGAGGCATCCCTTCGAGACATAAACTCGTCCCGGCCCAGCAAAATGTTGCCGGGCGAGGCTGCTCGCTCATTCAGTACGCGGGTAAATAGTTACTAGTGTAGTTCTTAATACAAGTCTATTATATAAAATGAGTTGTCGCCATGGCAGCGTGCTCGACGAGGCCGACGTGGACGGGGACGGCCGCCTGTCCTTCATGGACTTCGAGCATGTCGTCGTCAGGGTCCCGGACTTTCTGTCCACTTTTCATATCAAGAGTGTGACCGTGTTGAATAAACTGATGCTTAAAGATTTGTGTTTTATTATCCATGTATTGACTGAGCAAGTAGCCTCCCAAGGCATATCCTCGGTCGGTCAGGATGTGTCTCGGTCCGATCGCCTAGTCAGTACGCGGATAATGGCTACTCATCGTTTTTCATACTAGTTTATAATAATACGTTATCGCCAGCGTGCTCGACGAGGTCGAGGTGGACGGAGACTGCCGCCTGTCCTTCATGGACTCCGAGCATGTCGTCGTCAGGGTCCCGGACTTTCTGTCCACCTTTCATATCAGAGTGTAACCATGTGGAATAAACTGATGCCTCAAGATTTGTGTTTTATTAGTGGCGTACTGACTAAGCGAGCAGCTTCGCGATCGCGAGGCATCCTTTCGAGACATAAACTCGTCCCGGCCCAGCAAAATAATGCCGGGCGATGCTGCTCGCTCATACAGTACGCGGGAAAATAGTTACTAGTGTATATAGTTATTAATACTAGTCTATTATATAAAATGAGTAGTCGGATGATTACATCGTGTTACCACGGCAAATATTGTTTTTTTTTATTGACCGCTGTACACTTGACAGCCCTTCAAGTTAAACAGTTGAACTGCGATAATAGCTTTTATTACGAAGTGCATTAAGGCGGTCTCAAGTTTAGTTTGATACGTCGCCGTGTGTACATCCTTTCTTTCCGTGGTACATTCAAGCTATTATACAGGATGTTAGTTTAAACAAGGGACATACTTCAGGGGGTGAAACTACCCATCAATACAAACAACTTTTAATGTGATGCTACCCAGCACGACCACGAATGATTACCTTAATTTCAATGTGGTACACATTCATGGCCGAGCGTATACTCCCACTTGAGAGTATAATTATAAGTAGATTATTTTGACAGTGTCAATAATACTAAGGTATTTCAAACTTGGAACGGTTCCTGTAAGATCGTAACATTCGTAACCTTTTTTTTCTCCGCTTAAAAAAAAGTTAGTCTGTGCCATGTAAAGTTTTCATTTAGTTCGTGAGCCTTCATCTAGTTCTATTGTTGATCGTAGTTACGATTACCATAACAACAGTTTTCGTGCTACGACTATTATTCAATTTTTGTTCACTAAAGAGAAACTAAATTAAAGAAGCACAGCAGTGCTTCTCTAATTTTGCTCTGGTTTTCATACAATAATATAATAATTTAAAGTTTAAGATTAGTTTAGTAATGTCACAAACAACTAAACTAAAGTTTAAGATCGGACTCGAACCCAGGACCTTTCACTAGCGGTCGTTTTTTTCTAATACTTCAGTTTCAATAATAAAAATTGCATTGTGAATGCAAAAAAGTAAAAATCAGTGAATACAGTTTTGTTTCTTGTCAAAATACTTAACGTATACATAAAAAAAACAATTAATATTAAATAATAAATTCTAAGCTTTTACTTTATTTTGTTCAATTCCTGCTACAAAAAGTTGGTAACCCTGTGTGCCTGATAAAATCCGAAGTGGTCGTCGTGGGACCCCACAGGAAAAGTTCCCCTTTTGTTTATGGAAGTGACTAACTACTAGGAGCATTATGTTTGGTTATCGGCGGGAGCTATAAAGCTAGATAAATGTTGATGAGTTTTTTCCATGGTATTGGTACATAGATATAGTATATTATTGGTATAATTTATTATCATTCCACTTTTTAAATTTTGATCGATTAACGAACAGGGAACTTATTTTTGAATTTCGCCACTCGCGTCGAGTGCTCGCTTACTACTCATTTTCATGTCAAATATGAGGAAAATATGTCAAATATGAGTACTAAGCGAGCGCTCGACATGAGTGGCGAAATTAAAAAATAGACCCCCAGGACATTTTTCATTCGTTTTATCTAATTCAATTAATTATATTATCATATCTTTATCATTAAATAAACTAGGTACTATTTAGTCAATAGTAGTTTCTTTTTGTAAGCTTTCTTTGTATTTATATCTTCGAAATTTGTAAATTTGTCAAAAAACATCTGAACCTTCACTACATAGTATAAAACAAAGTCGCTTTCTCTTTCCCTATGTCCCTTTGTATGCTTAAATCTTTGAAACTACGCAACGGATTTTGATGCGTTTTTTTTAATAGATAGAGTGATTCAAGAGGAAGGTTTATATGTACTTTTTATCCCGATATTCCCACGGGAACGGGAACCACGCGGGTGATAAGACAAGACTTACCGACTAAATACTCTTTGCGACATAAAAATCGATAAATATTGCCGATCTCAAAACTTGAGTCACACTCTTGCAGCCCGTTTGTGATGTCGATAAAAATTAATAACAAGCTTCCACAAACACTGCAAAATACGCAGGACGAGAAAACATTTTTAAATGATTTAAAAACTATACTCCTATCAAAAGAATATTTTAATGATTCATTTGAGGGATTTCCTTCTCTCTTCTATTTTGCTGTGCCCTTACAGGGTCCACAAAGAACTGTACTATTATTAAGATCTTTTTTTATACATTGTGGAATAGCAATAAATATATGAATGAATGAATAAGCATACTCACTTTATAGTAAATTAATAAGTAGGTAGGTACATACTTATTCACTTTCCTTTGGGCGAATATTTGTATTGTAGGTAGGTATAATATGAAAGCAATAAAAGACTTTGAATTTTGAACACATGCTATTTGTAAACGATTGTAAAACATATGTACCTATTGAAATGTAAATTATTATTTAGCAGTTTATAAAAAAACCTTCCATATTTTTTTTTCGAAAATGTCTTGTCATTAAGACAAACAAACAACACTTTGCAAAAGTAAAGCCTCGCCGCGACAGTGTATCACTGCCGTGACCAGGATTCGAACCTGGGTTACTACGGCCACAACGTAGGGTCCTAACCACTAGACGATCACGGCTACCGGGGCTATGGCTAAAGTAACTAAAATAAGCAACACTTAGCAGCAAACTGTAACACTTTCACAAGACAGTTGTGCAATCTTCGACTCCGGCGCATAAAAAGTTTAATTGTAGTTTGTCGGCAATTATACGCTGATTAGTCACACTTTGATACAGGTGTGCTGGTAAACATGATTGATTCACTTAACTAAACATAATGGTTGATTTACTTTATTGAAATGACAAAAATTTTTATAGTAGTCCTAGTTGCGCCCCGGGACTTCGCTCCCGTAGAATTTCAGGATAAAAAATGGTGTACCTACGACCTATTCTCAGACCTACCAAATCAATTCTGATTTTTTCAGATAGCCAGGCAGCTCTTAACGCCTTAAACTCGAATATAATAAATTCGAAATTGGTAAAAGACTGCGTAAATAAACTAAATGACCTGGGCCAAAGGAATAAAGTTATTCTGAAATGGGTACCAGGTCATTCGGGAATCATTGGCAACGAAAAAGCCGATGAACTTGCAAGGACTGGAGCTCAAGGCCATCAGATAGGACCAGAACCTTTCTGTGGTATCTCAAAGAACCAGGCCATGCAACTTCTAAAGGGCAACCTATTTGGCGAATCAAAAAAGGACTGGTTGATACAACCAGGACAGCTACACGCCAAATCCTTTATAGAAGGCTACTCGCAAAGCCGAACTGCCGAACTCCTGGAGCTTAGCAGGACGAACATCTGTGCGATAGTCCGCGCCTTAACCGGCCACTGCAAACTAAACAGGCACCAATTTCACATGAAATTGAGTGACACTGATGTTTGCCGCTACTGTTAACAGGAGAGGGAAACACCCAGGCACCTTTTATGTGACTGCGGGCCCCTTATCCATAAACGCAGTATCTATCTGGGTCGACACGTTATGCGCTCAGAGGAGATTAAGACTCTTAAAGCTAGGAGTATTCTAGACTTCTTGGAAGCCTCCAGGCTAAAAGAGTTACTATAACCAGGTGGCGAGTCACAATAGATCTTTTAGGTCGCAGTGACTACATCTCTTAAGGGAGATGCATAGCCCCTTACATTCAAATAATAATAATACCAAATAAACGTGTCGTGCGTGCCGTGCGTCCGGTGCGGATAGTGGACGCAGTGATATGTGAACTCATACAAAGTAAATCAAAATCCGTTCCGTGCCGCGCGTGCGGTGTGTCCAGTGTGGATAGTGGACGCAGCGATATGTGATCTCATACAAATTAAACTAAAATTCGATGCGTGCCGTGGGTGCCATGCATCTGGCGTGGATAGTGGACGCAGCGATATGTGAACTGATACAAAGTAAACTAGAATCCGTTGCATGCCGTGCGTGCGGTGCGTCCGGCGCGGATAGTGGACGCAGCGATATGTGAACTGATACAAAGTAAACTAGAATCCGTTGCATGCCGTGCGTGCGGTGCGTCCGGCGCGGATAGTGGACGCAGCGATATGTGAACTGATACAAAGTAAACTAGAATCCGTTGCATGCCGTGCGTGCGGTGCGTCTGGCGCGGATAGTGGACGCAGCGATATGTGAACTGATACAAAGTAAACTAGAATCCGTTGCATGCCGTGCGTGCGGTGCGTCCGGCGCGGATAGTGGACGCAGCGATATGTGAACTGATACAAAGTAAACTAGAATCCGTTGCATGCCGTGCGTGCGGTGCGTCCGGCGCGGATAGTGGACGCAGCGATATGTGAACTGATACAAAGTAAACTAGAATCCGTTGCGTGCCGTGTGTGTGATGCGTCCAGTGCGGATAGTGGACGCAGCGATTGTGATCTCATACAAAGTAAACTAAAATTCGTTGCGTGCCATGTGTGCGGTGCGTCTGGCGCGGATATAGTGAAAGCAGTGATATGTGAACTCATACAAAGTAAACTAAAATTCGTTGCGTGCCATGTGTGCGGTGCGTCCGGCGCGGATAGTGGATAGAGGATAGTGTACATCTCCGAAGTACAGCCTGTAAAATACCGACAAGCAAGCCACTTTATGGAGCTTGGTTTTTACCAGCTCATCGTCTCCGATTACTTTTCTGGCCTTGCGTTCCACTGAGTCAAGTGCAGCTAAGTGGTATTTAGCCGAACCATCCCAGAGCGAGGTGAGAGCAAAACTCCATGCATGACCGGACTTGCGCTTTGTAAAGAGTCAAAAGCTGCCCCGGCATACTTCAGGATTACCATCTTTTTGACCACAGTTTGAGATTTACACTCAATGTTGTCGTCGAAGTTAGGTCCGATGTTAACTTCATGCCAAGAAGATCTATATTCTCAGTAACTGATAGGTACAGTTGATTGAACCACGGAAAGTAGGAGTTAAGGTAAAAGGACTGCTTTTTGCTGTAAAGAGACAGTTTACAAGTAAATAGTTTTTTCTTACATTATTTTATGTAAAAATATAGGTAAGTACCTACTTCACTACATAGTATAAAACAAAGTCGCTTTCTCTGTCCCTATGTCCCTTTGTATGCTTAAATCTTTGAAACTACGCAACGGATTTTGATGCGATTTTTTTTAATAGATAGAGTGATTCAAGAGGAAGGTTTATATGTACTTTTTATTCCGATATTCCCACGGGAACGGGAACCACGCGGGTGAAACCGCGGGCGGCCGCTAGTATATCATATTTCTTTTCCCGTGGGGGATTTTTTTGAGACCAATTCATTAAGGTACCATAAAGACGTCTGGATTACATGTAAAACAGCGCCTATAGGTATAATAAATAATAAATAACTTCTTACATTCACACCAATTATCTAAGCCCATTTTAATTTCATTAAGAAACTGTATCATGGAAAACTTGATATCGGATAAATATATACTTAAATACTTTTTGTTTGTAAATTCATACTTAATATACATAGTAAACACCCAGACCAAGACAAATAGACGTGTTCATGCACACAAATATTTGTCTTGTTCGGGAATCGAACCCGAGACCACTGGCGCAGAAGGTGGGTAGCCTACCCCTGCACCAAATCGGTCGTCAAAGGTATAGTAGGTAATACTAAAAATATTGAAAGGAATTTCTTTTATTTTCTTTTCCTCTGGGGAATTTTTTCCTGCCACAATAAAAATACTCCCTAGCATGAGAGCCACAGAACACGAAAAAAAAAATCTGTTCTGTGATGAGACCAATTCAATTAAATAAGGTACCTATGTAAGACGTCGACAAATTTTATTCATACGTCAATGACATATATTTTTACAAGCTAAGGTCCGGTTGCTCGTACATTTAACTTTTGTCAAAATTGACAAAAGTTAAATTTTAACTGTTGTCAATTTTGACATCGGTAAAAGAAAAATACGTTGTTTATCTAAGGTCCGGTTGCTCGAAGCTTGGTTAGGGTTAAATTATGGTTAAAGTAAAATTAACCGGCGGTCAAATTTAAAAAGCGTTGTTGAAGCAGCGGTTACTTTAACGAGCAGTCAAATTACAGATTTAACGGCGGTCAAAATAACCGACAGGGTGGGGGTGGTTTAAATTTTGCCATTAGTAATTAAGGGAAGGTTAATAAAATAGTACAGACAACACTTTTAACCCTAAAATAACAAATGTATTTTTCTTTTACCGATGTCAAAATTGACATCAGTTAAATTTTAACTTTTGTCAATTTTGACAAAAGTTAAATGTACGAGCAACCGGACCTAAAGGGTTAAAAGTGTTGTCTGTACTATTTTAATATTACTAATGTCAAAATTTAAACCACCTGCACCCTGTCGGTTATTTTGACCGCCGTTAAATCTGTAATTTGACTGCTCGTTAAAGTAACCGCTGCTTCAACAACGCTTTTTAAATTTGACCGCGGTTAATTTTACTTTAACCATAATTTAACCCTATAGTTAACGTAACCGAGCTTCGAGCAACCGGACCTTAGTTAGTGTATGATAGTTTTAACCGCCTCTGTGGTCTAGTGGTTCACACCACCGATTTCAGACCAAGAGGTCCCGGGTTCGATTCCCAGTGGGGGTACATATTGTATTCGGTTTGGTTGGTGGTAGGACTTGTTCTTAGTCCGCCTGGCTAGCTACCACCATCTTATCTAAGCCTGACGCCATAACAATGATGTTTTCAGCATTATTGTGTTCCATCAGTTAGAGATAAGATAGCCAGTTCCTCAGTGATTGAGGATTCCGGGAGTAGTGCGCTTCCATCTTCAGCCTTATCACCGCTTAACATCAGGTGTGATGAAGGCTAAGTGCTACCCCGTTGTGGATAAAAAAAAAAGTTAGTGGGGGACAAATCTTGCAAGCTTAATTTGACCCACTTCCCAGTGTACGATGGATCTGAAATTTTGTATACAGGTTTGGTTCAGATGACAATACAATATTAAAGTACAGTAGGCAAAAAACTTGTCATAAAAATGAATTTTTTACTAAAAACTTATTAATATTGCATGTGAAAAGTCAAAAGATAAGTACCGATATAAGTACGGCGCCGTACAACTCATAACATTATTATTATATTCCGTTCGCTCATGCATTAATTTGACGACTTAACTCGTATACGAGAGTACTCGGGTAATTGCATGAATATCAAAGTGAGGGTTCGTTACGTTGCGAAATTAAGAGATATCGCAGAATTATCTTCTTGTTATTTTATCATTTTCTGTCACTTAGGTACCTACGCTACGAACATCTTGAGAAGGTAAACTCTTGCGCTTGGGATTAAATATTACAATAATTTGATTAGCTCAGTGATTGGAGTAGGTAGGTATTATTAACAATAACTTTTTAAAGAGAATTTGTTTTACAAGCTTTTATTTAACTTGCAGTGTATGTAGGCCGTTGGAGCGGAAAGATTCTCGAACGGCGACCGCGTACCGGATGACGTTCCGTGGGCAGGCCCCCTACAAGGTGGACTGACGATCTGGTCAAGGTCGCGGGAAGTCGCTGGATGCGGGCAGCGCAGGACCGATCGTTGTGGAGATCCTTGGGGAGGTCTATACCCAGCAGTGGGCGTCGTTCGGCTGACATGATAATGATGGTGTATGTAGGTAAGTATGTCCGTTCAGGTCAAATCTTGCAAGCTAAATTTGACCAACTTCCCGGTGTTCGATTGAGCTGTTTGTATACAGGGGGCCAAGCCTGCTAACGTTAAGTCATAATCGTGTCTCAATTGTAATTCAATTGCATTGTTTTTTTACACACTAGTTACAAGAATTATAACAGTATGATGTGATGTGAATGTAGTGTGTGGTGTGACCATCAGAATTATTGTGATAAAAGTATATATTTCTTGTAACTAGTGTGTAAAAATGCACTACAACTGAACTACAATTGAAACACGATTGAGACACGATTACCTATGACTTAACGTTAGCAGGCTTGGCCCCCTGGTTTGATTTGGTTGACAATACAATATTAAAGAACCTACCTACAGCCAATAAAAAAGATTATCATATAAACGAAGTTTTTACAAAAAACTTATTTCAACTAAAAACATATCTCTAAACAGAAAAATTGCATACCTACAATAAATTGAGCTTATAAAAATTTGGGGAACCTGTTTAATCAATATTGATACAACCAATAATGTTTTTATTATCAACAAACAGACGACTCGACTTAGACTAGACAAGCAGTATTTATGGGTAAACCTAATTATAAATTAACGTCGAAATAGAAAATAAGTAAAGTCCTTTGCTCTCGATACTAATTCTTTAGTTTTTTAAACGTTTTGAGCTACTCTATTAAGAATAAGGTCAGAGCTAGTAATATCGTATTAACAAAGAATAAACTAAAAGTTTAAATAGGTACCTAGGTACTAAAGACTTCGATTGTCTTTAGTACCCATTTACAATCGTATAAAATGGCAGTTAATGTGGGATCCAGTAAGCATCAATGGGATCAGAATTTTTATTCTCAAACTTCTTTTGCTTTTATGGATAAGTCGTATTTACAGCTTCAGCGTATGACCGTTATTATCACAGCTTCTAAAGTTCAGCAGTGGAATTTTCGAACCATAATCCCCCTGGAAACCTTTTAAAGGAGCTTACTAAAGATCAAATTCCGTCTGCACGATCAACAGACAAGTCAGAATACGTTCACGCCGACATTGACGACGGCAATAAAACGAATTTAAGTGTTTCATACACTTTATTGCTTCACGGATATTAATCTCCATAAAATCTCAAACAACCACGATTATAACGACGAAACGAGCGGCGCACTCCGAGCCAGAGGCGCCCGTAGACTATACGAGGCACTGAGAGACAGGAATCACAGATTGACAGAGCTTAGAAGATAGACGGACATCAATAGAGGAAGCTGGAGGGGGGCGGGCGCGGGGAGGGCGCGGGACGGGCGAGGCGCGGGTGGAACGCGCCCAGCGCCGCCTCGTTGGTGGAAGATGGCCGCTCCTCGCGCACGCGCAGCTGCGGCAGCCGCCACGCCGCGCACGCTGACGTCAGCGCGTGCCTGTTCAGCACCCAGTACGCCACAGCGTTCAGGGCCGAGTGCGCGTAGCCTAGCAGCAGGGCGTACTGCGCCAACACGAACGGAGCGTTCAGTCCGAAAGCACTAGATATGACTATGGCCGCGTGGGGACACCAGCACGCGGCGAAAATTGCAGCGATCGCTATTAGGACGTTTCCCAGCCTGCGCCGTGACCGTAGAGTGGACGTCTGTGGCTGGGGGCCGAGGAGGCTGGGTTGGAGTTTCTTCTTGGATCTGACGTCTCCGCCGTCGACGGCGTCGCGTCGCTCGCGCGGGCCGACCCCGGCTACTATGATGACGTGCGTAGGGCGACGCATGAGCGGCACGGGCAGCGGGAGCTCGCCGTGCGCTGCTCGCGCTGTGAGCGACAGCGCTGTCAGTTTGACGCGCACGGCCCAGTGACAGTGCGCCACCACGGCCACTGGTACGCAGTAAGTAACCACTGCATGGGCTGCCGCTAATGGCGGGCACGACACACACGTCGTTAAAACTGCTGCTGCTCCTGCAGAAAAAAAGAAGGCTTCTTTTAGCGGTGTTTTATGAAAAATTAAACCAGAGATTATCATAGGTAATGCCTACACTCCTGCCTATTGGTATTGGTATTGGTATTGCTCCTGCCTATCTAAATACGGTATTAGCGGTAGAAACGTTTCTTCTCTCATCAGGTGTTGCCTGGTATCAAATATGGTAAAAATGGAAGGAAATACAAATATGTACTCTGTGGTCGAATGACGCAATTTTGATTTTGCCAGCTGTTATGATTTGTTGTTATTTTGACGTTATGTGACAACAACAACCGATCAACAAAACACCCCCCACAATAACACCAAGAGTGCGCGCCAGATAAGTCTGCGCGCTGTCAAAAGTTATCTGACGCACTATACGCCCTATTTCGTGATAAAAGGTTAGTTTTCCTCCCTACTCGACCGTCATTACCTAGTAGGAAAGCACTGATCCACACAGCTAGCACGGCGAAGGGCGGACGCGCGCACGGCGAGGTGCCGCGGCCGCGCCGCACCGCACCGCACCGGTCCGCCGCTATGGCCACCAGGGACAGAGTGCTCGCCGCCACCGGGAATGACTGCAAAATAACAAAAATAACACCAACACTAAGTCGTGGGCCACGCTGGAGCGGCCGCGGGGCGCGGAGGCGACCTGCGGATCCGCAGGACGCTCGAACACGTACTATTCCCTCCGCTGGGCGCGGCAACGTGGCACCTCTCGTCCGTCTCAATTTCGTTCTTTTTCCGCTCACCGCGGACGCAAGATGCGCCACTCCAGCGTGACCCACGACTTAGCCTTCATCGGACCTGATGTTAAGTGAAAATAAGGGAACAGGAAGCGCTCTACTTCCGGCAAGCACGTACCCAGGATTTTTTCTCGGGGGGGGGGTCCGTTGGGGGGGGGGGGGTAGTTTAGATGTTTGTTGCTGAATCATGCCAAAACGGCTGAACGGATTGGGCTGAAATTTGGGAGACAGATACTTTTTAGCCTGGAGTGGATCATAGGCCCTCAACCACTGAGGAATTGGCGAGGATCTAAACCCAAATTGCCGGAACACAAAAATGCTGAAAACATCGTAGTTATGGTGTTAGACTTAGATAAGTTGGCGGTAGCTAGCCAGGCGGACTTAGTACAAGTCCTACCACCAACCAAACCGATACAATATGTACCCCCACTAAGAATCGAACCCGGGACTTCTGAGTCTAATACCGGTAGTGTGAGCCACAGAGGCGGTTTAGTTGGTTCTCCTTGATGATCACGGGATAGTCTATTTTATAGGATGAGTATTTTTTTAGATATGATCCATGTGACACATCTATCACATTGAAACGTACCTTCTAAGATAATGTTTGTACCCTTTTTCTTTTCATTGGTTCTGGCAGCATTAACATCGGTTCGTAGGCCTATAATATCAGCACCGCTGTTACTAGACAAAAGTAGAAAAGTCTCTGAAACGACCTCATTTTATTTCTTATTCTCCCATCCGACGTCAGAGCTGCCATCAGGCTCACGTTACCTTTTCCATATTACCTCAATACGTATAAAGTGAGACGAGCGAGCGAGCGGCGCGCTGGTGGCACACACCAGTTAGTCAGCGGCGCAGGGTCTCAGCAACTACCATGGTCACGTTACCTCAATATAAAACGTGACGTGGCACGGCAGGTGGCGTAACCAGGCGGTGCGGGTAGCGGCGAGCGGCGCGCTGATGGCACACACCAACAAGTCAGCGGCGCAGGGTCTCAGCAGCTACCATCAGGTCACGTTACCTCAATATAAAACGTGACGTGGCACGGCAGGTGGTGTATCCGGGCGGCGCGGGTGGCGACGAGTGGCGCGCTGGCGGCACACACCAGCAAGTCAGCGACACAGGGTCTCCGCAGCTACCATCAAGTCACGTTACCTCAATATAAACCGTGACGTGGCACGGCAGGTGGTGTATCCGGGCGGCGCGGGTGGCGGCTAGCGACGCGCTGGTGGCACACACCAGCAAGTCAGCGGCGCAGGGTCTCAGCAGCTACCATCAGGACACGTTACCTCAATATAAAACTTGACGTGGCACGGCAGGTGGTGTATCCGGGCGTCGCGGGTGGCGGCGAGCGACGCGCTGGTGGCACACACCAGCAAGTCAGCGGCGCAGGGTTTCAGCAGCTACCATCAGGACACGTTCCCTCAATATAAAACGTGACGTGGCACGGCAGGTGGTGTATCCGGGCGGCGCGGGTGGCGGCGAGCGGCGCGCTGGCGGCACACACCAGCAGGTCAGCGGCGCAGGGTCTCAGCAGCTACCATCAGGTCACGTTACCTCAATATAAAACGTGACGTGGCACGGCAGGTGGTGTATCCGGGCGTCGCGGGTGGCGGCTAGCGACGCGCTGGTGGCACACACCAGCAAGTCAGCGGCGCAGGGTCTCAGCAGCTACCATCAGGTCACGTTACCTCAATATAAAACGTGACGTGGCACGGCAGGTGGTGTATCCGGGCGGCGCGGGTGGCGGCGAGCGGCGCGCTGGCGGCACACACCAGCAGGTCAGCGGCGCAGGCACTCAGCAGCTGCGGCGTGCGCAGGCGCGATGCCCCGCCTGACGCCAGCGCTGCCATCAGGCTCACGTTACCTTTTAATAGACAAATAATATTACGGTCTGAAAACTAGAAAAGTGGACAAAGTATGTATGATACAAAATATTTACAGCAATTAAATGGAATCTTATTTTGAACAAAGCCAGTAGGTAATGCAAGCGTCTCTTTGCTCTTCCCTTCTGCATTCGCGGAAACGGTCACCACTCTAGACTCTCCTGGACGTACTGTAACGGTTCAGAATCGCACCTGAACTGTCTCGAATATTTCTTAAAGAGTTGAGGGTCGAAGTGTATTAGTGTTGCTTACCTCAATAACTTTTAATAGTATAAATGGATCCTGGTGTGGGAATGGATCACAAAGTCAAATTGGGTTGTGTCAACTGGGTTGTATTGAGCACAATTAGCCATTTACCATGTTGTTGCGCTGGGAATTTGCTTCATACTTTGTCAACACAGTGTATATGGGAGGGAGATTCTGTCTATAAGGCTTGGGGCTTGTTTAGTGGTTTCAGATTGCTTGAGGTAAACACTGAAAGAGAAACGGGTTAATGGTAGCGGAGCAGTTGTGGTCATTTGCATTTAATTTGGAAGTTTTATGATTAATCTGAGGAAGTTAGATACAGTAAATTTGTTTGAATTAGCGAGAAAATATAGTTAATAAATACCTGAGATTCAGGGATTGAAACAATGATGTTTCACAACAGTTGGACTCTGTGACAAATTATTTCATATAAGAAGATGCACTTTGTTGAGGGTTTTGTCAATCGAATTTGCTTCACGGGAGTGTGGACAATACTTGTATTTCGATATTGGTTCACGAAATAATCGACACGAACTGTTATTAGTTAGTAAAATTATAAATCTTGTTGTAAACAAATGTCATGTCAAAATGGAATAATCCTGTCCAAGTGCAGCGACAACTAGCGGCAGAGTTGAGAACTAAGACAAGTCAAATGACATCACATAAACATAGCGAGAAGTTTTTACTCACAGAATGTTAAATTAACATTATGTAAAACTTAAATAAAAATATGGGTTAAATAATCAAAAGTACAGAATATTGGTTTCTATCTTAGATAAGGTTCAAAGTTTCAAATATGTTTCTTTGGCTAGAGATGATTCGTTCGGAAATTATGTTCGAACAATTACCATTTTGATAATAGTTTTCGTTCGTAAATAAAAAAAAGGAATCATACAAAATAATGTGTTTATATTATGTGAGAAGGTAGTATTTTGAATAGTTTAGTAAATTTTATAACTTAATATTAGAAGTTTTGTAACTATCAAAGGTTTCTGAACGAAGGCCAGGCGGGGCGTTCGGGATGTTTGAAATGGGTTGGCGTTAAACGCTAGAGGGCGCTATGACGATAGAGTAGGAATGTGGGACGCCGCTTTTTGGCGCGTTTTGGGTAGGGCCATATAAGCAAAAACGACGCGACGCCCGCTCTTATTTCTCCGGGATCGACTTCGAGGCAACACGTATGGAAGACGAAACACTTTTTGAAGAAGTTTCCATTTTTAATCAAGCGAGAAGTAGTCTTCAAGCAAGTGTACAGTGAGTCCTTGCACCATAGGGCGTTTATTGGGTTCGCGATCTTTTAAACGTTTTAATTTTGGAATTCTGACTGGTAAATTGGATCCGAAATTAAAAGGTCTAGTTTGTTTACAGAAAGCATTTCAATTAAAGTAAATTATTCCCAAGTAAAATCCTAGAAAATGGGCTTAATTTGAGTCAGAGAGGGTTGGAAGCATAGAGTTTGTTTCTTCAGGAGTACATTTTTATGTCTCCGGGCTCCAGGCAAGGCTCACGGGAGGTCGCTAGGTAAAGAAAGTCTGGCATTGTGGAGTGTCAGATGAGTGTTCATTGGATAACGCTTAGTAATTTCCACATGGTTTGATCAGGCGGGCTGTTTTCATTGACAGTTTTTCAGTTAACACGTCTGATGGCGCGGGGCGTATGCCCCAGATTTGGAGGCAGTTGCGGCCTGATTGAACCATACCTACCTGTAGGGTGTCTATCTGTTCCCTTCCCAAGCAGATGGACCACGGCATGAGCGATAGGATTTTAGGGGGCCCACTCACCCAAACTTGACAGAATTGGGGCGTCAGAACTGGCGATACAGGCGCCAGGTTTGTGTTTGTTAGGAAAGTCGCATTTAGTCGGAAATTAGGCAGGTAAGTACCTACTTAGAATCACGAGCTAGGTAACTCGAAGACCTTTGTTCTGGCAGAAAGGGGGAGGTCTGCTGGGGCAAGGCTACGAGGGGAGTCTGGTATACAGAGTAGGTAGAAAGAGTAGGGTCGCTGTTAGGTCTATAAGTAGCATTATGTGTTATCACAAATATATCTACGATCAAATCCGAATTTTGTTGACATCCCTAGCCATAGATTCTTGTGATAGACGAACAAACCCGGGCAATTTGACAAAATGATTATAGATAGTGGGGAAAAGTCCGATTGACAGTTTCCAGCAAAATGGCTGTCTTTATCTAACAAAAATAATGTTACATCTTAAGAAGAGAGATTAGGTCAATGATTAGTGCGTTGTAGCAATGTAGTCTACAAGTTATATGATATTCAGTGAGGTATGTAAGAAATTAATAGATTTGATAAGGAAAAGGTGACCAATGGATACCTAGTGCTTTCAGTATTTGGGAAATGATTTGTGAGGTAACAATACTAGTGGAACAGTCCAAAGAGCTTGATTAGAGTAATCTTTATAGGTTCACGCATTGCAAAGATATGAAGGTTGAAATAATCTATCAAACATAAGTGGAGAATCTAAATTTACCTATATATTTGGCTTGACAAAAGGTAATATATTCCTATGATGCAAAAGGCACCTATAATAATCTATAAATTGAGCTGGTTGCGGAAGAGTTCTCTGAATCAGACTACTGCTAAATTAATGTATGAAGAGGATTTTGTTCGGTGGCGGGAGAAGATGTTTAAACTCGAAGGAACTCGGTGTAATGTTGACCAGTGTCTTATGGAAGCTGATGTGGATTCAAGGTTTTCCAGATACTAACCTATTGAGTTGGAACATGATTCTATTTTAGCCATAAATTATGTAAAGCTATCGGGGTGAGGCGAAAGCTTCTGTCCAATTTGGTTGGATTCTTAAGTTATTTCCAAGACCAGTCCAATGGTGAGATTAAGGATATATTATCATGAGCGAGATTCTTTAGAGACAAATTTTAACCAACAAGTTGCAAAAGTTCAATAAGATCCGAGTCAGACACATAGACATAACTAGGGAATTTAGTTCTACGGGGAAACTTGGTCATAGAAAAGGTTAGGAGAGTCTATATTTATATGTACTTACTATGAATTAGAATTGAGTTCTTTCCCCTCAGGAGTCAGACTTGCTAGTTCTCTTAATTTAAGCACTCAACCTGTTGGATTTATCCCAATAAGGATTATTCAACAAAAGGAAAAGGATATATCAATTAACGTTAACTTTAACTGCTGCTGCCATGAAGGAGAAAGATCTCTTCATGTAGACTAACAAGTCGCTTTGAAGCATTTAGCTTGGTCCTCTTATATTTATATATACATAAAGAATTGACGAACATGACAGCTTGACTTTATATGTTGAAGTTTGTTTTATATGAAAATGTAATAAAGCAGCGCCGGAGGAGGGATGTCCAAGTCTGGTGACGAGTTCCACTGTTATGGGCGGCGGAGGTGCCCTGACTTTACCGGTTAAATAATATTGCTGGAGCATTTGTATTAGGCCAAGATGGTGATTAAGATCAATAGACTCTCTTCACCCTAATGATTATACCAATTTCCATCTCTGACTTTGCAAGCAAAACCATATGCTGAAGCTAATAGGTACTATTATAGATGTAGTGTTTCCATCTTCTAATAGATATAACAAATTTTCATCTCTAACTTTGCAAGCAAGGCCATATGCCTAAGCTAGTAGGTACGGTTATAGATCTGATATAGTGACTCAGTCTTCCAATAGATATAACAAATTTTCATTTCTAATTTGCAAGCAAAACCATATGCTTAAGCTAATAGGTATTATTATAGTAATTGTGTCTCCATCTTCATATAGGAATATCAAATTACATTTCAAACCACACATGCCAATTTCACCTTAGACCTTGCAAGCAAATCCGGATGCTGTTACTAGTTTCAGTTCCATTGTAACCTAAATTATTAAATTCCACCAGTTTTAATAGACAGTTAACCTTGGGTCAGTAACCAGAAAATTAGCATGGTGGACTCAGCAAAATAACTCACCAGGTTTTCAAAGTATATTAGACCTAGGAATCGGTTAGGACCTAACTGTTAAATGTCCAAGCAATGTAGGGGTAAACTAATGTTAGATTTATACAAGAGTATTAACTTATTTTGAGTGTCTTTGTCGCTATAAATGAGGTTAGAAAATTAGAAGCAACGGCCATGTAATATGAACAGCTGTTAAGTTGATGTAGGCATATAGGCAGTTCAAAGTATGAGTTAGTTAGTAGTAAGGTTAGTCTCTGTCGCTTCATTTAAAAGATCATGGGTCTACGCTTTACAACCAGGGTTCTCCATTACGACATCACAGGCCACTTCAGATTTGATTCAGAGCATCCATAGTAGTTATCTATATATTAATCGGACAACAGTTAGGTATTACAGCGTTCAAGCTAGCTAGGTATTTTAGTAACTAATAGAATTCTTGACAGAGGTTCAGTATTAGCTTAGAGTAAATACTAGAATGGTTTGTTAGTATATTTAGGTCATCTATTATTATTTAGGCTAAGCGATTAGGAAGGAGAGGTAGGTGTTACAATTTAGTAGTGCCGTTACCAGGATTAAAAATTAACACATATTATAGCAAATCTTGTATAGGAATAAGAAAATAAGACAATATTTACAAACCTTTTTAATGAGTTTAGCATATAAATTACATTGGAGCTCTGAGTATTTCTGAAGGTAAGTGGCTAGTTTACATTGAGTTGGAATAGCCACAATTTGTTGTTTAGTGCAGAAGGAAAACTGAAGCGACGGGGTTAATATTAATTATTTAATTAATTTTTCTGTTAAGCGTCTCCGGGTAGGATGTTTCTTAATAAGGGTCTTTTGAGAACTGTTCATAGGTCTTGATCAGGTTTAGTTAAGTATAGCAACTTGTTTTCTGAAATGGAAGAAATAATTCATTATTGTAATATGCTAGCAAATTCAAAAATAAGAAAATGTTTATCTTTTCAGAGATTTCATAGGTAGTAATGTTGAATTTTAGTTAGATGAAATGCTAAGTTGGATTGCATTCTGTTAGAGAATAAATAATTAATCACATAATTAAACAAGTACTTACTATTAATTGTCTTTTTATTAAAAAGAACAATAGTTATAATTCTTGAGTAACATCATATTGTGGTTTCATAGATTACCAATATTATCTCTGTTGAAATTCGTCAATAATTAGGTAATTTAATTGTCGAAAGCCGGGCAGGTGAATTCACAAACTTGTATACCACAATTGTATAGTTGAAAGACTTTTGAGTAGAGGTTATATGGAGCTAATCAAAGAGCATGTATGAGGAACGCATGGAGAATGACATTTGTCATTGACAAGGTTGTTTCTCTCCTTAGTGTTAGCTCTGGGTAGGCGAACGGAAAAATTATGGGAAACTGTATGGACCTTGTTAAGTACAAACTTTGTATGGGCTTGCATATTTGTATACAAATAAATTATAGAGACACGTTATATGTCAAAGTAGTACGGTTTTGATGTTTAGTAAAGACTGGGAGCTACCGCGTTACTTTATGGGTATGAACTTCATACGGTTTTTGGAACTTTGAGTCAATTTTATAAAGAAAATAGTCGCTATCGGTTCCTTGTTTTGTGACGTCGGGTATAACGATAACTAGCTAGCAACGTTCAACAGAACAAAGCAGCAAAAATCTATCAGAATAAAGAATTCAAATGACAGTTGAAGCCCATATCCAGATTTCTTAGCCGGTAGCCCTCTATTCACAAAATTAGATTTTGAGGTTGTTTCTTGGAAAGGTCGATATTTAAGAACATGAGTGACAGGATAGATTTTCTAGCTTCCAAAAGCTTCGCTAGATGGCGTTGAACGAAGTGTGTAGCGGCTAGTATATTTTGGTATGAATCATATTTAAATTAAAAACCCAAAGGAAACTAATAATAAATTAAATAAGTACTACTGTAACAGAAACGAAATAGTTAAATTTTAAAGATTAAGGTAAATAAATAACTTCTGTCTGACGTTCCGTTTTACAAAAAAAAAAAAGGTCAAAGTAAAATTTCATGTTTCGTACCTTCTAACTGCATAGATAGGTGGGACAGCGCCATCTAGTAATCGAGCTTTCAGAAAATCGCCATTAGCACAGCATCACAAGAATGGTAGGGCAGTAGTTACATTTTTACTCAACGGAGGTCGCCACGGGTACTTGTTTTGTTTTAAAAGGGGCAAATTCTTTTAGCTAACAGGGTAGTTACGCTACTGTGTGATAGGTGTCGCTACCGGTAGGTTACGAAAAATTGTGGTTCTTATTAATTAATTAAAATGGGTTATGTTATGTATCAGAATCGTGCAAATTAATGACTATGTGATGTGCGGTCCGAGATTGTAGTTTAAAGGCGTGTTTGAAAATGTTATAAAAAAAAAAAAAAATTTAGGATAGATAATGACATACATTAGGTGAAATATTACATACATATATTAGTTGGGGAGGGGGGCGATCACGTTGTTCTGTGGTGCGCTATTTTTATTGTTGTTAGGATATAAATCCAGACATGGCTTAAAGAACTCGCATCCAAGCCAAAAACATTAAAAAAAAAAAAAAATTTGTTGTTAGGAATGTTTTTGTTTTCATCAAGAAAATTTATGAATTAAAAAAGGTTGAGTGTCATCTAAGTTTGTGAAATTGTTGAAAATGCTGAAACTGTCTGAAGGATAGATCTGTGGTTGTGTTTATCATTATTGTGAAAATATAACCTAAAAAAAAAAAGGGACATTAAATAGTTATGCAAATAGGTTTTAGTGTAAATCATTGTAAGAGTTATGAATTTGAAGTAAGAGAATAGTATTTTAGTTGATATTAAGTTGGGGGGTTTGTACAAGGTATTTCAAAGGGGTAAATAATTAAAGAAGTTTGGCTTGGTTGGAAAATGTGTCTTGATGAGAGTGATTTCTCATGGAAATAAGTGGATAATGAAAACTGAAGAAGTGTTATGAGGTCTGGCTTTTCATGGTGTACATAAGAGAGAAGAGACCCTTTCTGACTTATAGATTGATAACAACCATTTTGGTAAGTTAATCAGAGATTTAGTTTTAATTAAATTGTTGAAAATTTTTAGAATTAGACACAATTAGTACCTACTTGTATATGACAGGAATTGTTTGTGGACAGCTTAGACTCAAAGAGGGTAATTTTGTTTGAAGGGAACGGTATTTGCAATGCTAAATAAGTCAACGGATAACTTAGTAGGTGAAGATTAGATTTTTCAAACGCTCGGTTAACCTAAAAGTTGAAAATAGTTCAGAATTAAAGAGAAATCTTGTCTCGATGAATGATAGAACTATTATTTTGTATTTTGGGGTCGGTGATAAAGTTTTAAAGAACAAAATTAGATATGTCAGTGGGTAATGATTAGACTCCTAACTTAGTGGAAGAAAATTATATTGCTACAAACTAAAATAATGTTAGCTTAGCTTGTTAAATGTAGTTATGGATATATTTAAAAGGTAAGGTACCAATATTTAGTGGGTTTTGTATCAAGTTAGGACAATGAGGTAATATTACTTCTTACTTCTTAAAACTTGAAAAATAGCTATTTGGGTAAAAGAATGGTTTCTCTTACTAATAGTTAGGTATTGGAATTCATGAAATATGAACCAAAAGGAATTTGTTAGTGAAGATTTTGGATTGGCTAGATTAGAAACATTAGATTCAATGGTTTCTAATTTGAACAGCAAGTAGAGAGAATTTCATCTAAAATGGTTCAGTGAGTTTGGAAAAACCATAATAGGATAATTTCATAATTATTAAACAATCTAATATATGAACAAGAAGGGAAAAATTACTTGGTTTAGGTAAGTAATCAAAATTTTCATCCGGGAACATAAAAGAAACTTAGATGTTGGTTATAAGACTTGCAGAAATTTTATTATAATTACAGTGGTTTTGATTTCAAGTAGGAGTTGTTGTTTGGATGGATAAGTAGTGTAGACTAGGGTGGGGTGGTGTGTTAGTCCGGAACATTATAGATAAATAGGTACTTAACAAGAATAAAATAGGGTTAAATAATTCTTTACCTTTCGTTGGAATTTGAGTTAGAAAATTCAACGACGGTTTAAGAAGGAATACAACAATGTTATAAAATAAATCAAGTAACTATTCTTATGTCAATGAGAATTATAGGAGATTGCTTGCCTAACTAATATTGCTTCTCTTAGGTATCCAGTTAAGTTTTATAGGTTGCTATGCCTAAAAGTAGGTAGTAAATATTACAAATTAGCTTAAATAGGTAAATAATGTAAGAACCAAGTGTGTCTGACAGTTTGGGGTCGCTGGCGTGATGTAGTGAACAACTGTTGACTATTTATAACTAGTTATGGGTAGCATTAGTGTTACAGGTATGCCGGGAATATTCATAGACTAATTGTATATTCTCTATATAGAAAAAAAAAACAGATAGATTTAATTGAAACATAGTATGCCAGCAGTGGTCCTCGTTCACTTGACATGATGATGTTGAATAGGGGGTGGTGAATGGAGAAGGAAAAGAACTTTCATACAGGCGACGTGATTGGTTTGTTGTTCTTTTTATCAATCTTGGTTCTATATTAGTAACTAGATATACGTTCTTAGTTGAACCATTGGTTAATCTTAATAAATTACTTTGTGATAGGACTATAGGTACGTTATGTTTGAAAAGAAATAACATATGGTCGAGGTTTGGGTGTCATTAGAGATTATTACTATTATTATTCTTATTTATTCGGACAAGCAGTGAGACAACTGATAGATGCTGTTAGAAAAGGTAAGGAAATTGTCGTTATGCTAAAAGTACCATTGTGGGGAATATTTTATTAGAATGTTAGTCATACATAAATTTTTTAAATTGAAAATTTACTAGTTGCATTGAGAGAACATCATTCTCGACTATCATCCATAGGGTAGAGATTGGTACTTGCAATTATAGGGAAAGAAAAAAACAAATATATGATGACTCCAGTTTAGGCAAACGATGAGACATTTGAATTGATGTAACGAATTAAATATTATTAGAATTAGTTAATCTTTATTGTTAACTTTGTTTTTTTATAATATCAGTATAGATAGTGCAGTTAAATTTTATAGTATGTTGGATTGGGGGTCGTGGAAAAGTGTAACTACAGTTACAGGTTAATCAATTGGTAGGGTTTAGAATTAATGTAATTAAAATTACTAGGAATTCTATTTAGGTTAGTATTAAGACCTTAGAATTAAATTAGCTATAGAAAATGATATTAAGTGGGACGTCCATATGATAGGTTAACGACCACTGGGGTCGAATGGTTTGGAAGTCACTATATGTAGAGGTCTCGGGTTCGATTCCTGCCCAGGTGATTGTCGTAGACAAACTGTTCAGTGTTGCTTTGGGGCTTGGAAGTGTGACGATACCCGTCGATGTTTGGTATTTATGATATAGGTACCTACTTATTTTGTAACATAGAAGAATATGAGCGGGATAAGTGAAATAAACATTATTAATTAATTTCATTATTAGTAACCAAAGTTAGAGATGGATAACGGGGTTTATAATGGGGAAACTTATTTACTAATTTTGAAATATGGTGTATTTTTCAATTAGTTAAGTAAGTTAAGAATATGTTTTACAGGATAAAGGCAGGTTATAGTTATAGGAATCTTAAAGGAACCAATATAGGTTGTACTATAGTGTAAAGGTTGGTTGCGAATTTGAAGTAGAAGGGATTTAATTGTTAAACAAATACACTTTTTAGTGGAAGTCAATTCTCATCATATAATAATAATTATCATCAGTCATAAGGTCAGGTACTATTTAAAAGTGGGGGGTCGAAAGGTTAAAGTTGAATTCTATGAATAAACTTTGACCCTAAATTAAATTAGACGTTAACACCAAACGTGAATTGGAGTTAAAACCAAAAATAGGATAAGCCAAAACCAAATATGTCATTTGAGGGAATAAGGATTTTTATAGTTTTTTATAGACATAGTTAAGGAAGACACTTGGTAGAACTTTTGAAAAAAAAACTTAATATTAGGTACTTATCAGGATTAAAATGTCAAAGTTATGTTAATAATGTGAATTTTACAATTAATATTTAAAAGAGTTATATAGGAATGTTAGTTGGTTAATAATGTAATCTTATGTATCTAACATGAATTGAGCTCTGACATGTAATGGACTTAATAGGTTGGTAGCAAGAAGGTGATAAGTGTTGATAGGTTAGCAAAATTCGCTGATAGTATTCGGATAGAGAGTAGTGGGAATAGACTTTTAATAGTTTGGCTAGGTTAGGGAAATTGTTAGATGGAAGAAAAAAAGGTAAGCGTTGATAGGGTGGTCGGTACTGCGGTATATACCTATATTAATATATATTGGGGGTATTTATTTATTTACTTAGGTCGCTTTATAGTGCGATGCAACAGTGATGGTAGTGATGTGTTTCAAGGTTGAAATTGTTATTACGATAGGGGTTTTACGTTCTTAATTATGGTAAATGTTAGGATTGGGTTGTTAAATTTTGTTACAGAGTTTTAATTCAATTGGTGTAATATTGTCATGTTTTAGGTGGACAATTGAAATTTGCTAACGGGTAGGAAATGTTGGTCGAACATGTACAATTTTGGCTTTGGGTCATTATTAGCAAAGGAAAGGGATAGTATTCGGTTATGGTAGATAGTCCAATCATGTGTTGGAGTCAATTCATGCATTTTTAATGAACCGATTAACTATAAAAAAAAAAAAAAAAAAATATATTAATTTCGAACGAATCTGAGCGAAAAGTTTTGTTAATAAATTAAACAAAAGAGGAGTTCTTATATTTTTAGGGAGGGGGAAGGAAAATAGAAGAGGTGACAGTATTATGAGGATCGGTAGTATTAATTTTACAAATTAATGTTAATAGCTTTTTAGGGCAATATACTACAAGTAATCAGGTGAAACGTTGGTTATGTTCATGGTGGCGCGGATGTGAGTTTGAGGAAGGACGGAATTGTTAAAAAGTGAAGAAGAGTGGAATCTGTATATATAAAAAAAAAAAAAAAAAAATATGTAAGTGTATATATATATATATATATATATATCTATTTTATATATAAAAAAAAAAAAGATTCAAAATATGAGGCCATGAGTGTAAACAAATTGGGAAGCCTGATTACAACCATTATTATTAACCCAAAAGATAAGATCCGCACACAACAGCACGTGATAGGGATAGGCGTAGAGCACGTGTTAACAGACTTGAATTTTGTACAGTGGGACTTTGGTGTTAGGATAAATAAAAAAAAAAAAATATATAGATATACAAACAGTGTTTATGTTTGTATCTTGTCCCGGTGTAAACGCCTGTACAAAATTTACACTTCCCGTGGGTCAGGACGGGCCATGTTTAACTCGACAACTATACATTCTCCAAAGTGATATCGGAGGCTATTCCAGAGTTTTGAGTAAGCTTTTTGACAAAAAGGTCTTTGTATATGCTTCATTTAGAAGGGGGCGTACAGAGATATGCAGGGGCACTTTGGGAGTATAAATTGCTGCGCTAGAACGCCATGTAATCGTAAGGTTGGATTACTCTTTATACACTAAGGCGAGTTTATTCTAAACTACGGATTCACAACCCGTACCTTTCACCATGCTTTGTACGTCTCTGGTGTCGGATATACATACGATGAATTTGGATAAAGCAATAAAAATCACTTAAAAACTCGCTTGATAACTTTTGATATTATTTTGGTCTAAATACACTCTACACTCTTAATTACATAATCACTAGGGCTCACTAAAAATTGATTCGATAGGGGTCGGAGGCCGCAATGTCCTTTGGTAGGACAAAGAGCATTGTGTTTTTCTTGGTCCAAATTGATTCAATTCTTTGATTTTGGGGAAAATAATAAGAGAAAGGGATATATATATATATATATAAAAAAAAAAATATATATATATATATATAGATTGATATAAAAATAATAATAATATATATATATAGATATAAAAAAAAAAAAAACATGTCTATATATATATAAATATATGTGTAAAAAGAAATATTAGAGATTTGGATAGAAAGAAAAATTCTACTCCGGATCCAATACTTGGTACTGTCACCTTTGAAGAATTTTGGGGTCGGCTGTAACGGTTCAGAATCGCACCTGAACTGTCTCGAATATTTCTTAAAGAGTTGAGGGTCGAAGTGTATTAGTGTTGCTTACCTCAATAACTTTTAATAGTATAAATGGATCCTGGTGTGGGAATGGATCACAAAGTCAAATTGGGTTGTGTCAACTGGGTTGTATTGAGCACAATTAGCCATTTACCATGTTGTTGCGCTGGGAATTTGCTTCATACTTTGTCAACACAGTGTATATGGGAGGGAGATTCTGTCTATAAGGCTTGGGGCTTGTTTAGTGGTTTCAGATTGCTTGAGGTAAACACTGAAAGAGAAACGGGTTAATGGTAGCGGAGCAGTTGTGGTCATTTGCATTTAATTTGGAAGTTTTATGATTAATCTGAGGAAGTTAGATACAGTAAATTTGTTTGAATTAGCGAGAAAATATAGTTAATAAATACCTGAGATTCAGGGATTGAAACAATGATGTTTCACAACAGTTGGACTCTGTGACAAATTATTTCATATAAGAAGATGCACTTTGTTGAGGGTTTTGTCAATCGAATTTGCTTCACGGGAGTGTGGACAATACTTGTATTTCGATATTGGTTCACGAAATAATCGACACGAACTGTTATTAGTTAGTAAAATTATAAATCTTGTTGTAAACAAATGTCATGTCAAAATGGAATAATCCTGTCCAAGTGCAGCGACAACTAGCGGCAGAGTTGAGAACTAAGACAAGTCAAATGACATCACATAAACATAGCGAGAAGTTTTTACTCACAGAATGTTAAATTAACATTATGTAAAACTTAAATAAAAATATGGGTTAAATAATCAAAAGTACAGAATATTGGTTTCTATCTTAGATAAGGTTCAAAGTTTCAAATATGTTTCTTTGGCTAGAGATGATTCGTTCGGAAATTATGTTCGAACAATTACCATTTTGATAATAGTTTTCGTTCGTAAATAAAAAAAAGGAATCATACAAAATAATGTGTTTATATTATGTGAGAAGGTAGTATTTTGAATAGTTTAGTAAATTTTATAACTTAATATTAGAAGTTTTGTAACTATCAAAGGTTTCTGAACGAAGGCCAGGCGGGGCGTTCGGGATGTTTGAAATGGGTTGGCGTTAAACGCTAGAGGGCGCTATGACGATAGAGTAGGAATGTGGGACGCCGCTTTTTGGCGCGTTTTGGGTAGGGCCATATAAGCAAAAACGACGCGACGCCCGCTCTTATTTCTCCGGGATCGACTTCGAGGCAACACGTATGGAAGACGAAACACTTTTTGAAGAAGTTTCCATTTTTAATCAAGCGAGAAGTAGTCTTCAAGCAAGTGTACAGTGAGTCCTTGCACCATAGGGCGTTTATTGGGTTCGCGATCTTTTAAACGTTTTAATTTTGGAATTCTGACTGGTAAATTGGATCCGAAATTAAAAGGTCTAGTTTGTTTACAGAAAGCATTTCAATTAAAGTAAATTATTCCCAAGTAAAATCCTAGAAAATGGGCTTAATTTGAGTCAGAGAGGGTTGGAAGCATAGAGTTTGTTTCTTCAGGAGTACATTTTTATGTCTCCGGGCTCCAGGCAAGGCTCACGGGAGGTCGCTAGGTAAAGAAAGTCTGGCATTGTGGAGTGTCAGATGAGTGTTCATTGGATAACGCTTAGTAATTTCCACATGGTTTGATCAGGCGGGCTGTTTTCATTGACAGTTTTTCAGTTAACACGTCTGATGGCGCGGGGCGTATGCCCCAGATTTGGAGGCAGTTGCGGCCTGATTGAACCATACCTACCTGTAGGGTGTCTATCTGTTCCCTTCCCAAGCAGATGGACCACGGCATGAGCGATAGGATTTTAGGGGGCCCACTCACCCAAACTTGACAGAATTGGGGCGTCAGAACTGGCGATACAGGCGCCAGGTTTGTGTTTGTTAGGAAAGTCGCATTTAGTCGGAAATTAGGCAGGTAAGTACCTACTTAGAATCACGAGCTAGGTAACTCGAAGACCTTTGTTCTGGCAGAAAGGGGGAGGTCTGCTGGGGCAAGGCTACGAGGGGAGTCTGGTATACAGAGTAGGTAGAAAGAGTAGGGTCGCTGTTAGGTCTATAAGTAGCATTATGTGTTATCACAAATATATCTACGATCAAATCCGAATTTTGTTGACATCCCTAGCCATAGATTCTTGTGATAGACGAACAAACCCGGGCAATTTGACAAAATGATTATAGATAGTGGGGAAAAGTCCGATTGACAGTTTCCAGCAAAATGGCTGTCTTTATCTAACAAAAATAATGTTACATCTTAAGAAGAGAGATTAGGTCAATGATTAGTGCGTTGTAGCAATGTAGTCTACAAGTTATATGATATTCAGTGAGGTATGTAAGAAATTAATAGATTTGATAAGGAAAAGGTGACCAATGGATACCTAGTGCTTTCAGTATTTGGGAAATGATTTGTGAGGTAACAATACTAGTGGAACAGTCCAAAGAGCTTGATTAGAGTAATCTTTATAGGTTCACGCATTGCAAAGATATGAAGGTTGAAATAATCTATCAAACATAAGTGGAGAATCTAAATTTACCTATATATTTGGCTTGACAAAAGGTAATATATTCCTATGATGCAAAAGGCACCTATAATAATCTATAAATTGAGCTGGTTGCGGAAGAGTTCTCTGAATCAGACTACTGCTAAATTAATGTATGAAGAGGATTTTGTTCGGTGGCGGGAGAAGATGTTTAAACTCGAAGGAACTCGGTGTAATGTTGACCAGTGTCTTATGGAAGCTGATGTGGATTCAAGGTTTTCCAGATACTAACCTATTGAGTTGGAACATGATTCTATTTTAGCCATAAATTATGTAAAGCTATCGGGGTGAGGCGAAAGCTTCTGTCCAATTTGGTTGGATTCTTAAGTTATTTCCAAGACCAGTCCAATGGTGAGATTAAGGATATATTATCATGAGCGAGATTCTTTAGAGACAAATTTTAACCAACAAGTTGCAAAAGTTCAATAAGATCCGAGTCAGACACATAGACATAACTAGGGAATTTAGTTCTACGGGGAAACTTGGTCATAGAAAAGGTTAGGAGAGTCTATATTTATATGTACTTACTATGAATTAGAATTGAGTTCTTTCCCCTCAGGAGTCAGACTTGCTAGTTCTCTTAATTTAAGCACTCAACCTGTTGGATTTATCCCAATAAGGATTATTCAACAAAAGGAAAAGGATATATCAATTAACGTTAACTTTAACTGCTGCTGCCATGAAGGAGAAAGATCTCTTCATGTAGACTAACAAGTCGCTTTGAAGCATTTAGCTTGGTCCTCTTATATTTATATATACATAAAGAATTGACGAACATGACAGCTTGACTTTATATGTTGAAGTTTGTTTTATATGAAAATGTAATAAAGCAGCGCCGGAGGAGGGATGTCCAAGTCTGGTGACGAGTTCCACTGTTATGGGCGGCGGAGGTGCCCTGACTTTACCGGTTAAATAATATTGCTGGAGCATTTGTATTAGGCCAAGATGGTGATTAAGATCAATAGACTCTCTTCACCCTAATGATTATACCAATTTCCATCTCTGACTTTGCAAGCAAAACCATATGCTGAAGCTAATAGGTACTATTATAGATGTAGTGTTTCCATCTTCTAATAGATATAACAAATTTTCATCTCTAACTTTGCAAGCAAGGCCATATGCCTAAGCTAGTAGGTACGGTTATAGATCTGATATAGTGACTCAGTCTTCCAATAGATATAACAAATTTTCATTTCTAATTTGCAAGCAAAACCATATGCTTAAGCTAATAGGTATTATTATAGTAATTGTGTCTCCATCTTCATATAGGAATATCAAATTACATTTCAAACCACACATGCCAATTTCACCTTAGACCTTGCAAGCAAATCCGGATGCTGTTACTAGTTTCAGTTCCATTGTAACCTAAATTATTAAATTCCACCAGTTTTAATAGACAGTTAACCTTGGGTCAGTAACCAGAAAATTAGCATGGTGGACTCAGCAAAATAACTCACCAGGTTTTCAAAGTATATTAGACCTAGGAATCGGTTAGGACCTAACTGTTAAATGTCCAAGCAATGTAGGGGTAAACTAATGTTAGATTTATACAAGAGTATTAACTTATTTTGAGTGTCTTTGTCGCTATAAATGAGGTTAGAAAATTAGAAGCAACGGCCATGTAATATGAACAGCTGTTAAGTTGATGTAGGCATATAGGCAGTTCAAAGTATGAGTTAGTTAGTAGTAAGGTTAGTCTCTGTCGCTTCATTTAAAAGATCATGGGTCTACGCTTTACAACCAGGGTTCTCCATTACGACATCACAGGCCACTTCAGATTTGATTCAGAGCATCCATAGTAGTTATCTATATATTAATCGGACAACAGTTAGGTATTACAGCGTTCAAGCTAGCTAGGTATTTTAGTAACTAATAGAATTCTTGACAGAGGTTCAGTATTAGCTTAGAGTAAATACTAGAATGGTTTGTTAGTATATTTAGGTCATCTATTATTATTTAGGCTAAGCGATTAGGAAGGAGAGGTAGGTGTTACAGTACCGACGATTCCAAAGTCAAAGTCAAAGTCAATAAATTTTTATTCATATAGATTAAATAAAATTAATGCTTATGAATCGTACATTTTTTTTCCTACCACCTGTTATGGACATCTTTTAACTGACAAAAAAAACAGGCGAAAAAAACTCATCAGCTTTAACAGAAGCAACGCATTTACAAAATAATTATGTCGTTGCTAGACAAAATGGTACAATAATAAAATTTATACAAAAAGCTAATGCTGAAGGAAAGTTTTCGCATACTTAAGTAGGTATAGGAATATTTTCCTTTTATACATTGTTAGTGTTACTTACTATAATTATGAAAACCATGCGTTATGATATGATCATTTAAATAATCTTCTACTTTGTAATAGCACAGAATAATATTTGTAATAGCCTTTGCTTAAGAGCGTCTTTTTAACATGTTTTTTAAATTTATTCAAAGGCAGCTCGATTATTTCTTGTGGAACTTTATTAAAGAATGCTATGCCTTTTCCCAAAAAAGAGCCTCTACTTTTTTCAAGTCTAAATCTTGGAACGGCAAGCTTATTTTTATTTCTTGTGTTAAAATTATGAATATCACTATTCTTAGTGAATGAGTTAAGATGTTTCCTAACATATAATATATTCTCGTAGATGTATTGCCCTGCTAAGGTTAGTATATTAATTTCTTGAGACAAAACTTTTAATGAATCGCGGTGGCGGAGGCTGTAAATGGCGCGTACCGCTCTTTTTTGAAGTACAAAAATATTTCCAATATTGGCTGCTGAGCCCCACAACAACACGCCATAGGACATTACACTATGAAAATAACTAAAGTAAACAAGTCTTGCCGTTTCAATATCAGTTAATAGCCTTATCTTTTTTACTGCAAAAGCAGCTGAACTGAGTCTACTCGACAAGGCCTCAATATGTGGATCCCATTGTAGTCGTGAATCTAAGGTAATACCAAGAAATTTCGTGCTGTCAACTAATTCGACTGCATCTGCATTCAAACTAATACTTAAATCAACCTTCCTTACATTTGGTAGTGAGAATTTGACACAATTTGTTTTTTTAGGGTTTAAAGACAAGTTATTAATGTTAAACCAATGTGCGACCTTTGAGAGAGCACTATTTACTTCGTCAGAGCAATTATTCCCTCGGTCAATTTTAAAAATTAGAGAAGTATCATCTGCAAATAGTACTGTTTCACATAAATTATGCACGTAGTAAGGTAGATCGTTAATGTAGATTAAAAATAGTAAAGGACCCAATATTGAGCCTTGGGGCACGCCCATTATAATGGGGGCTCCAGAAGACGCAGTATTATTAACAATCACTTTTTGATTTCTATTACTCAAATATGAATGCAAAAGGTTAACTGATTTTTTCGAGACACCATAATGTTCTAACTTCATTAAAAGAGTTTGGTGATCAACGCAATCGAAAGCTTTGGAAAGGTCACAGAATACACCAATTACGTCCTGCCTACCCTCCCAAGCGTCAAGGATATGTTTAAGAAGTGCAATTCCAGCATCTGTGGTATTTTTACCTTTAGAGAATCCGAACTGATTCTTATGAAAGACTTGATTTAATACCAAATAATCTACTAATTGAGCGTATATTATCTTTTCAAAAATTTTACTAAGTGCTGGTAAAATTGATATCGGCCTAAAGTTAGTGGGATCACTCTTGTCTCCAGATTTAAAAAGCGGAATTAACTTACTATATTTCATTAAATCGGGGAAGACTCCTTCGTCAATACACTTATTAAAAATAAAAGCTAAAAAAGGAGCTATTGAATCAATTATTGATTTAATAACATTAGTTGATATACCCCATAAATCTTCCGATTTTTTAATATTTATTGTTTTAAATGCTTTAAGAATATCATCGCCATTTATATGTTGAAAATTAAATACTTTGTTACACTTATCAACGCTTGACACCAAGAGGGCAGCCGCAATATTAGGACAGGAATTTAAATTTCTCGTAGTTTCTAAGGGTACCCGAGAGAAGAAGTCTTCAAAAACACGGGCAACCTCATAGTCAGATGTAAATGTTTTATTATTTGCTTTAAGAGTGAAGGAATTTATATGATTTTTTGTTTTACCAGTTTCTTGGTTAATAACATTCCATGTAGCCTTGATCTTATTATCAGCTACTTTTATTTTATTAGCAATGTATGTGGACTTGGCAGCCGCACATACTTTTCTAAAAGTTTTAGAATATTTCTTGACATATTCAATAAAACTAGGGTCACATGAAGTTCGCTTTAATGCATAAAGTTCATATAATTTCCTTCTACTTGTATAAATCCCAGGCGTGGCCCAATCACTAAACTTCTTTCTATTAGTATTACAGTTGATCACCTTTTGTTTGAACGTTTTACTAAATTCGCTTTGCACCACACTAAATAAATCATTATAGAGATTATTAGGTTCCATAATAGAAGCTGGTAAAGTTTCAATTTTATCAATTACATGATTTCTAAATTTATCAATGCCCTTTTTCGTAATTGGCCTACATATTATTTTACGTTTAGGACAGACATGATGATGCTCTATAGAGGCTATTTGTCCACTATGGTCAGATTTTATGACATCAATTACCTTTTTTTCTATAACCGAACAGTCTGTAAAAATATTGTCCAAGCAACTGCCAGATGTGGGTGTGATTCGAGTAGGCTCATTAAAAGTGTGTATTAAATTAAATGATTTAAACAAGTTTAAAAATCTACTTGAGAGTGTGGCCAATTTACGGTCCTAAATATCTACATTGAAATCCCCACATATGACAACTTTTTTATTGGTTTTACAAGTTATTCTTAACACTTCCTCCATAGTGGACTCAAACTCAGAATAATTACTATTGGGCGGTCTATAAAGACATATTATAATTAGTTGGTCAAGTTCCACACAGGATAGTTCAATGACTCGTTCAATAGAGAGGGATACAACATCTTTGCGCTCTTTGTATTGGAAATTATCATGTAACATTATAAGAGACCCTCCCCTGATAGCAGATTGCCTACTAAACGAGCTTACAACTCTATAATTATCTAAGTTTAACATTAATTCATGTGGTTTAAACCAATGCTCAGTAACACATAACACATCAACATTATTACAATTTAAAAACAAACTTAATTCTAGATCTTTGTTAGAAAAGCCTTCCATATTTTGATGGACAATTGTTAAACTGTTTGGCTTTTCTCTTGTCAACACTGGGCTAGAGGGCGCCTCTGTTGTCTTTAATGGTAATTTAAATTAACCAAGTCAGTATTCAGATTCATGTCATTTTGATTAAACAAATTATTATTATGACTTGGAACAAATTCCAAGGGTAATTTATAAATGTCAATTGACTGCTCAATAAAAGCAGGAGTTTTACTAGCCAGATTACTGGCTAAATGTTCAAAATAAAAAGATAGCGATAGTGCTAACTGTCTCTTACAATAAGTTGGCAGATAGTATTTATCTTTTGTCAGAATAATATTTTTTAACAATTTATTAATGTCAATAATATGCAACATTTGGCTACTATGATATGCCATAGTATTTAAAGATAAATTTAAATTATATCTAAAGTTATTTTCCACCTGTGGCAAACTTTTACTATAGGGAAATGTAAACATAACAATTTTTTTAACCTTTAAAGAACACAGTGTATTACAGTATGTCATCAGTTGATTTTTGTATACATTACCCCTATTTCCAATTAGAATGATCAAGTTTGTATCTTCATTAAACTTATGTTTTACAATACTTTTCATGATTTCATCTATAGTCGAGCCCGGCTTGCAATAGTTAATAATGCTTTCCCTTGTATTTTTTTGCAACAATTGGTCAAGATTCTTTCCAAGTTCATCACATAACATAACTAATTTACTACAACTTTCTTTAGTACAGGAATTATTTTCATTTGTGCAATCTGAGTTATTACAAAGGCTATTCCGACGATAGACACAAGTACTTACCGATTATTCCGACGATAGACACAAGTACTCGCCGATGATTTCGACGATAGACACAATACTCACCGATGATTGCGACGATACACACAAGTATTCACCGATGATTCCGACGATACACACAAGTACTCACCGATGACTACGTCGTTAGACAAGTAGGGATAATGCAACTGTTAAAGGAAGAATGATGTTGTTTCTTCCTTCCGGGCTAGGGTTTTGTTAGCCGCATTTCGTATATATGCTGAGTTGCGTGATGAATTTCGTGAGCGCGATGTAGGTTCTTCACATAAGTCCGTCATTGATTGCTAGCGCCATCTATCGCTACGATGGTTGAAGCTCCGTGCTATGCGTCCATGTGCGCGTCGTCTAGATGTCGCCACAGACACAAGTACTCACCAATGATTCCGACAATAGACACAAGTACTCACCGATGATTCCGACAATAGACACAAGTACTCACCGATGATTCCGACGATAGACACAAGTACGTAGAGGGCGAGGAGGGCGGCGAGCGCGTGCGCACGCGTCTCCTCGCCCGCCACCCCCCACACGCCCGCCCCCTCCGCGCTCGCGTTACCATACATCACACCGCATCCCCTCGTCCTGAAACAATTAATAACAAACTGGCATCAAAAATAAGTCCTAAAGTAACATACTCCACACTTGTAGCACAATGGTAATCTAATAAGCAAGATTTAGCATTCGCATTGCGGACTTATATTGATTCATAGTTACATAACAATAATTTCGTTACAGAAAAAGAACACGTTATTCGTCGAGCTGTTTTAAAATGATTTTTCATTTAGGTTCAGTTTCAGTTTTAGGACAACATCAGTTTTGAAAATTTTATTGTTAATGCTATCTCACCTAGTGCGTTGGTTATATTTTCAGAATTAGGTAGAACTCTCCGATTTCGACATACTAATATTATAAAAAGAAAAGATTTGTGTGTAAGTATAGGTAATAATAATAAACTCAAAAAGTACAGGACCGATTTCAAAAATTCTTTCATTAACATATGCTATATTTTATCCCGATATTCCCACGGGAACGGGTACCATGCGGGTAAAACCATGAGGATCACTAGTTAAAAAAATAAATGTGTTTATTAAGGTTCACCGTTCATCGTGTCATTGACCGCGTATTCACGACCACTAAAAATTTGCCGAAAAGTCAGGAAATCAAAATAATCCATATTGTGATATACCTACAGAATTGTGGTGTTTAATTTACCATTTTAAGATAAATAATCCCACTCTTTTAACTCACAAGTATCTTTCGGGGAAAACACTGTAACCTGTAACTAAACCCTGTGACCTAGACCTAAGCATACACATTTATCTTTAGATATTTATCGTATGTTGCCTACAATATAAATAAAAAAAACAACGATCCACAATTTTACGCGAAGTTTTGTGATGAATATTGATAGTTGCGCGCTTTTATGATTATTTAACTTCGTATAGATACCTATAGTTTAAAGGCTTTTATGTCTCTTTATGCATAAGTACCTTAATGTATAATTTCTCAATTGAAAGTAAAAACATTCGTTTAAACAACCCATTGCATATTTACTGTTTTTTTGTGTTCATAAACATAAAATAAAAAAGTATTTTCAACACACTTGCTCATAAAGTGAGCCTTATTACATCGATCTTAGGGCCATAAACCGAACTATAACCCACGCGTGCATCATAATACTACAGTACTAGTTGCGTAATAAAATTATCCCTACAAAGTTAAGTAAGTACCTAACTGCAAATTATATGCGAGTAAACAGAGACTTTTCAATTTAACCGGGTAATACAGTATCCCTACAAAGTTAAGTTAGTACCTAACTGCAGGTTATATGCGAGTCAACAGAGCATTTTCAATTTCAGCGGGTAATAGATACAGTTCTTTTTTTGTAACAACAAAGAGGTTTTATACGGCTGAAAATCCATTTACGTTTTTAGAATAAATAAATGTGTCCCTAATTAAGACAAAAAACATAATTAAGTATATTATTATCAAATTATTTATAATTCACAATAATTTGTTATAAAACATTTGCATTTTATCACTATTATTTATACTTAATTATTTTGAAGTAGGCTGTATGGCTGTATGTTATCAATCACCTCACATTTGGCGCGTGCAAAAAAAAAACTTGCGCGCTTTTTCCCTTAGTTAATATTAGGTTAATACAATAAGTATGCAATAAATGTTTGTTTTTCCTCGCAAGTGTGTTGAAAAAGTGCGTATGAAACTCGTGAGCAACTTACTCACTAGACACTCGGCTGATTTACGCCCTCGCCTGCGGCTCGGGCTGCAACCCACAGCCTCGTGTATAATGAGCAACCTAAGCTCACTTGTATCATAATATACTATTAAAATACAATTCCTCTGTGGTCTAGTGGTTCATACCACCGATTTCAGACCCAGAGGTCCCGGGTTCGATTCCCAGTGGGGTATTATATTGTATTCGGTTTGGTTGGTGGTAGGACTTATTCTTAGTCCGCCTGGCTAGCTACCACCATCTTATCTAAGTCTGACGCAATAACAATGATGTTGTCAGCATTATTGTGTTCCGGCATTTAGATATAAGATAGCCAGTTCCTCAGTTGTTGAGGATTCCGGGAGTAGTGCGTTTCCACCTTCAGCCTTATCACCACTTATCATCAGGTGTGATGAAGGCTAAGTGCTACCCCGTTGTGAATAAATAAAAAATAAAAAAATTGTTTCGAAATAAACTACTTATGAAATTATATATCTATTTCAACGGCGAATGTATCTGTCTTTTGTTCTACTTCCTGTTAATAAAATTATATGCCGGTTTGGCACCACAAACTCAAGTCGGAGCCAAATAGTTTCCGATTAAGAAAAATTACAAACATAAAGCATCAACCTCAAAACTTAGCACATTTGCAGAACAATTTCTAGAATATGTTTACCCTATATATTGTTTCCACTTCTATAAGAGAGTCCTTTTCTAACATCTTTTTTGTTTTGAAAGACATTTCTTCATTACCTACGACAAGTGTATTTTAGATATTTTATTGGACACGACTTTGCTCGTACAAAAACGGTTCGCGTTCCATTTCGGCAGTTGAATGAACTGACATAAAAGTGGGAACAATGTACTCGCTGGAGTGGAACCGTGCCGCCCGCTGTAGGCTTTCAGGCTCGAAATAGGTGTTGATAGGACGCCTAGCGGTCCCGATAACTTTTTATGGTGATAACTGTCTTTGTTAAAAGATACGAATTTGTTGAAAGACTTTATTCATTCATTCATTTATTCATTTGCCAATAAACATGTTACAAATAATGGTTAGTAGTATCTTAAAAACTAAATTAAGTTTATGTAGATACTAGGTTCTCAAAAATAAATATAAAAGAGCAACTAATTAAATAAAACATTATTAATTTTAAAGAGCGGGTACTTAAGTATTTATCATACAGAATGTTTGAGCGAGTGCCCACAAAGAAAGACGATGAGTTTCAAGACAACGCATGCATAAAATCAATAGAAAAAAGAAAAAACTATAATCTTGCGCTTGTGCGTGTGCGCTCGCATATAAAGTTGCTCCTATTCCACGACATAAAAACATATTTTTTTAAGTTTGGAAATATAATTGAAGAATTCTTTTAATGTTATTATGATTGATTTTATCTTTGATTTCGATTGGTAAGTTGTTTATAAGACGGGGTATCAAATACTGAGATGTTCTTTTACCGTATTCGTTGTTATATATGGGAATATAAAGTTCTTAGTTAGTTTTTTTTCTAGTAGATATTTTGTGATTTATCGGTACTTGAATCTCTTCGTTAAAGTAATATTCAAGAAGCAAATTATGTTTAACTTTCTCAGCTATAGGTAAATTAAGTTATTCTAGATTATGTAGGCTTCCAGGCTCGGAATAGGTGTTGATAGGACGCCTAGCGGTCCCGATAACTTTTTATGGTGATAACTGTCTTTGTTAAAAGATACGAATTTGTTGAAAGGCTTTATTCTAGATTATGTAGGCTTCCAGGCTCGGAATAGGTGTTGATAGGACGCCTAGCGGTCCAGATAACTTTTTATGGTGATAACTATCTTTGTTAAAGGAAAAAAGATACGAATTTGTTGAAAGGCTCTATTCTAGATATTCGATGTAGTTACTCGGACGAGCTAACATGACACCAGATGTCATGTTAACTTGACCGAGTAGTAGATGTATACCTAAATAGTTATAGTTGAACCGTGCCGCCCGCTGTAGGCTTTCAGGCTCGGAATAGGTGTTGATAGGACGCCTAGCGATCCCGATAACTTTTATGGTGATAACTGTCATTGTTAAATGATAAAAGATACAAATTTGTTGAAAGGCTTTATTCTAGATTATGTAGGCTTCCAGGCTCGGAATAGGTGTTGATAGGACGCCTAGCGATCCCGATAACTTTTATGGTGATACTTAACTGTCATTGTTAAAGGAAAAAAGATACGAATTTGTTGAAAGGCTCAATTCTAGATATTCGATGTAGGTACTCGGACGAGCTAACATGACACCAGGTGTCATGTTAACTTGGCCGAGTAGTACCTAGATGTATATCTAGTTATAGTTGAACCGTGCCGCCCGCTGTATGCTTTCAAGCTCGGAATAGGTGTTGATAGGACGCCTCGCGGTCGCGATAATATTTTATGGTGATAACTGCTATTGTTAAGGCGCTACTCGGAAAAAGTATGGACTTTTTGATATAAAACTATAGGATGGTTAGAGTTGTTACAAATCTGGTAATAAGATATGTATTTCTTTATACCTTTATCTAGAATCGTATAGTTTCAAAAACACGATTTTATGATTTTGGCTCGACACTTTTTATTTTCGAAAAGACCTCTAAAACATACAAAAGTTCAAGATTATTCTTAAATGGGGTTATTTAAACTATCGGAAATTGGTTTAATTAGTAGACACCATTAATATTAAGGATCGAATAGAAGCATTTTAAAAAAATCGCTATAGTTTTTTAATACGAAGTGATATTGTGTTTTTTTCGCCTAATCTACAAAATATGTCTCGCTCCCGCGCGAGTTGTTTTCTCATTGCTATCTCGCTTCAGCATAATTTTTCCGAGTATCGCCTTAAAAGATAAAAGAAACTAATTTGTTGTCAAAATCAAAGTCAAAAACTCTTTATTCAAATAGTTGAGTTGAGAACAAAAACAGGCGAAAAAAACGTAAAAGTAAAAATAGATAGATAGATAGATAAAATCATTTATTTGCATCACAACATAACATGCACATGAACAAAACAAAAGGAAAGAGAAACAAACCAACTACTTACTGACTAACAAAAATAACTTGGCAAATATTTAAGCAGGTAGGTATATGTGTGCATAATACCTACCAACATAAAATACCTACGGTTGATTCTGTAAGAAACCGCCTCGGTGGTCTAGTGGTCCAAAACACCGGTTACAAAATCAAATCAAAAATAAAAAAATCAAAATATTTATTGGTCTTTACAGTTTTTACTTAAAACTAGTTGATGAAGTCTCCCTTTAAGCACAAAAAGCCTGTATTGGAAGACCCCGCTCTCTCATATCATTAAATACAAACAACTGTAATGAATTACTATGAATTGCAAAAGTGTCAATGTTTTATTTTGAGTAGGTATATATGCAAATAAATAAGTAGGTATGTATGAAGTAAGTATAAATGAATACATAATTAGATATATAATAAAAATATATAAATTGCAGTATGCTTTGTTTTATGCTATTGTTTATAGATAAATTGCAGCAATGCTTCAGTTTCTTCATAACTAAGCCCAAGTATCCATTTAGTTATCATACTCTTACACCTGTTGTATGGCTTATCATATATTTGTAGAACATTATTTATTTTATTGTATAGATAGGCCGAACGTGTTTCATATTGTATACTCGCAAACTCGGTTCTGACTTTGGGAATTTGTGCCACTTTTAGTTTTCTCCGTCTACCTTCTAAATTAGGAATATATTTTATTACTCTGTGTTTTTTTAAGGTGATGTTTAGAATATAAAGTTTACGAACAGACAGTAAGTTACTAATTAAGTACAGATCTAGTGTGGAAAAAGTTCTTTTTTTAAAATACATAATTTTTAACAAGATCCTTTGGGCTCTTTCCACCTCTAGAAATCGTGTTTTAAGCGCACCGCCCCAAACCGTAATACAATAAGGTTACAGACCCAGAGGTGCCGGGTTCGATTCCCAGTGAGGGTAGGTACATACTGTATTCGGTTTGGTTGGTGGTAGGACTTGTTCTTAGTCCGCCTGGCTAGTACATCATCTTATCTAAGTCTGATGTCATAACAATGATGTTTTCAACATTATTGTGTTCCGGTAGGTATGAGATAAGATAGCCAGTTTCTCAGTGATTGAGCTAGGATTCCGGGAGTAGTGCGCTTCCACCTTCAGCCTTATCACCATTTAACATAAGGTGTGATGAAGGCTAAGTGCTATCCCGTTGTGTATATAAAAAAAAGAAAAATGGAAAGACTTGTGTTGTGACACTTGTGAGTTGTGACCTCAGCTAGTGGATCACGTCTAAATTATACTAATTTAAGAAATAAAGTACAAAATCTATTGGGAATAAATAAATTCAATAACAGTGACGTAAACCAAAAGTCACAATTAATTCACAAAAATAAAGCCCCGCCGCGACAGTGCATCACTGCCGTGACCAGGATTCGAACCTGGGTTACTACGGCCACAACGTAGGGTCCTAACCACTAGACGATCACGGCTACCGGGGCTGTTGCCATAACCACTCAAACAAGATATAGCATTCTCGCATTAACAGCAACACTGTTAAATTAAAAATTCGTTAGTATGTACCGTCAGTACTTTATGCAGTATACTTTGTACCTTGTCAGGGTTACATCAAAGTCACTGAAAGTGGAGCACTTTCCCCGCCCGCGGCCGATTGTGCCGGCATCATTGGTTCCGCAGCTGTTACAGTAGCAATAAAGTTGCCAACAGACTAGGAACTGTGCTCAGTTGTGTATGGCTTCCACGGTATTAAATAACGAGAGATATTATATTTAATACAAATTAGTATGATGGGTTGGTAAAAAAACAATAGTTTTTTTTTTACCGAAACCGAAAATTTTTAACTGTTGTTTTTTTATTGAAAACTAGCGCTCCGCTAGCGACTTCGTCTCCGGGGGCCCTTTTAAACCTCTTAGAGGGGAATAAATTTCCAAAATAGTGCTCCCCTACACTCCCCAAGGAGCATACATGCCAAATTTCAGCTTCTTGGGTCCAGTAGTTTCAGCTGTGTGTTGTCTGTCAGTCAGTCAGTAACGCAAGAATTTTATATGTATATATGATGAAATATATACCTAGATATAGATAAACTTTTCCGAGACCTCCATTCCATTAGATAAAGTCCACACTAATATTATAAATGTGAAAGTGTGTTTGTTTGTTTGTTTGTCCCTTTTTCACGTCAAAATGTAGCATCAGCTCGACGTGATTTTTGGTATGGGGATAAATTGGGAGCTGGAGAGTTAATATAGGCTACTTTTGAATACCGGAAGAACATCACATTCCCGCGGGATAACGAACGTGTAAACAACGCGAGCGAACCCACGGGCGGAAAAAAATACTATATCATGAGATTTATATTACACAGCTTCTTTGAAAGGCGCCAGAAAGAACTTCCAATCTATTTGGAAGAATTTCCTTTGCATTCTATCGCCTAATTATGTGTTATAGTCCCAGGTTATTTAAATTTTTACTTGTTTGCATTCACAATAAAATTTTTATTATTCAAAATTTTAAATGAAGTAGGTATTTACAGTATTATATTATCTGTGGTATTTAGAAAAAATCGACCCGTATCATCCCTGTGAGGGTAATTATATGTAATAGTAATTTTTATTTGCTAATAATATGGTAGTAGGTAATATATTCACCTGACTATACAGCGCGTAAGTAGTATTGGGTGGTATTGGTTAAATTCGACGCTTCTCGTAACGACTACGTAACTCAGTGGTTGGAGCAGTCGCCCGGATAGCGTAAGGTCCTGGGTAAGTGTCCCATCGGAGTTGGTTGTGAGACGGTTCTATTTTTTTCTAAATACTTCATTTTAAATTTTTATATTTTTATAATTCCACGTCAACTCAACACGGCCGTCGCATGAAGTCGCTGTAGTACCTAGGCGTTGAAACAAAGTTCTGCATTAATACAGTAACTAACCGAAAACAATATTACAATGTGGGGCAAAACTAACATGAATAAATCAACCAATAATAATTAAACACTAAATTATGCATGCCGTTAAAATGTTTCATCGGATGCGGCTAAAGGACATATGGGACTGTTTTTGTTCATGGCAAACAAATTAAGTATTCAGCAAACAAGCCCTGGCAACACTCACCCGGATTTAAGGCGTGCCATAAAAGGGGGTGCGTTTGGGGTCCACGTTTTATCAAATCTCCATAATGAAGCATTATCTTACCCTTAGTTAGTACAGAAAGTAAGATAAAGCTTAAATTAGCTTAACTTGGGGACATTTGCACCATATTTATAACTCACTACGTACTTACGAGATTTACTAAATCATAATAATTCTGTTCTTCTCTATTTTTAACCGACTTCAAAAATTGAAAAGGAGGAGGTTATCTATTCGTCGCGTATACTTTTTTTTTATATGTATGTACACCGATTACTCGAAGACGGCTGAACCGATTGAAATGATTCAAACGTTATAACATCAGGTTTGTTCCCAAGTTGGTCCCATTTTTGGAAATTTTGAAATCGGTTCCGTAGTTTTCAGGGAATCTTGAAAATACTGTCGTTTTCGTTACCACTTTATGTGAATTCATAACTTATCTTTAGGCATAAACTCCTTTGTTTATAAACCGATTTAGATGATTCTTGTTTTGTTGAAAAGGGGATACTTATTTTTACAAAAAAATAAAACCGCCTTCAAAAAAATGACATCAAAAAGTAAGAAATAATCCCTCACCAAATAACGTAAGTACTTTGAAGTCGGGCGGGTTTTAACAAAAACAACAAAAAATTGTAGGTACATGTTTCACGCCCGTATTCAAAGTAGGTACTTACGTTATTTGGTGAGGGATTATTTCTTACTTTTGATGTCATTTTTTTGAAGGCGGTTTTATTTTTTTTAAATTAACGAAAGAGTTCGTACGTTGCCAATCAAATCTTCTTTTTACCCGACTACGGCAAAGCAAAAAAAAGGAGGGTTATGAGTTTGACCGGTATGTATGTATGTATGTATGTTTGTATGTATGTTCATCTGTTCCCACATAACTTCTAAACTGCTGATCATATATTCACAATTGAGGTATCGTTGGAAGCGTCTTGATTGTCTGCTGGTTATAGGCTATGTCACATCACATGAAATTGAATATGGCGCCCTCTAGACGACATATAGTTGTGAACTAAAAAACTTTTTTTTGAGAAGAATATCGTGTTTGGTATCAAATGAAAGCTCTTGGTGAGCTCGTTTTAAAAATATATATTTTATTAGTTGTTGCTTGCGGCTTTGCTTGCATAAATCAAATTTTGACTTTATCACGAAATTCATCATCATCATATCGTCGAACGACGCCCACTGCTGGGCATAGGCCTCAACTCTACAACAATCGATCAAGCGCTGCCCGCATCCAGCGGCTTCTCGCGACTTTGACCAGATCGTCGGTCCACCTTGTAGGGGGCCTGCCCACGGAACCGGTACGCGATCGCTATTCGAGAACCTTTCCGCCCCAACGGCCATCGTTTCTCCGCGCTGTCTGTTCCGCCCACTGCCACTTCAACGGTACAACCCTTCGAGCGATGTCGGTTGTTTTAGTTCTCCTGTGGATCTCATCGTTTCTGATTCGATCGAGCAGGGAAATACCAAGCATCGCTCTCTCCATTGCTCGCTAGGTGACTTTGAGCCTTCTTTTGAGACCCATTGTAAAAGACCACGTCTCACTTCCATAGGTCAGTAAGCCAGTAATGACTGGCAACACACACTGGTCAAAGACTTTCGTCTTGAGACATTGAGGTATTTCGGACGCGAATATATGCCGCCGGAGCTTCCCGAAAACTACCTATCCGAGCTAAATTCGTCGAGAGATCTCTTTCTCGGAGTTGGACTTACTGACTGGACCGTTTGCCCTAGGTAAACAAAGTGGTCAACAACTTCGAGCGTAATGTTCCCAACGACTGGAGCGGGTGAAACATGGGTATTATGATTTTCGTCTCATCCATGTTCATTCTTTAGACCCGCTCTTTGAGAAGCATTACTGAGATCTTCGAGCATTATGTTCAGGTCTTCCAAGGTCTCAGCCATAAGAACTACATCATCGGCAAACCGTATGTGTGTTAGGTGCTCGCCATTGATGTTGATGCCGCATCCTTTCCAATCCAGAAGCTTAAAAATATCCTCCAACGCTGTTGTGAACAGTTTCGGACAGATGACGACGTCTCCCTGTCTCACACCTCGCTGTAGTTGGATAGGTTTACAGCTCTGGTTCTGTAATCGGATTGACATGGTGGCGTTTTGGTATAAGTACCTGAGCACATAGATGTACCTGTGGTCTTCTTGGCACCTCTGGAGAGACTGCAGTACCGCCCAGCTCTCAATCGAATCAAAGGCTTTCTCGTAGCCCACGAACGCCTAGCAAAGTGGCAAGCTGTACTCTTCGGTCTTCTGTATAACTAGCCGCAGCGTATGAATGTGGTCTTTGGTGCTATAGCCTTTCCAGAACCCGGCTTGTTCGGGAGGTTGGAAGTCGTCGAACAACTTATAGATATTGCTCAGAAACGTGATGGGTCTGTGGTTCTTCAAAAGAGTCCTATCACCCTTCTTGAAAAACGCTTCTGCCCCATGCCTTTGGCGTTTTGCCCTCGAGGATGATTGAATTGAAAAGCTTTAAGTATCGGCTTTCCACCCGCTTTCAGAAGCTCTGTTGTGCCCGCCCGCCGCCTTGTTGTTTTTAAGCTGCTTAAGAGCCATTGTTAAATATGGTAAATTTGAGCCGGTATTGGTCGAAGCGTGGATTTTATCAGCCGCGATCTTTCAAGCTTAACATTGATATTCAATGTGCCTCTGACCATACGGTGATCGCTTACTGTCTTAACAGCGGTGATCACACTGACATCATTGAAGATGTGCTTCTTAGTCGACATGTTAAAATCGATCTCGTTTTTGACTGTACCGCCTGGTCCGGGCTGATCCAGTCCATTTGCCGGTTACGGGCTTCCTGGAGAAGGAGTTCATCATAAAGAGGTTCTCCGTTGTTGCCATAATGGCCACGCTTGGCCTGCCAAGTGTTGGCGATCGCAGTATGTCCTGCTGTTACATGGAGACGCTGCTGGCCCTCTCTTGATGGCAGTTTTCCATCTGTCGCCTCTTACGACACGCTCGAGAAGAGAGGGGGTAGTGCTATTATTTTTATGTGCCGGCACTACACAGCGCAAAATTATGACCCCAAAATAATGTAAATAAAAATTAAGTTCAAAAACTAAAACCCGACTACTGAAAAATCACGCTCTAAAAAGTATGAAACAAGAAAATATTCTCATCTTAAATTGCCGTGGTCGTATGCCCACGACCATATACTATAACAAAACAATATTTTCATTCTAGGGAAAGGTGGCATACGACCACGGCAATTTAAGATGATAATATTTTCTTGTTTCATACTTTTTAGAGCGTGATTTTTCAGTAGTCGGGTTTTAGTTTTTGAACTTAATTTTTTACGCCCTTGATTAAAACCTACATGCGGTGCCTTTATAAATCAAACCGAATGTTAAACGATTCGAAAGTACCTACCGAAGAAGGAGGATATATAATATACATTATGTATAGTATAATTAATTATTCTATGTTAGTATAATAATTATGTTGCAAACAGATTCTCATTTGAAGCTAAAATAAATTAAAAACCATAATTTAAGCCTCACGTTATTTGGCTTTTAACTGTATTAAAATCCGTTACATTTCACTTTTACGTTAATGAATTGCCTTTTACCCGGCTCTGCGAAGATAAAGGGGAAATTAATTTACCGTTTTAATACCGGTGCGATGATCCAAAATAAGTCGACATGATATAAATTTGAAAACAAAACGCAATTCCATTTATTCAGAGTCTGTAAAGCTTACGCTTACAGCTTAAAAGCGTTTGGTTATTTCCTTTCATTTCGAACACTCGTATTTTCATTAAAAGCATTCTTCGTTTATGATTTGTGTACGACATCAAAGTTATTTTGCCGGAGATTGTCAACATTTAACTAATTAGCTAAATTTCATTAAATTGCTGATTGATTTATGCAAAAATGTTATATTGTATTGCACACAAATTTGATGAACCACTACTTACCTAGGTACTTGTTTTGTGTGGCTCGTGCTTCGTCAGTTATAAATAAATAAATAAAATAAAATAAAAATAAAATCATTTTATTTCAGACTATGTCCATACAAGTTGATCTTAAATAGTAATTAATTGAATAATAGTAAAATAAAATAAATACTTATGTCAATCAGGTTTCTAACAATTCATTCAAATTAAATAAAAAAAACATTAAGAATAAAATAGAAAATAATAAAAATGTCAATCAGATTTCTAACAATTCATAAATAAATTAAAAATTACATTAAGACAAAAAATAAATAATAATCGTGAAATTTAACCCAAAAAACGACCCCCCACGGCCACGCCGGGGTTTAAAACATGAGCTCGCACCCAATGTCTCCACAACGGGCAATCAGGTTTATCGCCCAGCACCCTCAGGATGGAGTTGGAGCTCCCGCGCACCCTGCGCTGGAGAGACGCGATGCGACGCCGTAGTATTGCATGGAATCCGTCCATGTGCGCGTACGCAAACATCGCAGACGCGCTGCAGTAACGCGGAAGGCCCAACACCACCCTGAATGCGTTATTATACTGTACTCGAAGAGCATCGATGGCCCGCTGAGTATAGTTTACCCACAAATTGCACGTGTATAAGGTCTGACAAAAAGCTTTAAAAAGGGTGATTTTTACCTCTGGGCTACATCGTGCGAATCTGCGAGCGACCATATTACAGCGGACCGTCATCGCTCTCCTTTCCCTCTCTATATCGCTATCATCTTTCAAATCCTCGGTGACAACATGGCCGAGGTATTTAAACTCCTGCACCCTACTGAGAGCGACCCCATTCAGCAGCACTGGAGGCACATTTTCAGGCTTACGCCCCTTGGCTTGGAAATCAGAAGGACACTCTTTTTGACATTGTACAGGAGGCCGTGTGCAGCCGCATAACCTTCACATACTCTTACTAGCCTCCTGAGACCAGCGATTGACGGGCTGAGCAGCACCATATCGTCAGCATAACTAATACTGTTGATAATTTTACCATCAACAGAAATTTTATATTATTTATAATTGAAGAGTTATGCGCAGACTCTTTTACGACTTGGTTATGTGTTAAACACGGGTAGTAGGGCAGAGGTACCCTTTGTGGCCACTTTAAGGATTTTTTGACTTTTAAGCACTAAGTACTAAATGGTCTTAGGTATTTAAGACACAAATTATAATTTAAATTATAGATAATTAATCTACCTTTAAAGGTACATTTTTCAAATTTATAAAAGTAAATTTTTTTTTTAAATTACACACAATGTGTGAGAGGTGCCAAATGTACCAGTTTTGGCCCAGTGTTGATAAATCAAAACCAAACCCAGGTAAAATCAATATATTCTAATTCGCTAGAAACCAGTCAATTGCAAAACAACAATTTGATTGTCAAAAACAAAGGTTTATATAGTATTTCAGCCAAAACAAATTTCTTGAAATTTTCATACAAAACATTTTTTCAAACAGAAAATGGAATTTATTAAAAAAATCTTATGACATAAGGAGTTCTAACGGTTGTTATTATTACCTTAAAATACCTTATTTTAATTGCCTTTATCAAAAATGGCTAAAAGTTGTTTAGAAAACTTTTAGAGCAAAAAGTGGCCAAAACCGGTACAGTGGCCAAAACCGGTACGCCTGCCCTACAATGCAAAAGCAATAAGGATAAGGACTACAAGTGAACGGTGAGACGCCAGCCAAACGAAAAGAAGTAAGAAGTGGTTCACCGATTTTGTCCCTGAGTGTACATTGTTCAAGTTAGGAACACTTACTTTGCCCGCGCCCCAATCACCAAATAAATAGAGTAGTTTCGTAGTAACAAGGCCAAAGTTTAGGCGAGAAAAGCTTTTAGTTTCAGCACCTACCTAATATCAATGACTAGAATGTTACATTAACTTGGGAACCTAATCAAATAAGTGGAAGAACGAATGAGTATAAAATGTTAGCCCTCTCGCGAATGATATCGAGTCCGAGGGACAAATAGAGAACTATTATTAGATTACCAGATACTTGGGCGGATTCCCGGTTCCCCTTAAGAAACAGACATAATGGAATCCCGATTTGAGCAAGTCATGACACTCGGGACTGAAGACAAACGATCCGGCCGGTCGAGGTAGGGCTGTAAAGAGTTCGGTTTTGAAAAAATAGTTTTTGAAGTGAAAACTTCTTTAGTGGCGTTTTTTTTTTTTTTTTTTATCCACAACGGGGTAGCACTTAGCCTTCATCACACCTGATGATAAGTGGTGATAAGGCTGAAGGTGGAAGCGCACTACTCCCGGAATCCTCAATCACTGAGGAACTGGCTATCTTATCTCTAACTGCCGGAACACAATAATGCTGAAAACATAATTGTTATGGCGTCAGACTTAGATAAGATGGTGGTAGCTAGCCAGGCGGACTAAGAACAAGTCCTACCACCAACCAAACCGAATACAATATGTACCCCCACTGGGAATCGAACCCGAGACCTCTGGTCTGAAATCGGTGGTATGAACCACTAGACCACGGAGGCGTTGTGCACTTTTAGTGATGGGTAAAAAATGTTAAGCTCCCGTCAGAACACGTGATCGTCAGATCGAAAATTCGTAAGACGGACACGTGACCGGTGCCCGTAGTGTAAGTTTTTATGTCGATTCCGTATTTATGTCAATTTGTATGAAAACTATATAAGCGCGCTACTCGCCGCTAGAGGCGTTAAAAACTGTTACAATGTCATTGGAATACGAAGGCAAATTTCGCCACCGTTTTCAAAGTTTGATAGCTCAGGTTAGAGAACGGGCAGCATTGAAGCCAGAAAGACCTCGGTTCAAATCCAGTCCGTATTTTTTTCTTTTTTTTTGTCAAATTCCTTTTTTTTGTGAAAAAGTCTAGGGAGCCCTTCTCACTTCTGCCGGCACTCCCGGAGTGCAATCATTACCCCAAGTGTAAGTTTTTATGTCAAGTAAATGCAAACTATTTCGATTCCGTATTTATGTCAATTTGTATGAAAACTATATAAGCGCGCGCTACTCGCCGCTAGAGGCGCTAAAACAGTTTTCATACAAATTGACATAAATACGGAAACGAAATAGTTTGCGTTTTTTGACATAAAAACTTACACTACGGGCACAGTTGTTTTTTTTGCTGTCTACTGTCGTTTACCCTGTTCTACTGAAAATAAGTAACACACAGATTACGTTTGCTTACATAAGAGTATGTCGTCTACTAATTTTACCTTAATAATATAGGCCTAGTCGAGTCCTTGACTAGTTTATTGCTTTATTTCTATTTTTTTAATTTCTTCTCGCAAGGTCTCCCGCCGTAGGATTTACGAACCGTGGACGTACCTAGCTTCTTTGACGTTCATAACAATGTGTTGTATTCACAACCTAATTTGAATTAAGCAAATTGTTTGATTTTAATAATACCCACGAGTAAATTTTCCTTAGCCCCCAGTTTTAGAAAGAAAAGCTCAAAAGTGAGTTCTTTTTCATTATGTGACATTCGAGTACTATATTTACTGTGCCTCAGGCCAGTGTGAAAATGGCGGTGCTCCACTCCACCCACCCACGCCACGACAAGTAGGTAGATATAAACCTACCTATTTAAAAAAATATAATAGATAATTTTCGGAACTCGCCTATTTATTTAGTAGCTTTGCGGTGTGCCTGCGTTAATTTGAGGAAAAGAAGAAACCATTCTGAAAATTTTTTTTTTTCTCGTTTTTGCAACATTTTTCGTTAATTTGCTTCTGTTGGTCGTAGCCATGTTGTAGCGTGATGTTATATAGCCTTCCTCGATAAATGGACTGTCCAACACAAAAACAATTTTTCAATTCGGTTCTGTGATTCCCGAGCATAAACAAACAAACTCTTTCCCCCTTATTACAAAACGTGTACCTACTAAAGTTAGACCTGGTTTAAAATTCATGATAATTCTGTCTTTCATTTGGAAAATGAAAGTGACAGCATCAGTTTAGTACCAGTTTTAAACCAGGACTATTTTAGTCCACGTTTTGTAATAAGGGGGTTTAGTTTTATACTATTATTATAGACAAGTACCTTAGTATAGAAAAATGGAAAATAAAGTATTTAGAAAACGGGTCGATTTTTTCTAAATACTTTATTTTCCATTTTTCTACGATAAAAACTGCATTGTGAATGCAAAAAAGTAAAAAATTAAATAAGTACCTTAGTATTTGGAGAAGCAGTGTGTGCTTAAAGTTCATGAGTAAATTGTTTTAAATTAGTTTTTTTACTTTTTTGCATTTACAATGCCATTTTATTTCACATCATACATTTTTTTTCAGTTAAATTGTTTAAGGTTTTTGTGTTAATCGTAATGTGATGGTATAATAATATATATAAATAATAATAATAATAATAATAATTTATTTGCATAAACAAACATGTTTACACTTTAGTTGACATTCTGGTATAAATAATTACAGTCTTAAATAAAGCGTAAGAGTTCGGGTTATTAACACCCTAACTGAGTTGGTAGTACAACTCGTGTCAAAGGTGCTAGGCTCACCCTTAAACTTAATGTCAATTCACTAGAGGCAAACGTGATTCTTAAAAATTTTACAAACTTATAAAATACAAATAAATCATTCAAAAAGTAGAAAATTAAATTAATTGTCTATAATAATAAGTAAATGTATTTTGTAGTGTGAGTGTTGTATGTGTGTGTTGTATGTGTGTGTGTATGTGGGTGTGTATGCGTGTGTGTGTGAGTGTCTGTGTGAGTGTGGAAAGTGAGCGCAATTGCGAGTGTATGTTTGTGTGGTGAGTCTGTTAGTGTAGCATATAAGGTTGTTATGACGTGATCAAATTTTCGGTGTCAGTATAGTTTAATGAAAGAAGCCAGTTATTCAATTTCTTTTTGAGGGATGGAGTGGGCAAGGAATAGAAATCTAGAATTTTATTGAGCTTATTGTAGAGATGTGGTCCCAGGAAGCAGAGGCACTTTTTAGTCGAAGAGTATTTACAAGGAAAAGGTTTACAAACTTTGTACTTGCGTCTTGTGTTGATTTTAACATATTTAGTTTTTTGATGTTGAAGTAATATCATGTTCAAGATAAATAACTGGCGCACCGTGAGAACCTTACATCTTTTGTAAAGATATGATATGAAGGTATGATTATTATTTAGACTGATTGTTAAATGAAAATAAGTTTGCAATGTCCATTTATAATAACGTGACAGCCCTGTTGTAAGGAATGCGCACTGAAAAATACCTTCTTCAATGTAGAATTAATACATTTTTCTTCAAAATGTTCCGAATTCTATCAACGTAACGCTAACGGAAAAAAGAACGTTTATTATTTTAACGTCTGAAAGATATTACTTTCTTCGTGTATCTAATAATTTCTAGTAACATTATTAAGTAATAATATTTGGAACGACAAATATGTGGAATTTTTAATAGTTAGGTAAAGAAAAGATAAAATATGGCGTATTATTTTTATTATTAAATGATAACGAATTTATAAAAACAATGTTGTTTTGTCACAAGTTACCATCCCATAAAATGAAAGTAAAACCACATGATCGAATTCAGTTAATATAATTATCTGTCGCAGGCGGATACCATGTCGTACCCCTCGGAAGTCCTGTAGAACACGTGATAGGTTAGAAATTTATTATATTATTATATTTCGTGGTTTTTTTTTGGTGACTCCGTCAACTTCTGGGAATATAAAATAGCTTACGAATTTTAATTAAATGGCGGATTCAGCTATTTGGCTACGACATACCTACCAGTTGCTGGCTAAGCTAACTTAAAATTTCATTTTCAAAGTAGACTACTGTGCATGTAAATGGGATAAGGTTAAGATGAAAATTAATGAAACTGAAATTTACGCCTCTGTGGTCTAGTGGTTCACACCAGCGATTCCAGAGGTCCCGGGTTCAATTCCCAGTGGGGGTACTTGTATTCGGTTTGGTAGGACTTGTTCTTATTCCGCCTGGCGAGCTTCCACCGTCTTATCGAAATCTGACGCCATAACAATGATGTTTTCAGCATTATTGTGTTCCAGCAGTTAGAGATAAAATAGTCCATTCCTCAGTGATTGAGGATTCCGGGAGTAGTGCGCTTCCACCCTCGGCCTTATCACCACTTAACATCAGGTGTGATGAAGGCTAAGTGCTACCCCGTTGTGGATAAAAAAAAAAGTCTAAGCCTTAAAATTAAATACCAACACTACAGACATATCACAAGATCCATATACCTACCTAAATCACCTGTCAATTCATTTATCGAGGGTCAATTCCTTATCCTGTTAAAAAAGGTCAACAAATGGGTCGAAATTGTTCCTCCGACGAAATTGATTGAGGTTTCTGCTCAGTGGGTGCCGTGCCGTTGCCATAATGTCGTTGGGAAAATCGAATCGACCCGCGCCGCCGCCACTGGCTTGGACTTTTCTCATCTCCCAAGAAATTCTATTACGTCTGAAAAGGAGTTTGTATAAGTGAAAACCTTCATTGTCGAGTGTCACAGATTCGGTCGGCTTAATCTGTGGAATTGATTAGACAGCTTTGGTTTTGTCTGTGATTCGGGTATTTTAACGATCGACGGTTAAAATACCCGAACCACACGGCTTACTTAAACAGTGGTTAGAAGAGTAAGTGAGGGTAAAAAGATTTGATAGTTTTGTGGAACACTCTTGTTCAAATCGACCTAAAATGATATGACATCAAAGTTTCAAATTGTTTTTTTTAAAGCGAAAGTCCGTCTCCTTGTTTTTGTTAAATATTTTTGAACGGACTAAATATAAAAAAAAAATACACGGACAAAGTAGTAGGCGTACCTACTGTAATAAGATTAGATTTGAATATGTTAGCTAGCTAGTTAGTTATCAAAAAAAAATCCACTTTACAGTATTACACAATTACTTATGTTTCGTTAAAGGAGAAGCTTTTTAGGTGATGAAATTAATAGTCTTGCAAACATTAAAATTCCCTTGTTTCCGTAAAAAAGAAAGAAGAATTATCTATGAGGAATAAATTATTTTTAGGAGAAACCTTGTACCTAATGAAAGAGAATAGCTGACGATGTTTTTCCACTCGAAAAACTTTTCGAACCAACTTCAAAGACAATTTATCTAGTAATTAGTTCGTAACCTTCTAAACTTGCAAGATTTCATGATATTCTCTTTGATATCAGATTCTTGGTATTCAAATAATAATTAATTTGTTTGGCTAGTGGGCCATTAACTAATTGTTTAATTAAAAAGACAAAGTAAGTATCCATATTTTGTGTTTTAAACGGTCATTTACTCCCGTTTCCGAGAAATTAAACGATAGCTTTAATGTTCTCAGGAAGTTTCTTAAACTTTAGAACTCAACTGGTAGTTGCCTTTATCAATGTATACGAGGGCCACTACGGGCCCGATTCTCAGGCATTCGAACTTTTTCAGTGTGGTAATTCGTATGTCGAACATTTTGTTTGTGGATTCTATTGAAAAGTTAGAACGTTTCAAACAAACTAAGCTGTACCACATGTCAACAAATTCATTTTGACAGCTAAGTTCGTTTACGAACATCTATTGGTCTGTACCACTCGTAGCGTTCGACTGGTTTTCGATCGAACTTTTTCGATTATGAAATTCTGACAATACAAAAACTGTGTTATATTTGAATTTCGAGCTAATAAATGTGAACTTTTCTCGATTGCCTGAGAATCGGCCCCCTGGACGCGTATTCCCAGCGTAAGCCTTATTAGAGTCTAGCTAATCAAGATTTTTCACCATTTAGACCGAGGGGTGCTATCCATCTAATTAAATTGTTCTGCGTTTTTAATAAGACTAAAAACTTTTGAAAATAGTGCAAGGTTAAGAACGAGCGCGCATGCGGCGACATCATCGCATTCGCGAAAGTGTAAATATTCTTTGTCGCAGCGGAATTTTGCATCTACCGTGCTACTACTTGCTAACATAAAGTGGCTGTCTCTTTCCGCACGGTATTTCGCCGCGAGGACCAAACACCGCAGTGCGCGCAAGCTTAGAGTAGAGTAGATGAAACGAAAAAAAAGTAAGGAGCAAAGCAAGTTGAAATAAGTTAGCCTACCACAAGAGGACAAAAAGGCCATGTACGAACAACGTATCGTATCGTATGTCTTACTTCGAAGATTACTATGTGCACCTATGTGTTTTGACGATACAGACATCTATGAGCATGGCACTTGGCACTGTTTGCGTCGATCACTTCCCAGTTTCGGAACTTAATTAAACTTAAGGCGGGTTGATTCTGCCCTAATAGCCTTAAGGCTCGATGGGTTCTTAGTTGTGAGTTAGAATTATTGACAAACGAAACGCGTAGTGTAACCGGTTGCTAAATAACAGACTATTCAAGTTTATTAGGGCAACAACAAATTAAGTGTATTGATAAAGTTACATATATATTTATTTATGTCTTATTTATGTTTAAGTTTATGATCAATCCGATCATAAACTTTCGAAATTTAATGCGTTATATTGTAAGCAGATAGTAGGTACTTACTGTTCATAATTTATCGAAAGTTGATAATCCCGCGAGGTAGATTATAAATAAACTAACGACGACGTTTACAATCATACAGTGACATAATTATACAAGTTATAATGTATAATGAATAATGATAATGAATAAGTTATAATGAAACGCCGCGCCCCGCCACAGCTAGCCGTCACGCGCCTAATTATTATAAACTTTGCATCATCATCATCAGCCGTTTAATGTCCCCACTGCTGGGGCACTGGCCTTCCTTATGGATGAATAAGGAGAATGAGCCATGACCCACCACGCGGGCTCAGTGCGGATTGGTGTGTATTAACGACTGCAGGTGCAGCCGGGACCAACGGCTTAACGTGCCTTCCGAAGCACGGAGGAGCTCGAGATGAAAAGTTTTTGGTCACCCATCCCGTGACCGACCATTGCGAACGTTGCTTAACCTCAACGATCGCAGGCCAAGCACGTTATCCACTGCGCCACGGGCTCCTCCACTTTGCATAGACTACAGGAATTAGCAGAACTTGGATTTTTCCACGCAGCAGTCAGTCGCCCGAATTCTCAAACGCAAATCATCTTTGGGAGCGTCTCAAACATCATGGCATCTCTTTCATACGTTTGACATTTAAAGTGACAGGGCGATGTTTAAGACGCTCCCAAAGATAAGTAGCGTACGAGTATTCGGGCAAGTGACATAAAGCTGCCTGCTTAGGTAGTATATTGTTGCTGTTACTTATGTAGAGCAAACGTACACAAGTTACCTAATTTCAGCTTGGTCCAGAAATGAAATAAAATGAAATGAAATGAAATTAATGAAATTATTTATTCGCAGAGAACATAGTATGATAAGATCTTTACAATTTATAAAAGTACATTATGTCCCACTCTCAGAAGAGTATGCAAATTTTGTTACAAATAAAATTTTTAATTATTACATTTTCTATTTCATTATGTCAGTGGTAATATAGCACATTTTAATAAAAATAAAGAATCATACATTATTAGATTAAATTAGAAAATGTCAAAGTAAAATGTTTTATAATTATAAAATGTCAAAGTAGAATAATATTTATAAAATGTCAATAAGAGTACCTACATAATGAAATCGATTAAACAATGTCAAGACCAAAAACCACCTCATTGAGAGAGAAATTCGTTCATCGTATAGAAGGACTTGTCAAGGAGCCAGGTTTTTAAATTCTTCTTAAAATGTTGCATGGGCAGTTACCGAATGGTCCCTGGAATATGGTTATAAATTCTTATCGCATTAACGGAGCAGTTTTTTTGGTAAAGTGCGCTTTTACATGAGGGATATCTTATTTTTGTTACATCTCGGCGTTGAAATCTAATATTTTCAGAGACCTTTTCAAATAAATGAGGATGACTTCTCACGAAAACTCCAGCTTCTAAAATATATAAGCAAGTTAAGGTAAGGACTCCCAACTCTTTGAATAAAGGTCGACACGATGTCAGTGGTCCGACACCACAAATGGCTCGGATACACTTTTTTTGAACAAGAAAAGCTTTCTGAATGTCTGTAGAGTTCCCCCACAGTAGGAGGCCATACCTGAGCACTGAAGCGACATAGCCGTGATAGGCAGTAAGTGCTGCCTGAACATTGGTTGTTTTACGAGTTTGTCTCAGAGCATGAACGAACCTGTTTAGTCTACCACATACGTAGTTAACATGACTTTTCCAATTGCAATTTCTATCTAACATTAAACCCAAGAACTTAATATTGTCAACTTCCGAAAGATGAGTATCATTGTATTTAATGTCAAGTAACTTATTTGTAGACTTATAATTACAGAATTGAACATATTTTGTTTTCGAGATATTTATGTCAAGATCATTGGTATTAAGCCATGTTATCACTTTGTCTAAGGTGTCATTTACAATTGTTTCATAAGAAATGTCAGGAAATTTATCATTTTTAATGTCCGGTATAATAATTGAAATATCGTAACAGTGACAAGTGATAATGATGCCGTGGGCCAGCGATGCTAATACATAGTTTCGAAGCCGATCATCGTATTTGCGGTTATCCTATACCCGTTCGCTGTACCATATTCGGTTCTATTCAGAATCTGCATTGATGATCCAAACTACGCTTCTGAAACTGTGAATTAATTAGCTCGAATCTGTCTCTGTATTTGGAAATTAGGATATAGGTAGCATGGTTGGGAATTACGCGATAATTTTCAAGATACAAATAAAATAGTGTTGTATTTTCATTAATATCTCTCGTCGAATCCAGCTCGGATGGGCAGCGTTTGGGAAGCTCCGGCATATATTTGCGTCCAAAATTCCTCAATGTCTCAAGACTAAGGTCTTTGACCAGTGTGTGTTGCCAGTTATGACTTATGGAAGCGAGACGTGGTCTTTTACTATGGGTCTCATAAGAAGGCTCAACGTCACCCAGCGAGCAATGGAGAGAGCGATGCTTGGTGTTTCCCTGCTCGATCGAATCAGAAATGATGAGATCCGCAGGAGAACTAAAACGACCGACATCGCTCGAAGGATTGCTCAGTTGAAGTGGCAGTGGGCGGGACACATAGCGCGGAGAACCGATGGCCGTCGGGGCGGAAAGGTTCTCGAATGGCGACCGCGAACCGGACGACGTTCCGTGGGCAGGCCCCCTACAAGGTGGACCGACGATCTGGTCAAGGTCGCGGGAAGCCGCTGGATGCGGGCAGCGCAGGACCGATCGTTGTGGAGATCCTTGGGGGAGGCCTATGCCCAGCAGTGGGCGTCGTGCGGCTGAAATGATAATATACTAATTCCATAAATGCAGAAGTAACTTGATCCATTGACCTAACTATGTGAGAGAGATAAAACGGAGAGAGTTATTTCTGTCATTTTTGAAGTGAAAACATCTTTAGCGGCGTTGTGTACTTTATGTGATGGGTAAAATAAACTCGCGTCAGGATCACGTGACCGTCGTCGGATCGAAAATTCGTAAGACGGACACGTGATCTAATTGAAAAACTGTTACAATGTCATTAGAATATGAAGGCAAATTTCGCCACCTTTTCCAAAGTTGTGATACTCCAGGTCACAGATTACTAAATAGTTATTATGTAACAGATAGTTCAACAAACATACAGCACTATATAATACATTATTATATAGGCCAACACAGTTACCACAAAGAGAAATTAATGCAAATCATAAGTTGAGTATACACTAGACAATATAGGTACCTAAAAACTTTTTACAATCAAACCATTGGACACTTATTAAAATTATTAAAACATAGTTAAATGATATAAACAATGACACGGTGATCAGCTGTTACATATACTCTTTTTAAACTTAAACAAACTAAGGGAAAAATTATCAATTTGCTGATAGCTCTTATTATAAGAACTACAAGCTCTAACCGAGAAGCGGTTTTTGGCATAATACGGTATTTTACTGATTTTTTTTTATTTCTTTAAAATATTTTTCGAAATATTAGCTACACAAAACAAGTTTTCATTTTGAATTATCTTGAATATTTTCAAAGATATAGGACTTCAAACTTTATAATTAGACAAGGACAGGACGCTATCTTAGTGACGTCAGTGGGTTAGTAGCGTCATAGTCACGCCATAGAAGATTTCGTTTTAGAAAGAGACAGCTATAGTCAAAATTAAACAGACTATAATTCTTTTATTATAAAACAGATTCAAATTATTTTTTCACATTTGGTATTCTCAATTGCAATATTTTTTAACGTCATCATTAAATATCTACATTTCAACAACAGTAAAATACCCTATTGGTGCGACAAAAAGGCGGAGCAAAGGTTGTCGAGGATCTCAAGCAAAACATTTTGCATTTATAAAATATCTTACTGGTAAGATAAATAGATTCAACCATATTGTTTATAATTTTAGAAAGAAAGAATTGATCACGTTGTTCTCTTTGCAGCCACAAGGGTGTTATGATGTCCGTACTAAAATTAGGGTATTTATATTTCATGCGTCTGATGAACTTATTATATACTTAGCTATAGATATTTTATGTCACGAGCGCGGGTGAGCCACACCTTGTGTTGTGTTTGTAGACCGCAGTCTCCTTTTGCCATACAAACTGTCTGTCAAACCGTGTATGTATATATATACAAGGTATATTAACTTTATGGTATATAGGTACATGGGTGCGGGTGCACACAACAAAAGGCGGACCGCGCTCGTGTGATAAAATTACTATAGTGACATCGAAAGTTCGTATTTTTAAAAACTTCGTTTTATTTATAGTACCTAGCTATTAAGACGCCTCTTTTCTTCACAATCAAAATTATAGCACTTCCTTTTTAATTTATTTAACCTACCAATTCTCTAGTTTTCAATGCTTTTACAAAAATTTTCTTTTACAATTGGTCTGTTTTTGTGAATAGTGATGATCTACTTTATGTTAGAAAACCACATCTTATTAAACTTGCACAATGAAGCCAACGTATTCTATTCTTGTCACATAACATTAACCAGTTCGAAGTTTGAAATTTAATGATTTCATATTCCAAGTTGCTGGGACAAACTACGCCACAGTAAACATGAGAGTAAAAGCAGTATCTCGACTAACTTGACAATGACGATCGGAGCAAGTGACGATCTCTAGTATCGGCACAGAATAAGTAATAGTGCTAAGGCACAGAAGACTCACTCTGCAAGCTCATTCAAATAAAAATAAATCTTTCTGCGTGGAAATAAAGTCCAATCCCGGTTGCTTTGTCATCGCTTGCCTGCTGTTATAATAACCTAGAGTTCGCGCATGCAAGCAAAACTATACCCAATTGCTACGCGCAAGCGTTTCTATTTCTATGAATGTCTCAAACAGCTCGCTCGCTGGTTAGGGTTGCAAGCGACTTGCGAGTTCGGTTTTGTTGTTTATTTTGTTCTTTCTTTTATTTATACACCCGTAAACACAACAGTATCTTTTATACGGATTATTAGAACGTTTAGTAGGTAGTCATTGTTCGGTGCACACAAATCACAGAAATGATCGATCGTTTTACGCGCGAACGTCGAGCGTACGAGCCGAGCGGCATCCTTCTGCCATACGCCTGCCCGGCAGGCGCGCCGGCCGAACGTACCTAAACTGCGGAGTGACACCCCCCTGGTATCGGAGACAAGAACACACACTCTTCATGACAGCAGTGCGATTGCAAGTTGCAAGCTCAGTATATTATATCTTACCCACGGGACCTGTGCTCTTACTTTGGAATGTACTATGCTGCAGGTTTGATCCAATCTGCAGTTCGTCCATATACACCATAATTGATAACTGTCATGCCAATCCACGCCCACCCACGGTCAGTTCTACTTGATCCAATCGGTAGCGACATGCCGATTGGACGACAGGCATGATGGTGTATGGCCAGCATTATATAGCCTTACTAAATGCTGCACTTGCGATAGCTGCTTAGATTGCGAGTCCCTACCCTAAGGACTATGGGACCACTGTATCATGTGTATGTTTGCAAACTTTGCAGTTGCGATACTGCTGTTGCTCATAGTTATATGTGCTCTGCTTGCGGTGACACGCGCGGGGAATAATGGCCCGTGTTAGCAAATAATCAGCTCCATTCAACCTACAGCTTGCTAATGAGGCCAGATGATTCGCTTTTCAGTCTCAATAAAGTACGGCTTATTTAATTACTGTTTTGTTATTCCATGTTGCCTGATGTGAATTCCCATAATAAATCAACCCTTTAGTTCAGTGCTATCTTCTCGACTTTGGGTTTTTCCATAATTATAAACATTAATTTTAATATTTACCTAACCTAACCTACAATTACCTATCTAATAAGTGTACTCTAATTACAGACCTCTGGTATATATAGAATCTGATAACAATAGAATTCAAATGAAACATTCTTTGTTGCGAATGCTTACTGGTCACCAAGTATTGGTTGCCACAGAATTACATTAAGTAAGTTCAGTCATATTCTGGCTTTCTGACATAGTTGCAGTAGGTATCTATGTTCCGTGCCTGAACTGAATAAAATTGGACAGGTAGGTACGGTCTCTCTACGAGTGAATATTTTTTTAATTTCTCCGTTCGCTCTGGTTTCCGCCTGATGTGTATTCTGCCCGTTTGGTTAGTCCCGCATGCAAACGTCATGTTGGTAGGTTCAAAATATTATTGTAGCCATTTGTTGATTACTTCGTTACGCGAAACAGAAATGACTTTCATTCAAATATATTTTAAGGCTTCCCTTAACATGTAGGTAAGTACACTTTACACCCCATGTGGCCCACCGGTGACCTAAAATTTTTTAAACTATTTTATAAAAAAAAAACCGAAGGAAGTACGTTATATGGAACGTATACCCGTTGTATGGAAGATTTTGTACTTATCTGAAGTTTTCTACCAAATGTTTTTCTAATTGTTCATTTATTTTTAGTCTTTAATTGTCATGTCATGAATTGTAAAAAAAAAATATTGTATGGTAGCGTTTAAAGTGTTAACGAGTTGTAATCATAATCTAATTTATTATACTTACCTACAACTTCAAAAAGCTTCTTTTTTTTCAAACTTTTTGTATGAACATAATAAATGTAAGCTATTGCATTTACAATGTAATTATTGTACAGTCGAACAAATTGAATATTCACCCACCATGTTCATTTTTTAACAGATATTAAAATTCATGGTCACTTGTTGACAGTGACAATGTCCTAGTTTTGAAACGAATTATTAGCAAAATCGGTCATGATTTTATTTATTCGACTAAAAAAGAGTCTTCTCAAACTGATTGCATGGATTTTTCCATGCGAGGCTATAGGTACCTACTTTACAATAAATAAAGTAAGTAATATCGAGAGAGCTAGTCTACCCTTTTGTAAAATTAAAAATAGTTTTAATGAGTAACAAACTATTCGACCTTTTACCGTCGGACTCGGAACACAACAAAGTGAACTTTGGATGTTATTTCCGCAAGCTCCCGTAAAATGGTTGCACATTTACCGGGAAAAAACATAACCTAAAAAACGAGTGGCATGTACCAACCGATCTATTTATTCGGATTAGAGACACAGACATCCTACACATTTTATCGCCCTAACTCGGATTAGGCACACGTGTGTACCTCAGCCAACCACTCAAAAATGCTGTTACAGTGTAATTAATACAGTTTCGCATTCCGCCACTACAAGTTCCAGACTGACGGGTGGGTGTCACGTTGCATTAAATCTCCGAGCGTACAGGTTAAAATTCCATAGTTAATATTATTGGAAAGAAAAACGCGTAAGAACATACCTTTTTCAAAAACCCTTCTTCTTAACATATATTCACAGACACATCCTACATTAGCATTTACAATTTTTTACTGGATATTGCACTACTTTTTTACACAACATTTTATTTATTAGCATAACCTCCTCCTCCTATTCCTCCTAAGAAAAACATGTTTTACAATAAGTTTACAATACGAACATTGAAAGATGTTTGTTTGAATTGCACTCCATAGCTACAATTTTATAGCAAATAATTTTCACTCAAGCCTGTTTTGTAACGATCTTCCTATAAAGTTGCATATCCGAATAAAATTCCAAAAATAATTAAATAACAACAGGGTGCCTACCATCAACTTTAAGACAGCGATTCAAAAATAGCGCGATGCAGAATAGGTTCCTAAAATGAATTGCTTTCTTTCGTACTCTGACCTTCTAAAAACTGGATCGCAAATGAATTGCTAAATGTGAATGACCGAACGATTTGTGTCCTTATTTCTTCTACCCGTCTCTTTCACTCGATTCTGTCATGCCTGGAGAGTGAAAGGGACGGGTATAACCTGCAGGTGACATGTTAACTTGGCCGAGTTATAAGTCAAATAAGAGTTGATGACAGCTCAGCGGCTGTGAAATGTCATTGAATGATCACTGAATCGCTGTCATTGATATTAAGCTGTCGTGGTACGAATAAGCGAAGCAGATTAGTTTAGGTTCCTAAACAAAACCGCAATAAGAGTTGATGGTAGGCACCCAGGTTCCCTTAAGTCCTTGATTTCATTACTTCATCAAAGTGTCATTACTTAAACTTTTTTATCTTCCATTGATGTTTTAATATCAGTTACTGGGCTCGAGGACCGTTCAATCAGTTACTGGCCGATAATCTTCCCTCCAAATTGAGGACGAAAGCTTAATTAAATACCCCACACTCTGCTCGGGGGGTCGCACCTGAACCTTTTTGCTGAAATATGGACGTTGAGTTTAGTCAAATAAGAATTAATTTCGTTTAATGTAGTAGACTTATAAAATAAATAAATAAATAAATAACTTCTTACATTCACACCAATTATCTAAGCCCATGTTAATTTCATTAAGAAACTGTATCATGGAAAACTTGATAACGGATAAATATATACTTAAATACTTTTTGTTTGTAAATACATACTTAATATACATAGTTAACACCCAGACCAAGACAAATAGACATGTTCATGCACACAAATATTTGTCTTGTTCGGGAATCGAACCCGAGACCACTGGCGCAGAAGGTTATTACTTATCAAATTGAGAGTTCGATTCGGTTACTGTGACAACGATTAGTGCCTAATAGTTCGAACATAATTTGTTTAGTTATCTCGGAGATGGTTCTAGAAATGTTTGAAAATATTTTGGCATAATAACTAAAATGGTTGAGGTAATTATGCTTTCAGTTTTAATATTCCTACAATCTAAAACGTAAACTTTAGAAATTATTTTTTGTTTGGGGCTATTTCGAGATAGACTTCCTGTAGGTGTAGGAATAAGTACAGTCAGCATCAAAAGTAGGTTAGCATATGAAATTTTCAAATTATTGTTACGGTTGAAATGACCAGAGATGTCTGAGATAGCTTTTGAGTCAAAAGTACATGACCGTCGCTAATTTCTAAATAAACTATAAATTAAATTTCAAAAATAGATAATTTCAGAGAAGTTATAATTATTTGTTTGTGTGTCATTTCATTAATATCTGACATGTTACTGTTTCATAAGTAACTGAAATACATTTGTGAAAACTCTTTGGAATGTATCCAAATAAAATGATTGTTCTAAAATTAAAAGATTTTTTTTTCAATTTGATTTTCTTACGGTGACATAGTTGACATTCACGCATAAGTTCCAAAATATATATCTTTAAGAGGAGGGCTACCATGAAAATAGAACTTCGAAAAAGCTGTCTTCAAAAGATATCGTATCGCCGTCTTTGTTCATACGTATTTGAGCATCAGAGATGGCGACATGATCGTCAGATCGAGCCGTATTTTCGACGTTTGGTTTTCGTGATAGCCCCCCTAAAATCTAAGTATGGATTTCTGTCTAGCCACACATGATAGTATTGTAAGGCGTCAAATACGTTCATTCTCTTGTGAGTTTTTGCATTTTCCGTTAATTTTGAAATTATATTGTTTACGATTCTTTTGGAAAATGTAAGGTAATATACTTTTGCAATAATTATTGCCTTAACCATCTAATATGAACACAAAAAATGGCATATAATCATGTTAGTCAGTCCAAAATGTCCAAATAGTGCTTTCATAGGCTTGCATAGGTATTACGAGTAGGTACCTACTTACCTACTCGTAATATCTATGTGAAATCTTCTCGCAGTTATAGGTAGTCCCTGCCGTCAGCTATCGAAAGCTCTATTTGGACATTTTGGACTGACTAACACTAAAACTACAACTATGTGTTTAATTGTCTAATTTCTGAATTATGGTTCCGTTATATCTAGCATTATGGCATTTCTATGCGATAACGGTAATATTAGACAAATAATGTGTTTTTTTTATCCACAACGGGGTAGCAATTAGCCTTCATCACACCTGATGATAAGTGGTGATAAGGCTGAAGGTGGAAGCGCACTACTCCCGGAATCCTCAATCACTGAGGAACTGGCTATCTTATGTCTAACTTCCGGAACACAGCTACAGCTACAACACAGCCAGGTGGACTAAGAACAAGTCGTACCACCAACCAAACCGAATACAATATGTACCCACACTGGGAATCGAACCCGGGACCCCTGGGTCTAAAATCGGTGGTATGAACCACTAGACCACAGAGGCGGTTAAATCATTGCTATTGAAAAGAGCAAATAACAAATACTGAACAGTATTATCAGATGACCTGACCAGTATCCATTCAAATAAACGATCCTAACTAATAACCGTTAAAGGAATTAATCACATTGCGGCAAGTTACTAAGTAAAGTTGACAGCTAAGCTTTTATTATCGAATTAATTTGCCGATCCCTAGTTCGGATTATGCGGAACTCACGGCGCTGTAGAATTTTGTTAGGTACTCGAAGACGTGACTGGGGCGGGGCGCGATTTCAAATTCAAATGGATTACCTAAATAAATAGACAGTGTCTTGGTGAAACAGGGTCTTGTGCGTATTTAGGTATACTACGAGCTCTTGAGATATTCGCGATCGAAAAACCACTACTATGACCGACCATCATCAGGCGTACGACGCCCACTGCTGGCCGTAGGCCTCCCAAAGATCTCCACAGCGATCGGTCATGCGCTGACCACATCCAGCGGCTTCCCGCAACCTTGATCAGATCGTCGGTCCAGCTTTTTAGTTTTTAGTGGTTTGTCCGCCACTAAACTTTTAAACAAATAAATTAAACGTTTACGTTCAAAATACAGTGATCATGCAGTGAACCAGAAAACACAGAAAGTTGTGTTCTGTGCAGTGAACCGTATGAAGGCGTACCTAGTTAGACGAAATCCTAATATTAGATTTTTTAAAGTTGATAAAAAGTTTTCATCGCTATGCTGTCACAAGCTCTGTTTATAGTGTACAGAAGCTATCGTAAACTCATTTTAAACGTGAAGTGTCTAACTTTAACGTAATCACTATTTAAACAGATTACAGTTTCAGCCTGTGGGTGTACGCGTCTTAACTGTAATGACGTCACAGGCTAATTGTAAAGAGCCCGCCGCGCCGCAAAGGTCACGTCACACGCCTGGAGTCGTCCGTACGCACTGATCCACTGAGCGAATAACTAACTTACTCAGCATTAACTGTTTCACGGCACGTGAAATCACAGGCATATTGTCTAGACTAGAACCAGCCGCAAAGGTCATGTCACGACGCGGTGAAGCGGTGATACCTGTGGCTGTCAGTCACGCAACCTGTGTCTGTACTCACTGACACATTGAGTTATTAATACCAGCAGGGTACTGTCTTCTCGCCAACTTGTACTCATCCTAAAGACGTGCTTACACGGGCAACTACAATTACGCAATGCCTGTCAATACCCGCCAAATATGAAGTCATATTTTTTTCCGTCGAACGTCCGACTATTTCCTATTGAAATAATCGCACGTCCGGCAACCTTCCGGACAACGGGGGGAAGGAGGCAGTGAATCCTCATGGATACCATTACAGCTGGCTGTGGGTAATGTCGGACTCTTCCCGACTAAACACTGCCTGTAATCAGCTGTTACTGGAAAGTAATTCAGCTTATCGAAGGCGACCACGTCCCTGGAAGGGCGTTGCGCAGAACTTGACGTCCTACTCACATCAAGCAATTGAGAGCGATCGCAAAATGTCAAAATGTTGCAAGCTGTTGCTGAGATACGTCCACACAATACCACGTAATATGTCGCTCCACTAAATTGCTCCAGATTGATCCATTACACTTACCAGGCAATTTATTGCCAAAAAATTAAAAAACGTGACGTCACAGGCTAATTGCTTACAGCCCGCCGCAAAGGCCACGTCACGCAGTGACGCCTGGAACCGTCAGGCATGCAGCCTGCGTCTGTACGCATTGCATCATACACTGAGCGAATAGCGACGTTAAGGCGCTACTCGGAAAAAGTATGGACTTTTTGATATAAAACTATAGGACCGTTAGAGTTGTTATAAATCTGGTAAAAAGATATGTATTTCTTCATACCTTTATCTAGAATCGTATAGTTTCAAAAACACGTTTTTATGATTTTGTCTCGACACTTTTTATTTTCGAAAATACCTCTAAAAAATACGAAATATCAAGATTATTCTTAAATGGGGTTACTTACACTATTGGAAATTAGTTTAATTAGTGCACACCAATAATATTTAGGATCGTATAGAAGCATTTTTAAAAAATCGCTATAGTTTTTTAATACGAAGTGATTTTTCGTTTTTTTGCGTAATCTGCAAAATCGGTCTCGCTCCCGCGCGCGTCGTTTTCTCATTGCTATCTCGCTTTAGCATAATTTTTCCGAGTATCGCCTTCCGCTAATTAAATTTCCACTGTACCTAATGAACAGAGTGATGTTTCTTCTTCTTCGTAACCTTTTTCGACCAGAAAAATCGCCACTCATCTCTGTTTTGCGCCAATTGCATCCTGTTGCTAGAAGTGATGTGTTTTAAATGAACGATTATGTTTGTTCTGCAGAAGTACTGACCCTTTTTGTTGTTTTAGTAGACACCGTCCTAGCTAGTAAACGGATATAAAGTTAACTTCAATAGCGAAAATATTTAAAATTTAGTATTAGAAAAAATCGACCCATCTTACAACTAGCTCCGATGAGACACGAACCCACGACCTTTCACTGTCCGGGCGAATGCTAAAATAGCACTATGAATGTTAAATATAAAATTATTTGAAATAAAATAAAAAACATAAATAAAAAACTTCAATAGCTTTAAGCGACTCAAAGCAGGATTTTGTGGAGAGAAACTTACAATAACAGTTTAATAATATCGAAGTGAAGTCAGAAAGTATTGCATACAAAATGTTGCAAAGTACGTTTAACATAAGCCCTCCTTTGCAACTCGAGTCACGTAGCCATCCCTCTGTTAGCCATTTGTTTTCTTTTGCCGACATTTCTGCGTATGTTGAATAGAATCAAATTAGTTCATATCAATCTGTTGAAAGTTTGAAGTACAATCTAACGCATAGGTATCATTCAGCTGCATTTCATCAACAGCAAACACAATAAAGCGCCAAGTATTAATTGAGATCAAAAACCCATCAATTTTATAAAATTTCTTTCACATCATACATACTAACTAGGTACTTGTTGAACTACGAAAATTATATTACATTTTCATCTCGAGCAAGTAGAAATGAACTAATAAATAACTATTTAAATTTTTACTGTTTTGCATTCACAATGCAATTTTTATTATTTCCATTTTTCAATAATAAATTATTGCTACAAACCAAAGTCCTTCATTTAGCGAAGCCAAAAATAAAGCAATATATTATGAAGGCTACAAAATCTCCTTATTATTTGAAAATTGGATCCTCTTTCAAGGAAAAGATATAGAACTAATAACCGCTCCGATTCGTCAAAGAGACCATCTGCCGTCGACGTGTCTGTCTACCTAATTTGAGTTTGACAGGGGGGTGCCGTCAATACCGCGTCGAATTATTGCTCTCGTCTCGTTTCGAGGACTGAATGGGGAATGTCTCTTGGTAGGATCGTACTGTGTCCTTGTAACAAGTCTGATTGATTCGGATCTTACATTAGCTAATTAGTTATGGTACCGAGTACTCAGCTAATGGGGTAGCGATTAGATGAAGATTTTACTAGATTAGGTGATAGTACATTACATGTACGCTTCAAAGCTTAACATTCAAGTTTGCTGTAGTAGGTACAAAAAGTTATCGATAAGTCATGACGCCAAAAATCTCAGTGATCTCTCTCTGGGGTCAGTCCCTCATGTCTGAGGATCATAGTCAGCATCAGGGTTGCATCTGGAGCGGATGATCTGCCTCCACCGCTTTCGGTCCAGCGCGTCTCTTACCGTGTAGGTATAGATTAGCGGACGACGGAGTCCTTTACTTGATCGGTCCATCTTGTAGGTGAGCGACTGCGCGATCTTTTGCTTTCGGTGCTTCCGACCACGATCAGTTATTCTTGACATAGTCGGCTCTGTGACCGTAATTTTTAGATATGAAAGAAATCTGTTGTTGATAAAAGACCTTTAATTTGGAGCTGGGTTAGGATTGATGCATTAGTGCATTTCGTTGTCCAAGATATTCTTAGCATTCGCCTCCCTCCGGCACCACATCTCGATGCATCAATCCTTTGCCTTTCTTAGGCCAAAATAGACCACCTACCTAACTTGATACCTAACTTAAAAATAAAAAATCCGTTTCATCATCATTATCATCATCATGTCAGCCGAACGACGCCCACTGCTGGGCATAGGCCTCCCCCAAGGATCTCCACAACGATCGGTCCTGCGCTTACCGCTACTTTAAGTCGTAAAAATCCGTATATTATACCATAATTGACGTAGCTAATGTAGATACATTACATAAAAGAATATTTGAACTCAAATATTCGTTACATGGAGGTATATTTACATTACTTAACCCTAAACAATACACACACGTTAATACACCCCCAATTTCCATCTTTGAGAAAACACCTAATTTCAGCCTAAGGTAAATTATGATCCCCGAGCAATTATCTAAGTTCGTAATCTAACATCCCGCATCCAGAGACCTGCGTAATCTAGTACACAATCTGCTTAAGCCTAACGACCCGAGTTATCTTAGTTTCTGCCTGAGCTCCTTAGCAAGATAGCTGCTACATTATTTATCTCTAGTCCTTTAAAAATGTGCCTCCGATTCGTAACGCTTTGTCTCAGGTGGGAATTTAGGTAGACATGAAAATGTTGGTGCCCTTGGGTTAAAAAAATTCATGATTTTTCAAGATTTGCAACGGCAGACGTATAGCAATTGAAGAGGTATATCATTGTCTGCTTAATGCTGTTTTTTAAAATAAAACGGATTATAGGAAAAATGTGATAGTAAAAAAAACCACGAGCCCTATAAGTAGCTTTCAGGCGGGATTCGAACCCGCGCCTCCGGGAATCCGGCCCGATGCTCTGACCAACTAAGCTACCGAAAGGCTTACACGATTCGTCGAATTTTGCCATCACTTGTTACGCTGTAGGCCAGCGATGCTTCATCAATGTGAGGAAACCCTCGCATCCGAAAGAAACATTTTTACAAATGCCATAGAAACAGCCATATTGAAGAGCCATGAGCCATTGAGCCATATTGGTCAGAGCATCGGGCCGGATTCCCGGAGGCGCGGGTTCGAATCCCGCCTAAAAGCTACTTATAGGGCTCGTGGTTTTTTACTATCACATTTTTCCTATACTTACAAAATTGCATTGTGAATGCATAAAAATAATATAAAATAAAACGGATTGCCGTAATTTAATGCTACTCTTGAAAAATCTCTTGCAAACTTTTCAAATACCTACCTGATTGAACTCAACATTATTGATTTTGAATTTCAAAACTTTTTATTCTAAACAAACATAAAAAATTTAATCTGACGTTTCGGCATCTTTGCATAGGACGCGCTCTCATGGGATTATTATCAGTCAGGCAGGAGTAACTTTTATTTATCCCGTGATTAAAAAAACATCGGACGAAATAACATAATATGTAACTATAATATGTTTAATATCTACATATAAAAAAATCTTGTGTCAGTGTTTGTAACCAAACTCCTTCGAAACGACTTGTCCGATTTTTATGACATTTTTTATCCCGAAATTCCACGGGAGTGGAATTTCTTTCAAACAATTGCTTTCAGCAAAGCCAACCCACGTTGCGTCGATAATATGATGTGTATTTATCATTTACCGCTGTTTGTTGTTCTTTCATTCGCGTGATGCGTGACGTTGATTTAACAGTAATGAGGTTGTCTCCTGAGCCTTCATATTATATTGTGAGTGTAAGCAGACTTCATCAGCAATGTAATTTACGTGTCACGTCAATTATAGGGACGGCACAGTTTATTGGCATACTTATGACATTGGTGCAACTGAATTTCTTGTTTTTCTACCTTAATTACACCGTAATTTTTTTTACTATCCCGGGTAATTTTAGGAATTATTCTAATCATGAAATCAAACAACTTTTACTATGGGACCAAAACTTTTTTTTTTTAATTAAGCTTTATACTTAATGCAAAATTTTGTTAGAGTCATGTGTCCCCCTGCCAGCCAAATGGTTGTTTTTCGAATACGTAAAAAAATTCACGATAGTAGAACATATGACGAAGCTAAAAGGAAAACTATCACAGCTAAGTAGGCTTTACAAGTTTTTGAGATAAGTATACATAATATATAACACATTTTCGAAAACCGCAAACATAACTTTGTCATTCATATGAATACTATGAAAAACAAAGTTATATAATATTATATTATATTATATTATTATATTCCACGATCCAGGATTGTGGGCAGCCCTATTCGCCCGTGCCGTCGGTCGCAGAGGAGATCGGCAGGCTTATTACCGATCTTAAAGTGACAGTTGCAATCGCAACAATTAACAATTAATCGCTCCCAAAACACTTATTCGTATTACGGAACGTAAATCGCTACGATAGCGCCACAAGCGAGCGATTTGTGAACTAAAATTTGCATGAAAGGTACTGTACCGACCTGTACCGATTGCAAACCAACCGCAACTAGTAGCAGTCGCGTTGCAATTGTACAATTAGCAACTGGTTGCTTGTTTTGGTAATAAGCCTACGGGGCGTGCTCCAAATTGTCATCATGAATGATTACAGGCGGATTACTGCCACTCTTAGTGTTCTCTAGTGTGTTCATTTGGTAGCGAATTATTAATTATCAGTTACTCTGAATAGATGTCGACACAAAAGGACTCACAAGACGGCTGACGGCTGCTCGCATTATTACAACTTTCATTGAAATTAATGGATGGTTCTTATATAACCAAGATAAATCCATACTGATATTAATGTGAAAGCGTGTTTGTGTGTTTGTTTGTCCGTCTTTCACGTCAAGACGGAGGCACGGATCTACGTGATTTTTGGTATAGGTAGGTATAGTTTGGGAGCTGGAGAGTGACAAAGGCTACTTTTTATCACGGAAAAATATCACATTCCCGCGAGATAACGCCGTGTAGTAAACGCGGGCGAAGCCACGGGCGGAAGTAAAGTGCTAGTAAATCCTACTATTATTACTTATAAATGTGAAAGTTTAGATGTTTCTATGTTTGTTACTCAATCACACCAAAACGCTAAAGATTTGGCTGAAATTTGGAACGCAGATACTTTGTAGCTACTTTTTATCCCGGAAAAATATCACAATTCCGCGGGATGCCGCGGGCGGAAAGCTAGTAAGAAATAAGTTGAAGTGGGAGAAAGAGCTGACCTGTTTATATGAAGTTGAATAATGTTATTTCGCATTTTACAACTGGCCACGTTCAAGATTACATACGCTTAATAATATAATGTAGGTATACCTATTACATTTTCGCTTCAGCGATGTTCAAAATACTTATGGCCGTTTTCACCAAAACTTATGAATCGCCTTAAGTCTTTGCTTAACTACTACCCGGTCAAGTTAACTCGGCACCTGGCTCGAAAACGTCGCTTACACTCAGGTACCGAGTTAACATAAGTTTTGGTGTAAACGGCCATTATAGTCGTGTTTATATAGGTACAGTATACATTTAACACTGCGTTTGGATTTACCCTTATCCGTTTTTTTATTATTTCCTTATGCAGTAGGCAGTTATTTAGCCGACCCTACACTATTTGGGCATTTTTCGTTACCATACCATGTTTCCAAGCAATAAATCTTTAACTTATCTATTTTTTTACTTACGGGTTTTCAGAATGTGAAATTATTCTACGAAAATGTAATCCAGATTACTTGTACAAAATGTGTCCTTACCTAAAACCCGGGTTTCCACCGGGTATCCCCAGTATCCTTACACCCGGGGCCCGGTCACGCGTGAGAGATTTGCGTAACTGTGACACATTTGTTACCGTAGGTAGAGGGTGCTGATGGGACCACGATGGGACCGCTTTGTAATACCCTGTCTAAATAGGATCTTTCTTGTAATGTAACATTAATCTTATCGAAATTTTTTTGATCAAGATTTGGATGGAGATTTAAAGTTAATTTAAAAAGGATTTAAGGACTTTTTTCGATTCAAATAGGAGATTTGAATTTTAAGTGAACGAAGGTTGAGCAGCCGTAATTGCGCTTTTTATTAAGTTATGTTATGAGTTATTTTTAAGACCTTTATTGCTATGGTATAGCACATGTAGAGGCCTTTAAAAAGCCTTTTTAACCGACTTCTAAATCAAAAAGGAGGAGGTTCTCTATTCGTCTGTCTGTATGTTTTTTTTTTTGTGTATGTCCACCGATTACTCGAAGACGGCTGAACCGATTGAAATGGTTCAAATGTTATTACATCAGGTTGGTTTCCAAGTTGGTCCCATTTTTTGAAATTTTGAAATCGGTTCAGTAGTTTTCAGGAAATCTTGAAAATACTGTCGTTTTCGTTACCACTTTATGTGAATTTAATACGTATCTTTAGGCATAACTCCTTTGTTTATAAACCGATTTAGATGATTCTTGTTTTGTTAAAAATACGGGTTGAATTGAGTACCTCCCTCCTTTTTTTGGAAGTCGGTAAAAAGGGGAAACCTCAAGGTATTTTAACCGACTTCGAAGAAGGAGGTTTTCAGTTTGATCACATACCTATTTACCAGAAAACACGTAAATTGCCTGCACGATGCACTAAAAAGAGTGAAATAAAAATTATTTTTATAAAAAAATAAAACCGCCTTCAAAAAAACCACATCAAAAAAGTAAGAAATAATTCCTCACCAAATAAATAACGTAAGTACTTTGAAGTCAGGCGGGTTTTAACAAAAAACAACAAAAAATTGTACATGTTTCACGCCCGACTTCAAAATACTTACGTTATTTATTTGGTGAGGAATTATTTCTTACTTTTTTGATGTGGTTTTTTTGAAGGCGGTTTTATTTTTTTATAATTAAGATAAACAATACCATACACGCGAGCTCAATGCTCAAAGGTTACCTATAGGGACAATTCAAATACAGTCTTGGTTTCGTATCATTACAATTGGGTATTTGACTGTTGTTGAAATGTAGGTAGGTATTTAATTATGACATTCAGAAATATAACATTATTGAACAACAAATGTGAAAAAAGGAAATTCAATCTGTATTAAGTATAACAAGCGAAATTAGAGCTACTTAACTTTGTCTCTAAGCTATCTCTTCCTTCGACGAAATTTTCTATTGCGAGAGTATGGCGCTTTAGAAATGTGACGTTACATTTCTATAGCGCTCTCCTCGTCTAATTAGAAAGTTTGATGCTCTATATCGCTGAAAATATGCAAGATATTTGAAAATAAATACATATGTTGTGTTGCTTGCTACTAATTCAATAAACATTTTAAGTAAATAAAAAATATTAAGTCAAATTCTTATTCTGTAGCTAAGTTAACTTCAGTCGAAACAGTGTGATTCAATGAAAACACCACATATCAAGCATTGATTACGTTTGAAAACGTGGGTACCATGTTAATTCACTTGTTTCTCAGATAAATGTAAAGAAAACGTTATGTCCATAACGAGGCTAAAATTGCAAGTCAGATCACGATTTTTTGTGTACAAAGGTTGTTTGTGCCTTCAGCATGCGGAGTCTTAACTTGATGTCACGTACAAGGGATTTGTTTTAGCGTTGTAGGCACTAGGTACTTTGAGTAATATCATTCTAATACGCCTTAGTGACGTTCTGAAGTAAACAGTAAACAATCAAGAGTGTATAGTAAAAATGTGATAGTAAAAGATCACGAGCCCTGCAAGAAGCTTTCAGTAGGGATTCGAACTCGCGCCCGCGCCTCCGAGTATCCGTCCCGATGCTATACTAACTAAGCTTCACATTGATAGAGCAACGCTGGCCTACAGCGAGCGTTAGCAAAATTCGACGAATCGTGTAAGCCTTTCAGTTTAGCGTTTCGTAGTATTAGCAGGGGGGTGTCACTCCGCAGTTTAGGTACGTTCGGCCGGCGCGTCTGCCGGGCAGGCGTATGGCAGAAGGATGCCACTCGGCTCGTACGCTCCACGTTCGCGCGTAGAACGATCGATCATTTCTGTGATTTTTGTGCACCGAACAATGACTTATAAATGTTCCTATAATCCGTATATAAGATACTGTTGTGTTTACGGGTGTCTAAATAAAAGAAATAACAAAAGAAACAACAAAACCGAACCCGCAAGTCGCTCGCAACCCTAACCAGCGAGCGAGCTGTTTGAGACATTCATAGAAATAAAAACGCTCGCGCGTAGATATTGGGTACAGTTTTGCTTGCATGCGCGAACTCTAGGTTATTATAACAATAGGTAAGCGATGACAAAGCAACCGGAATTGGACTTTATTTCCACGCAGAAAGATTTATTTTTATTTGAATGAGCTTGCAGAGTGAGTCTTCTGTGCCTTAGCACTATTATTAATTCTGTGGTATTAGTTAGTCAGAGCCTCGGGCCGGCTTCCCGGAGGCGCGCGGGTTCGAATCCCGCCTGAAAGCTACTTGCAGGGCTCGTGGTTTTTTACTATCACAATGAATTGTATTATAACATTGGCAGCCCTGCCTCACTCGGCAACGGCTTGGTTGCAAGTCAAAAAAACAATGTTCACGACCACCTTCCACATACCTACTTGAAATTGCATGAAAATAATATTATATTAAGACATTTAAACTTCTGTTCTGTTGTGTCTATTGCTTTGTTTTAAGTTTTATTTGCCTGTTTGCTAATTCTAATGGAAGAGTGATGGCCTCCTAATACAGAAATAATTTAAATTGCTCACCAGGAATATCATCTCAACACCGTCACCACCTGGTTTAATACTGAAATAAAGCATTTTTTATTTGTATTCACGAGAATTAAAACGTGCTACGATCTGTCATGTCCACGTTCGGAACTTTACGATATAAATCTTTGTAGACGAAACTGTTTGAAGAGACCAATAATTTTATCTTATCACGTTTATTGAGTAAATGAAAAAGCTATACCTACTTAATTAAGTATTTTTAATTGAGTAGGTAAATGAAAAATAATGGCGGGGGCATCCGTCTGCAGGGATGAACTATTAGCCCGAGAGCCAAACTAATTCGTTCTATAGAGACTCAACAATAATTCTATATCAGTAATTTCTTAACATTGAAAATTAGATTATCTAGTTTAATAAATAATTCAATAGTAATCCACCAATATTTATGACCGCGACATAAAAAAAAACAAATACAAAGCTTTAAAAAATCTATAAAAAAATAGGCAAAAATGGTATAAGTGTTATTCACTTTACATTTGAATACATTTATTATTATCTTTCGTAAAAGTATATAATCCCCCTATATTTGTAAATGAAAAACAAATAAACTTTAAAAAAAACTCTCTACGTAAACTCAAATTGGCATTACACCTATGTTAAAAATGCTATCAGAAACAACCGACTTCTTCCTAAAGTATAGTTTCCCGTTAAAATCTTTATGGATTTCGACTTTGGTGCTTAGATATGGTGAACATAAACACATGTTAACGATAAAATTGGTGATAGCATATTTGCTGAAAGAATTGCACCATTTTCGGGGTATAACTTTTTTTTTTATACCTTCCAATGCGATATTATGTTGGATTCCAAAATATAGTCTCTTAAAATTATATTTAAGGCCCGTTTACAAAAATTTGGCCTGTTATTGAATTTTTTACAAAAATATCGGATAGTTCTTGGGGTATATAGAGTGCTGGAATTACTATTAGTATATAAGTAGGTACTTAATCAATTTTTTTTCTAAATAATAATGTAACGGAAAACCTATTATTGGCCTAACTATTTGTCAGAATTTTAAGTAGGTATAAACTTATTGTAACGCTGTAGGTTTTCGAAATAAATAAAAAAATACTAGTTTAATGATAATAAAATAGTACCACACGCTTTGTAACTTCTAATAAAAACTGTACCTAATTGTTTTGTTAGTCTGAAGGCGTTGCTCTTAATGTAATACCTACTTGACAATAAAAACACGCGCAGAACAAAAACTCGGTAAACACATTTTCTCCATACATTTTACGTAATAATGAAGGGGGAGATTGCGCCATTATAATAAGCAAAGCTCCTTAAATTCAGTAAAACTCGAAGAAAATCTCCCTACTTTTTACTCGTAAATAGGGCATTATCAACAAACAACGTGCCAAGAGAAGTTTTGGGCCGATTTTTTTTCTTTGCGAAAAATCTAGCAAAAAGAAAACAAGTCGGCAACTTTATAACTGGAATTTGGCGGTAAATAGACCTTCAATCGTTTCGCTTCAACAGTATTTTCGCTTGATACTTTTTGGGAGATACAGCTTTCGGATGTGATGAAGATTGATGGTTCACTGGGGTGGGCACAATAACTTAGTGACAGATGTCAAATTCTAGGCTTTCGGAAAGTTTGATGGTCTAGTTTTATGAAGAGCAGGCATAAGATAATAAACTTTAGACTAGTAGCGTTATAATAAATAAGAACTGGGTGCCTACCATCAACTCTTATTGCGGTTTTGTTTAGGACCTAAACTGATCTGCTTCGCTTATTCGTACCACGACAGCTTAATAATAGGTCTTTACCTATGAAATTGCCGTTTTGTATGGAGATTTCTGTAATTATTTTTTTTTCCATACTAACGTTTTTGTTATTATTTAACGACTAATATTATGTAAATTTACAAAATTTTACACACGTATTTATGGACATTTTAACTACTAAATGACACATTCGTTAAGAGAAAAAAAATTTTTTTTCACTAAGTTACAACTAATAAAGTACGAAATTCTGGAAACAAAAATAGTCTTAACTTTCGGAATAAGTTTTTTCTATGTAAATAATCAAATATCGTGGTTATTAAATTATCAAAAGTTGCTCGATATGGTCTTAATGTAACGCAATATTAAAGAAATTATATATTTCTAATATTATAAAAGTTGTTAAGTTATATGTACAAAAGAAAAAAACGGCAATTTCATATGTAAAGACCTATTATCAATGACAGCGATTCAGTGATCATTCAATGACATTTCGCAGCCGCTAAGCTGTCAAGAACTCTTATTTGACTTATAACTCGGCCAAGCTAACATGACACCTGCAGGTTATACCCATCCCTCTCACTCTCCGGGCATGACAGAATCGAGTGAAAGAGACGGGTAGAAGAAATAAGGACACAAATCGTTCGGTCATTCACATTTAGCAATTCATTTGCGATCCAGTTTTTAGAAGGTCAGAGTACGAAAGAAAGCAATTCATTTTAGGAACCTATTCTGCATCGCGTTATTTTTGAATCGTTGTCTTAAAGTTGATGGTAGGCACCCTAGTTTCTTGTGAGCTACGAATGCCATAGTGGTGGTATTTTTTTCTAGGTTAAATATATTTTAGTTATTCTCTCATATAGTTATTTAACTATTTTTCATACACAACATTATTTTGTTTACTCCGTAACAAAAAGGACATGCTTAAAACCTGTACGAAATGTTGTCAATATCATAAAACATTATTTTAAATTATTAAAATCGGTTAACAACTGGCGAAGTTATGGTAAAACATACATAAAAAAATACAGTCGACTTGAGAACCTCCTCCTTTTTTTTTGAAGTCGGTTAAAAAGAATATTGACCCACAGTCATTCATAGTTTTGCACTTTAAGAAGATATATCGGGCCAGTATTCTTATTTTATCATAACCTGTAGCTAGGATCTTTTTATCCTCAACGGGGTGGCTCTTAGCCTCAGATCATATCATCATCATCATCATCATTTCAGCCGTACGACGCCCACTGCTGGGCATAGGCCTCCCCCAAGGATCTCCACAACGATCTGTCCTGCGCTGCCCGCATCCAGCGGCTTCCCGCGACCTTGACCAGATCGTCGGTCCACCTTGTAGGGGGCCGCCCCACGGAACGTCGTCCGGTTCGCGGTCGCCATTCGAGAACCTTTCCGCCCCAACGGCCATCGGTTATCCGGGCTATGTGTCCCGCCCACTGCCACTTCAACTGAGCAATCCTTCAAGCGATGTCGGTCGTTTTAGTACTACCATATAATACTTTATAATTATGATCTGAGCCCTTAGCCTGAGGCCCTACTCTCACGTTAAGTGAAGATAAGGCTAGTGGTGGAAGCACCTACTCCCGGAATCCTCAATCACTAAGGAACTGGCTATCTTATCTCTAACTGCCAATCCTATCTAGGTTGCGCTAAATATTAGCTGAAACCTGTATCAGGTAGTCTAACTTTTAAAAATTATCAATCGTAACTTAAACGACAGGTGTAGCCCCATAACAAAGTAGACTATGTCTACAAAAGTTATTATTAAAGAAGTTTCCCTTCGCAGGCAAGTTTGCAGACGCCCTGAATCCAATCGCAGCAAGTTAACTTGCCCTCTGAAGTAAATTAGAAACTGCAAGTACTAACTACCGCCCGCCACTTGTTTAGAGTGAGACTATACTAGATTGCTTCAGAGAAGTTTGAATTAAATGGAAGTTCTTGAACGTAAAGGGTATGCAGGTGTACCTACCCGTCCGCATAGTATCTCGATTAATCATATCAAAGGTGTATCTTAAAGTTTCTCACTGGCCTCACTGGCAGTTTTCTGTCAGAAGTTTGATGATTTTGAAGAAGATATAATATAAGCCAGGTATTAGAGCAACACATTGTAGAGATAGAAATATTTCGTTTTGCAGAGCTAAGCATTGCATAAGTATTGGCATACCTATTCTGCCGTCTATAAGTATAAAGGCCGCTAAATGACATTTGGCCATTTTTCACTTTTTAATGCCATAGTACTTATAAAAAAAAACTCTATCGATCTGTCCAGGAACGGTAATTCTATCTTTCACCGTTTTCAAGATATCAAAAAAGAAAAAGCCGCTAAATACAAAAATAATATACTTTGCATCGCATAAAGGTGGCTAAACGCCACTTCTAGATCAGAAAGCAGCTAAAGTACTTTAACGTTTGGATCGCTTGAACATTTTTCCTATCAATGCTAAGCTAAAAAACAGTTATTAGTTTGCAAATAACTAAAGGGCAGCAAAGTTGGTTTAGCAGCTTTTTTAGCTTGGTTGCGTTGAAGTATAATACCTTGCGTAGACTTAACTAAAAGGCGGTAATAGGCTATTACTTAACTAAAAAGCAGTTAGAATCATTTAGCGGCCTTACAACGTTGTATTGTTACCACTTTTGCAATAAAAATACTATTAAAGAAAGCCATGTTAGTCAGTACGCAAATTAAAATAAATATTTTTTTCTACGTCTTGCATAACAAAAAAGGCGTTAAATAGCAATACATCGCTAAAAAGCGGCAAACTAAACAAGCCCCTCTCACCCCTAAAAGGGATTTTTCCGGCTTGTGGGAGGCGCGCCTGGGCACGGCAGGCGAGCGGGCGAGGTGGCAGTTTAGTGCGAGCGAACCAAAATATCAACGAGGCAGGACGGCGCGCGGCGTCGTGGTTTGCACCATAAACTCATAAAAAAATATTGTTATCAAAAAATAAAAGTAATGAAATGACCTATGAGTATGCATTAAAACCGTAGGCAGATTAAAACACATACCTAAATATATATATTTTAATTTTGTTTCATACGCCAGAAAATGTCTTGCATTAAAACACATATATTTTTTAATTTTTGTTTTATACGCCAGAAAATGTCGTGACAATATTGATAACTTTATTTTGACTCAAATCCGTGTCAAGCCAAGTTCAAGCTAACAGAACTGGCGAGCAGCACCGTGTGTAATATAATATTACAAGAACCATTTAGTTGGAGCCAAAACTATTATATATAAACATGTCAAATTTGGCTCTTAAATTAAGACTTACGAGATACATATGTGCTCTAAATTCCATAGTCACATCGTCTCCAACGATTATTTAGATATAAACGTCTAAATATCGTCATTTTTTATCACTACACGTTACAGCGTTTAGATATATTCATGTATCAAAGTTCTCTATATTGTCAGGACATTTTCTGCCGTATGAAACAAAAAAAGTTTTTTTTAATGTGTACCTTATACTTACTTACTTCGCTGTTTTTCTTTCGCCTATTTTGTGCCAGGTTGGACCAGTTGGGCCCGTCAAGCTCTTTCAGATTTTTGGCGACTTCATCTTACCAGCGATACCTCGGGTGACCCACCGGGCGAAGACGTCCAGTTGGTTGCCCGAGATATGCTCTTTTTGCAGCGCGATCCTGACCCATCCTTTCAACGTGACCAAGCCACTGAAGTTGGGGAGCTTTTATTTCTTGATGATGTTTGGTTCGGCCACCAGCTCTTCTATCTCCAGGTTGTGTCTTTGCCTCCACTGCCCGTCCTCACCTCTTGTTGGTTTCAAAATACTTTGTAGAATCTTTCGCTCTGCTACTAAGAGCATAATCTCTTCCTTTAACGTAAGTGTCCATGTTTCACACCCGTGATGACGGTTTTGTAGACCTGTATTTTTGTGTTTCGGTTTATCAATTTGGACACTAATATCTTGTGGAGAGCTGCAGAGCATCTTAGTGCATTGATTGTGCGAATATCAATTTCATTTTCCCTTTGATTAGTGTATGTAATAGTGCACCCAAGATATTTAAAATTTTCCACACCTTTCTAGGTGGTGCCATTCACATGAAGGTCTTCTCGCTTGGATTTGCGGTCTTTGTATCTCTTCATGTGAAGGTATTCAGATTTCTCCCGATTGATTCTGAAACCTACTTGCTAGTAACTTTTAATGCCTGTCATTGCTTTTATTTTTGGATAACAATATTTTTTGATGCGAACACAAACGGTCTTTTTAATAATCTAATGTCTAATGAATTTTAGTAGTGGTGGAGGTGGTTATTTTTTTAACGGTCTTCAGTGGTTAGTGCATATGCCCGGACAGTGAAAGGTTGAGGGTTCGAGTCCCATCGGAGCTAGATGTGAGACGGGTCGTTTTTTTTTAAAATACTTACTTAATTTTTCAATAATGCATTTTCTTTCAAGTTTGACTTAGTTATAGAACTCGCAGTATGTATTGTTCTGTTACATAGTAATTACAATGAACGTAGATGTTACAGCTGAAGATGGGTGTGAATATAAACTTAAGATTAGCCGACTAAACTTAAGTTTATGTTTGACGAGTGGCTAATGTTCGATAAAATGTTTATTTGCGTCAAGTTATTTCATCATTAGCCGGCTAAACTGCACATTAGCTGAAGCGAAACGGTTAAAAATGTATTTGATAGATAAACGTTTATTTAATTTAAAGTTAGGTCTGTGAAAATTTAAAAAAAATACTTCTTTGTCGCTTCGCCGGCCGCTGCTGCCATGGCACGCTCGCTCGGATTGAGCGGCGTTTTGGTCACTGTTCTAACCTAACCTATCGGAATTTCCTACCTGATAACTGAAATTTCAGTTTCAGGAATATTCTGTGACTTACCATAAAAAGTGAGTTTTTGGTGAAATAATTGTTAATGTTAGTTTTTAAAAAGAATTATTTGGTACTTATTTAATTTGTTTGGAATAGGTCACAATTTTTATATTTTTTTATGTCTCATGCCTGATGTATGGGATAGTATTGTGGCAATAAATTGCTTGTCATTGCAAAACTTTGTTTTATTTTTGTAAGTAAACATAATGATTTTGCAGGATTCGTAAAAAACTAATGCGTATAATTCTAGTCTAAAACGCAGTTTTATGAAAAGGTTTAATAATTAACTGCTTTTAAGATATGCACAGTTGTGTTAAAAGTTGTTAAAAAATAATGGAAGTGAAGTTAAGCGATACATACGTGGCTAAAAGGCGGCTTAGTGTAGTAAGCCGCTTTATTGTTAAGGTTCAGCTGCTAAAAACTGCTTTGTAGCTATGTTAAAGTTGACAACTTCCTGTCTCAAAAAATACTTTTGGCAGTTATCGATAAATCCATAACTATAAAAGCAGTTATGAACCTTTAGGCGCCATTAAGTTCTGCACACTTGTAACGATCTTTAAAATTTTACAAGGTTAGAAAGGAAAATATGTATTTAGTTACATGAATATTAATATTTAATAAAATCAACCGATTTCATGGGAAAGTAGAAAAAAAATCCTTTCTTTTGGTATATGGCAACATGACTAATTGTTTATAAAAAATGAGAAGCATCGATTTAAAAAATTTGCCGCTTTATTCGGCTCTAGCTCAAAACTTGTTTTTGTCATTTAGCGGCCTTTAAGATTATAGACGGCAGTATTATTATTGTTGAATATTTGGGCCAATACGGAAGTTCGAAAAACTGGTATTTTAGTGATAAAAAACCGCCTTCAATAAAATGACATCAATTAAAAAAGTAAGAAATAATCCCTCACCAAATAACGTAAGTATGTACTTTGAAGTCGGGCGTGAAACATGTACAATTTTTTGTTGTTTTTGTTAAAACCCGCTACATATAAAAAAAAGCGACGAATAGATAACCTCCTCCTTTTCAATTTTTGAAGTCGGTTAAAAATGCTTGTGTTGCCTGACTGAAAATAGAACGCAGATTGAAAAATTTAAAATATTAGAAAAAGTCGACCCGTCTCACAACTAGCTCCGATGGGACTTGAACCCATGACCTTTCACTGTCCGGGCGAATGCTCTAACCACAGAGCTACGCAGTCGCTAGTACTAAAGAAAATGGCGGCTCGAGGCTCCTTAGAATTTAACTATTTTTGTAATATTGAGCTACTTACTACTTACTTTGACTATATTACTCGTATTTATATTTCATGTAAGTACTTAGGTACCCATTTTAAACAAATTGGTGTAACATAATAATATACATATACTGAGTTTTTTACAACAATTAAATTATAAAATGCTTGTCGTGCACCTTAGAAATGATAGCTACTAAATAACATTTTAATAACCACCTACTTATACTCGTAGTGGTTGGAATTTTTATATCCAAACTTATATACTTAATTATATAATAGGTACTAGCTTTCCGCCCGCGGCTTCGCCCGCGTGGACTACCTGACGGTATCCCGCGGGAATGTCATATTTTTCCGGGATAAAAAGTAGCCTATGTTCCTCTCCAGGTTACTAAGTATATGTGTTCCAAATTTCAGCCAAATCCGTTCAGCCGTTATGGCGTGATTGAGTAACAAACATCCAAACATCCAAACATCCAAACATCTAAACTTTCGCATTTATAATATTAGTAGGATAATTTATTAGGATCTAGTATCATATTTATTATAAGTGCATATTCTACTACTACTATATGAAACAACCACGAAAACGCAACTTTAAATTGTCTAAAAAATATAAGTCCCTGTCCTTCAGAAATACTTTATATTTTGCAATTTGTAATGTACTATAAAATGTCCAGTTAATCTTGATGTTGGGTCCTGGAAACAGGACACTGATCCTCGTAAGCGGTCGAGTTAGCAAGATAGATCACTCTGTATAACTTCCAGAAAATTCTCAACCGGACTACGCAGATTTTTCTATCGTGTTTTGTAGGAAATCATCTTTGATACCCTTCAAATAGGGTATTTTACTGCTTTTATTTTATCTATTTAAAAAGTTTTTCGAAATATTAGCTACACAAAACATGTTTTTATTTCGAATTATCTTCAATATTTTTAAAGTTATAGGACTTTAAACTTTCTAATTAGACAAGGTCAGGACGCTATCTTTGTGACGTCACCGAGTTAGTAGCGTCAGAGTCTCGCCACACCTACGACACTCCATACTACGACCCCCGCATAATAACCTTCTACTACTACGTAACTGACATAACGTGTGTACACGCGTCAAATGTGTGCGTCAACGATGCAGGGATGACATCCGCCGTAGCACACTCCGGAGCTAGTGGTACAAAATATATCGACTAGATGGCGCGTGCCGCGTGCGTCACGAAATAACTTTGCAAGAGCGTCCCAATTTATTATTTACGTATGTTTATATTATGTCGGGTAAGTTCGGAAGCAATCATTTTACAAGCTTTTTTCAGTACAAAAGCGATTGCCAAAAGGCCGTGTGAATGGCACAATGTACTTTGTATTGAAATCTTCAGAAACGCACCTGTCGTACGGTACTAACTAATTTAATAAAAAATGAAATGAATCCAACAAATAAAATTGTCTTTAATTATCACTACATAGTATAAAACAAAGTCGCTCTTCGCTTCTGTCTGTCTGTTTCTAAGCTTTTTATTATTTGACACAAAACAAAAATGATAAATAGTTTCTTCGTAGTGTAAACTTCCAAACATATAGTTTTATTGCTTAAAAAATGTGCATGTTAAGCCAAACGGCCTATACATCGTGCACAAAGTCCTTTGTCAGCCAACACACCACGTAAAAGAAAATTGTTAAGTGACTTATAAACAGAGTGCATAAGACGAAAAAATTTGGATACTCAGCAAGAATGTGCATCTCAAAAAGATACCAATATGTCCTCTCAATTACAAAAAAATATCAATTTTCAAACCCGTCTAAAACAAAACAGTCATGGCAATAGAAACACTAAAGATTTACAGTTATTTGCTTTAAATTTATATTTTGCCAGTCCATTAGCATTAAGACTCTTAGCAAACGTTAAACATGCCAAGCGAAAGGACGTTGCGCCGAATGAATATCAACATTGATACAAAACTTTCACCTAACGTTTTACAATGTTTAGAGAACAAATTCAAATATTAAAAGACTCAGAAAAATACTACATTATTTGCGCTGACGAAATTTCATTAAAACGGTACTTATATCATCAAATTAACGAGGATAAGATTATAGGTTTTCATGAGATTGACGGGACACAAACTGGAGAACCAGCAACGCAAGCTTTTGTAATCATTGCCAGAGTTATACATTAAAATTGGAAACAACCAATCGCATACTGGTTTTTGGCTCAAAGCAAAAATTACAAAGAACTTCATCATGTCAGCCGAACGACGCCCACTGCTGGGCATAGGCCTCCCCCAAGGATCTCCACAACGATCGGTCCTGCGCTGCCCGCATCCAGCGGCTTCCCGCGACCTTGACCAGATCGTCGGTCCACCTTGTAGGGGGCCTGCCCACGGAACGTCGTCCGGCACAAAGAACTTAGTGCGTGGTAGATCATGTTATTTCACAAATTTTAAATATTGGAGTTCATGTAATGTAGCCTTTGTATCAGATCAAGGCTCAAATTTTTTAAACATGGCTAATGAAGGAAATGTGACTGTTGTCACAGTCACAGACTGTAGTACGCCATACTTTTTATTGAAGGAAAAATAAATACTATATTTTTATAAATAAATAAATACTATATAAATATATATTTAATGCAAACATTATTACTCTTGGTCATATCTGTTTCCCTGAGACTTTCGTTTTAAATACTTTTTGAGCATCAATATTTTTTTTTTGCAGAGGTGACATATCAGCCTACTTGGGGTTCCCTATTACCGACGATTCCAATAATCTTCGTTTCTTAGCCTCTGATTTAAAGTCAAGCCGCAACTTCCTTTTCCGGGGTGAATTTTCACTTAAAATCTGTGTTTTCTGCACTGAGTGTGACACCTGTGAAGTACTTGTACTTGGAATTTCTGTTGATGTTTGAGATTTGCAAGTACTCTTAGAGGCTATTATCAGTTTGAGTAAATTTTGATGTAAATACGAGTACCAGATGAGTGTTCTGGCTGCAGTAATAATAGGGTAGGAGCTGCATTTTTCTTAGAAACTCTTTTTGCGCGGTCAGAATTAGGGAAATGAAGTTCGCAAACAAAATAACTAGTATGAAGTGTCTCCACGCTTTTTTGGTTTAAGGCGATACTCGGAAAAATTGTGCAGAAGCGAGATAGCAATGAGAAAACGACGCGCGCGGGATCGAGACCGATTTTGCAGATTAGGCAAAAAAAACAAAATCACTTCGTATTAAAAAAACTACAGCGATTAAAAAAATGCTTCTATACGATCCTAAATATTATTAGTGTTCACTAATTAAACCAATTTCCAATAGCGTAAGTAACCCTATTTAAGAATTATCTACAATTTTCGTATTTTTAGAGGTCTTTTCGAAAAGAAAAAGTGTCGAGAAAAATCATATAATCGTGTTTTTGAAACTATACGAATCTATATAAAGGTATGAAGAAATATATATCTTACTAGCTTCCGCCCGCGACTTCGTCCGCGTTGACATTCGAGAAAATACTTAGGGGACCAATTACCAGGATAAAAAGTATTCTATGTTTTAATTTCATAAAAATCCTATCAGCCGTTTTTACGTGATTAGGCGGGTCCTTCCTCACCAAGCGAGCAGCCTCGCGCGAGGCAGAACGTTTACCACGTCTGGCGGGCCTCGCACGAGGCTGCTCACTTGGTGAGGGAGGATCCGCCTAATCACGTAAAAACGGCTGATCGGATTTTTATAAAATTAAAACATAGAATACTTTTTATCCTGGATATTGGTCCCCTAAGTATTTTCTCGAATGTCAACGCGGACGAAGTCGCGGGCGGCAGCTAGTAAATAATAAGTGTCTGTTTCACAATCAAAAAGTTAGTACTGAGTAGCTTAGGTACCAAGAACTTGTTAGGTACCAAGAACTTTTAGAGTACTTAAGATGGTTTAGGTTTCTATACCCTATTTACCCCCTGGGTTTGATTTTCGGAAAACTACGAAGTGGGTTGCCTATTTGTTTTAAGAAGTAAGCCTACAAAGTTTCAAGTTGAAATGTCTATTTTACCCCCTGATTTTTCATTCAAAATTTCACCCCTATTTCAACCTTTTAGGGGTTGAATCATGTTTAGCGTGTTAAACATCAAAATAAATGCCATTTTTGCAATCTTCATCCCATAAAACCTCAATAACGACATCCATATCGATTTTTTTGGTTTTTTATCCCATTTAACCTCTAAGGGGTTGGTTTCGAAAAAATACGATATATGTGTTTGCTTATTTGTTTTACTTTCCGACCATAAGCCTAAATAATAAATTTAATAAAGGACTTTCCAGATACAACATTTCATCCCCCTTTTCACCCCTACGGGGGTGGAATTGTCAAAAACGCTGACACAGGAAAATATTAATTTTCAATTGCCAGCCTAAATACAAAATTTGAAGATCCTAACTTCAAAACTGACGGACTTTCATACACATATTCATCCCCTATTTACCCCCCTGGGTTTGATTTTCGGAAAACTACAAAATGGGTTGTCTATTTGTTTTAAGAAGTAAGCCTACAAAGTTTTACGTTGAAATGTCTATTTTACCCCTGATTTTTCATTCAAAATTCCACCCCTATTTCAACCTTTTAGGGGTTGAATCATGTTCAGCGTGTTGAACATCAAAATAAATGCCATTTTTGCAATCGTCATCCCATAAAACCTCAATAATGACATCCATATCGATTTTTAGGTTTATTTATCCCATTTAACCTCTAAGGGGTTGATTTTCGAAAAAATACGTAATACTTATGTGTTTGCTTATTTGTTTTACTTTCCGACCATTAGCCTAAATAATAAATTAAATGAAGGACTTTCCAGATACAACATTTCATCCCCCTTTTCACCCCTTCGGGGGCGGAATTGTCAAAAACGCTGACACAGGTAAATATTAATTTTCAATTGCCAGCCTAAATACAAAATTTGAAGATCCTAACTTCAAAACTGACGGACTTTCATACAAACAACCATCCCCAATTTCACCCCCTTAGGGGTAGAATTTCCAAAAATCCTTTCTAGTGGATGCCTACACTGTATAACGTATCTATGTGCAAAATTTGAAGTCTCTAGGTTCAGCGGTTTGGGCTGTGCGTTGATATCTCAGTCAGTCAGTCAGTCAGTCAGTCAGTCAGTCAGTCAGGACTTTAAATTTTATATATATAGATTACCAGATTTGTAACAACTGTAACCGTCCTATAGTTTTAAATCAAAAAGTCCATACTTTTTCCGAGTAGCGCCTTAAGTCCATTCGACCAATTTCTTTAATCCAATACTTGCACCTAATGAAAGTTAAATCAAATCAATAAAAGATCCTCTAATTTCATAGAATTTAATCGTATCATAACATTTATTATTTGGTCAAACAATTCGTATTGGAATATTTGTTTTCTGTTAATATTAAATTTGATATCAATCATCTACGATTCAACTGCATTGCATATACGAACGCCACTGCAAGGTTATATCGCACGATCCTCAAATCGAAGTTTGCTTAGGAAATATAATGACATCGTTGACTTGGTTACATTCTTGTTGACTGAGTGACTGACAAGACAACCGACAAACGTGTGACGTTTACTCCTCGGTTTACTTTTTCAATGCGGGGGAAATGAATTGGCGGGGGGAGGTGAGTGTCGCTTCTTTACGTTAGTAATATTATAGTATTCTTTGGTCTCGCCATAGATAAATTCCGTTTTCGAAAGAGACAGCTATAGTCAAAATTAAACAGCTTATAATTAGCTTGTTATAAAACAGATTCAAATTATTTTTACACATTTGGTATTCTTAAATGCTATATTTTTTAACTTCATCATTAAATATCTACATTTCAAAAACAGTAAAATACCCTATTGTACCGTATTAGTTGTATTAGGGTATATCTTGTCGAATTCTATGTATTTTATTTAAGTTCTCATACTTACTAAGCTCTATAAAACTGATTGTGAACTTCAACTTTACTCGCGGTTTCTTTTTTAAATATTATCCTATAGTACAGTCTTTCCCAAAGTGGGCTATAGCGCCCCCTTGTGGGCGCTGCATGCCTAAAGGGAGGCGGCAAGAGAAAAAAATATTTGAAGTTATAGTGATTTTTAAGAAGGTAAAAAATGGGGAGCGCATAAAAAAATATTATTAATAATAATCAAAGTGGGCAGCACACAAAATAAGTCTCGGAACCTCTGCTATAGTATCTTATGCTATCCCACATAACCAGAGAGATAGAACCTTACAACTTTTTATAAATTCAGAAATACTTCTTTCTTCTTCGCCCAACCATAATATTAATAACACAAAGTTTAACTAAGAAATTCACCCGCAACCAATGCTTTTTATTGTAAAGTACACTAAACTTTTTCACTTCGATTTACTTTTAAAATAAGTGGTTTTCAAGATATAACTGAAGTGGAACGGGCGGTTTTTGTTGTACAATCAACAGACTTAATGCGCTGTTTACTATACCTGAAGGATAGAAGGAAGGTCTACCGCAAAGTACTGTAATTACATATCAAGGGGGGCTGCGGTTTGTAACCCCGAACCTCGCAGCGGAAGCGGCAAAATGGTATATCTTTAGGGAAATCTGAACTTATCTCATTTGATATAATGCCTCCTTAATAGTTTTTAATTAGTTATATGAAGTCAGTAAAGCATTAATAGTCTTCAATAACATTTGCGAAGAATCAAAATGAAGAAAGGAAGGGTCTTACATTATAAGTTATGAGCCACGTGGTGGCTTGCTTGATGCTGATTGGTGGATGGACAAGCCATTGGTTCCCAACAGTTTATTAAGCTTTCCAAAGAAAGCTTAAACGGTAACAGGTTAAGTAAGCACAAATGACCAAAACGTATCGCTACAAGAACAAAAGATATCATGTAAAAAAACGAAATATATTATTATTTATTTATTTAGGTAACAAACAGTCATTTACAAATTATGAGTAAAAAAAAAGACATAAAAAGACCTTATAGTACCATAACTTAATACAATCAATACTAATCATGCAAGATCGTGTCGGATGCTAACATCTTTAGAAAAGTACCGAACAAAAGAAAATAAAAACCAATGATAAATATAACTAGACATAACAAAAATAAACATTTAAAATATTAAATACAATGTGAAACCTAAAGCATCCTAAAGCTACCCACTACATAATACAGATAACTTATGCAAAAGAAATAAATAAAAAGGAAATATGCTAAACAGCCTGCATCAGTTTACCTACTTTTCTTCTAAATGAGTGTAATGAGTTTCCAAAAATATCAACTTCATTCAGAACATTATTATATAAATTACAAGATCGTCTGAAAAAGGTATTTTTAGCATAGTTTGTATGACAAAATGGTATATGGAAAGAATGCTTTGAACGTGAAGAGATACGAGGTACATTAAATGTTACTTTTTCTAAGAGATTTGATGAATATAGATTCATCAATTAGTGGCTATTAATAATTTTATATAAAAAAATGATATTCAGACGTCTTGAAGATAGTGACTGTAGATTATGTTTTTTGCGCTTTCATCGTAATTATTGAAACGAAAACCGGAGCGATAATCTAAGGATTTTAAAAATTTCTTTTGAACCCGCTCTACTCTATCTTTGTGCACTATGTACTGGGGACTCCACACAACACTTCCGAATTCCAAAATACTACGCACAAACGCGTTGTATAATATTTTAAGAGTACGAGCCTTTCTAAAAGGTTTTCCTAAACGGAGGATAAGACCCAACTGTTTAAAAGCTTTAGATAGGTACTATATTATCTACGTGCAAGTTAAAACTTAATTTGTGATCAATTGTCACACCCAAATCACAAACAGCATGCACACGACCAACTATACGGTTCGATAGACTGTAATCAAATGTGAGAGGATTGTTTTTACGATTAAAACTGATAACGTAACACTTATCTAAATTTAGAGGTAGGCAATTGAGTCTGCAGTAACGTAATTACTTTCGGATTTTACTTCCCAACGTAGCAGCACCTTTTCTAAAGTTGTGTTCTTCAAATATTTATTTATTTATTATTTATTTTTATTTATTTATTATTATAACAACTTCTTACAACTACCATTACAGATTTGAAAACCCAATGCGATAGTGCAGTTACATACTTATTATTTAGAATATGAAATTACAAATAATGCTATTTTTACGAATTCACTCCAAGAGCATGAAAACATGTCAACTTTGTCATAAATATTATTAATAATTTGTATGGCTCTAGTGATAGGTGCCCTGGCCAGCAAGTTAGTTTTGGAGGAGTGTACTTTTAATAGTCGCGGTCGCCGCCTCCGCCACACATAACCATCGGGCACACAGAAACTTAGGCGCCGTAATACTTCTGGGTTGCAGATTCGACCCAGCAATAGCTTAAAAACATAACAAAATAAACATATTTTTTTAAAGAGTTTAATAAAATTTCAAACCATTCATCTGTTTTAAATAAGTGGTTACATAACGAAGTCCCTTCGTATACCATTCGTTTGTTTTCAATAAGTGCGGTTAACTAACGAAGCCTTTCAGGGCCGCTTCCACGAAGTTAGCGACCGGAGCGCTCGTGCTAAGCCTTCGTACAAACCTATGCGGACGTAACATGGAGCTTCTGAGGATTTACTTTGTAATTTCTTTTTATAAAAATAAAAGCATAAAGGCCTTGATTTTCTTACTTACATATTACTTACCTAAGTTATTGTGCAATAATGTGGCGAGATCTATTTTAACGGTGTGTCAAGGCAGCATTATACACTTATTTGCATGTTTTACACTTTTTGAAATGTTTCAGCGGGACTCGAAAAGAACAAATTATCCAAATGTGGTGGCTATACAACGTGTTAATGCAATAACCGAAAAGCCCATACACCGCAACAAATTTATTTTACTTATATTAAATTAAATTCCATTGAAACAATATTTTTTTTAAAGATACCTACTTCCAAGATATTCGTTCTCATAGGTCTCCGTGACTTTCTGATAGATTTTAAGCTCTACTATGACGTAAGGGCGCACGCTTCGAGCAACGCGGGTCTTCCGTCCCGGAAGGGAGTAGCCGTAGGGCGTTTGTGCACTACACTGAATTTTACCGATCCGGAAAAAAACGGATGCTTGTATTTTTAATAATTAATCATTTATAATAGAAATTAATTAAATACAAGCATCCGTTTTTTCCGGATCGGTAAAATTCAGTGGTAGTGCACAAACGTCCTTAGCGAGTTTACTCTATTCAAATAGTTCTGTCGTTTTTTGGGGGGGGGAAATGTGCACACAAGTGCAATTCCGTGGTAAAATTAGTCAATAAGGTTATTGACTGAGGGTATCTGACAAAATCAGTCAGTCAGTTGTCCTACTAATATTATAAATGTGAAAGTTTAGATGTTTGGATGTTTGTATGTTTGTTACTCAATCACGCCAAAACGGCTTAACGGCTTTAGCTGAAATTTGGGACACAGATACTAATTTGTAGCCTGGAGAGAAACATAACATAATATATCCTTTTTATCCCGGAAAAACATCACATTCTCGCGGGATAACGTCGTGTAGTCAACGCGGGCGAAGCCGCGGGCGGAAAGCGAGTAACAAATAAAAACAACTTCTACTATGGGAACAACTATGAAATTGTTGAAAAACCAGCTGTTCCATACATTTCAATCGAGTTGATTTGAAAATTTTATTGGTATTAGTAATTTTTTTTTCGCGATTTCAGAGTTGTTCCTATAGTAAAAGTTGCTTGTATTGATGAGTACTTCAAGTGCTTTTCGGAAATACCACCAGTAAAATTTCACGGTTCTTTGGCGACACAAACTAAAATTTACTTATTGGTCAAATCGTTCTTACACTATTATAATCTTACAGTTTTTAGACTATTCGTTAGATTAGTTTCTACTAAGCAATGTGAACGATTAACAGTAACGGTTTAGTTCAGAAATCAGACCCACAAGTTTTGATAGCAATTTAAATTTTATCAAAGAAACTGTTATTTACAGTATCTTACAAACGAAAGTTCAAACATTCAGCGAATTCGCTAAAGCATAGGGAGGGGATACCTTACAGCTTTGATTACTTAAGGTTAATGTTGGCTGAAATCGAGGAAAATTACTTTATGTGTGTAAGGCGCTCTTTGTACTTTACTATTTATTTACTGAAATATCTGTTACGAAAAACGGAGATACAGCAGTTTTTACTCCGTGATCATGGCGTGTGTAACTGCTCCGAAATATCGGAAACTCAAAAGCAAATTTTAAAAATCGAAAAAATTCCGTTTTTCATTCATTTATGCCCGAATACTCGTACGCTACTTATTTTTGGGAGCGTCTCACACATCGCCCTGTCACTTTAAATGTCAAACGTATGAAAGAGATGCCATGATGTTTGAGAAGCTCCCAAAGATCATTTGCGTTTGAGAATTCGGACGTTAGTTACACAACAATGGAGAAGGCTGTGCTTAGGTATGATATGAATATGACCATACTGTAAGATTAAAATGTTAGTTATTTACTTACTTTTTAATATTGTTTGAATTAAGGAGTTCTTAAAGCATTTAAAGCGTAAAATAAAAAGTAAGTAAAATATCTGGTTACCTACTTCTTCTTACTGAAATTTATCTCAAAGCCATTTTTTTTTTACATTTTTCATATCTTTATCGTGAATGTATTTAAAACGAATAAATTTATCTTTTTGTATAATAATATTCACGATTAATTCCGTTCAAAATTGCATTGTCTTTGAGCAGGGCAATTACTTGTGCCAGAATCCATTTTGAATTTGAGCAATTAAATTCCCTTTGATCTATATCAAACCACCCAGTAGTTATTGGGAATTCTGTTTATATGTTGAGGGATGATGCAAGCAATTTGATACGATCTTCCTTTGTTCGAAGCTATTACAACATAAGCTAGTCAAATTAATTATTCAATTACTTCAATTCTTGTTACGGTTTTCACGAATATGTTAGTTAATTTATAAAAAAAAAATGTTGTCCATAGCCTTACCATAAAACACACGAATCAAGATAAAAGGTTTTGAATAAAATCTCAAAGGCAGTCCATTCAACAGTTTGATATTTATTGACGAACCAGTGTAGGTACTCTTTAACACACGGTTTTATGATTTGACTGTAACAGCCAAATGCGAGTTATGACACTTACGCACGAATTCTCGAACGCAAATTAAATTTGGGAGCGTCTCAAACATCATGGCATCTCTTTCATACGTTTGACATTTAAAATGACAGGGCGATGTTTGAGACGCTCCCAAAGATAAGTAGCGTACGAGTATTCGGGCATTAACTATGAGAAGCGATAATATTAGATGCTCCATCTTAGGGCCCTAGCCCACGGCGACTTTTTGTAGCGATGCTGTCGCGCGTCTCGTAAACGCGATACAGCATCGCAACTATCGCGCGACAGCATCGCTACTAAAACGACCTACTGAATCGCTACAAAAATACAAAAATATACGAGACGCGCGACAACATCGCTACTAACGCGCGACAGCATCGCTACTAACACGCGACAGCATCGCTACTAACGCGCTACAGCATCGCTACAAAAAGTCGCCGTGGGTGAGGGCTCTTAAACCGGCAGGATTATACGCGCCCAAAGTTGCGGGCTTTTACTATAGTTCGTATAATTATATACTTCCCACCTCTTGTTTTCCAAAGGTTTTATAGGCAGTGTAAGCTGTATTTGTTTTATAAGGGTCGAAACGTTGAGATACCTACCGCATAAGGACCCTATTTACCCAGGTACCGCAAATAATTATGTATTCAGGGTTCCTGCGCAGGCTCCCATTTGTAAAACGGTAGAATAATGGTTTAGGTATGTAAGGAATTTTGGTATAAAACATTGTTTGAACATGGAAATTAAAACAATCGATCATGTGAAACCCAAGCCTGAAGTGAAATTGAAAATAAATATTGGACAAAAAATTAATCATAAATCATAACTATCATTAACCAAGTCAGTTGAAAATGATGTGATTGATTGTGTGTAAGTATGTTGTTTACGTTCACTTTATAGAGTTCATTTTCGATACCCGCTCGATAATTTTTCTGCCAACCGAAAAAATGTGAAGCGTATCCAATTAATGAACTCGTCGTTTTCAAAGCAATGGGAAATGAATGAAATAATTGGAATTGTACTACTTATCTACTATTATTGTTGTTTCAAATAATGAACCAAACATGCAATACAATCAACTCTATTATAAGGGGAGGCATTTCAAAAGTAAGAATAAAAGCTGCTAATAAAAAAAAACAAACGATCAAATTCTTAAAACGTCTTTGCTTGTTTAAGTACCTAAGTATATAATATTCTACCCACAATACGTAGTATTAGTAATTCTTAACGAAATCACATATAATAACATATCAACCGCCTCTGTGGTCTCGTGGTACACACCACCAGTATCAGACCACGAGGTCCCGGGTTCGATTCCCAGAGGGGGTACATATTGTATTCGGTTTGGTAAGTGGTAGGGTAGGACTTGTTATAAGTCCACCTGGCCAGCTACCACCATCTTATCTAAGTCTGACGCTATAACAACGATGTTTTCAGCATTGTTTTTCCCGGCACTTTGTAATAAGATAGCCAGTTCATCAGTGTTGTTGAGGATTCTTTTTTTTTTCATATAAGACTGGGCAAGCATTTGACCACCATCTTGTTTGTTAACAGGATGTGGCCTAAGATGTTGCATGCTTGTTCAGGAGATGCCTGTTCACTCTGGCCTTGAAGATACCAAGGTTGTAGTTATCGGGGAACACATAGGCAGGCAACGCATTCCATTCCTTAGCGGTTCGCATAAGAAACGAATCTGGGAATTCAGGGAAAGTGCGCATCCATCTTCAGACTTTTCTTCACTTAACATCAGGCGAGATGAAGGCTAAGTGCTACACTGTTTATGGATAAAAAAAACCACGGGTTGGACTCCAGTAGGGCTAACATGCTACAACGAGATAGCACGAGATAGTTTGTCGCATTACTTTCGACCAATCAGATCGCTCGTAGATAGCGCGCGTGACTGCTGATTGGATGAAAGGCGCGCGACCAACTATTTCGTGCTATCTCGTTGCCGTCATGTTAGCCCTACAGGAGTGCGGACAGAAGTGAAAAGGGCTCCCTAGACTTTTTCACAAAATAAAAGGACGGAAAAAATACGGACTGAGATGGCTTCAATGCCGCCCGTTTTCTAACCTGAGCTTTGGACTTTACAACTTTGGAAACGGTGGCGAAATTTGCCTTTGTATTCTAATGGCATTGTAACAGTTTTTCGATCAGGTCACGTGTCCGTCTTACGAATTTTGGATCTGACGGTCACGTGTCCTGACGCGAGTTTAACATTGTTTACCCATCACAAAAAGTGCACAACGTCGCTTAGGAAGTCTTCACTTCAAAAAATAGTTTCGATTTTCAAAAACTATTTACACACAATAATATTATCTTTTCCCCAAATGTAATTCAAAATAGTGCGTAGCTCAATCAACGTCACCGAGCCTCGCAGATACAGGGCTGATAAAAGGCTCTACATATTCATTAGGGAAAGAAATAACCGCGCCACCGCCGACCCTTGCAATTCGTTTCGAGGAACGTACGTTTAAGTATATTCTTATTGTAACACCTGGATTTACAACTTGAGTGGGTTTTAAGGGAATACTTTCTTTTCGTCTTGTTACTTTTCGGCATGTGGACAACGAAATGTTGATATTAAAATAATAACTCTCTTCTTAGCACTTATTATATCTGATAGTGGGATCTGCTGTCCTTGTAATTTTTTTCGGGAATGTCTTCTCTTTGGGAATTACGAACTACTAACTAACTTGTACAAGATGGAGACCAAAGAGAATGATATTTCTGGCCGGGTTGCCAGGCTGCAGAAATACAGACTAGATAGAGATACATTACTAATGTACAATTATTTTATGTTTGCAACAATATAATTAAAAAATAAATTAGTAAAATATGTAGTATCTTTAGGATAAATACAATCAGTGGATCTCCTTCTAAGTATTAAACCCGTGTTATCCGTATTTCGTAATATTTTATATAATAATTAAAATAATTATTAAAATAAATTAGTGAAAAAGCAAATTATTTTATTATAATATGACTGAATCTGCTTCATTCTATAAAAATGCTGAGAACAGTTTTGAAACCTTACGAATGCAAGTTACTTGGATTTTTACTTTTTTGCATTCCCAATGCAATTTTTATTACTGAAAAATTGAAAATGAAGTATTTTGAAGATTGTGAGACGGGTCGATTTTTTCTAAATACTTAGGTACTTCACTTTCAATTTTTTAAATGAATGCAAATTAAAAATCTTAACTATGTCTTTAACTTACCCCGATCATCACTCGACTTAGCTTCTTGCAAGACACATTTAATTTATTCAAGGACTCAGCGATCGACCGATAGGAGAACTTGAGGACCTAATAAACTAGAATCTCTCTAAGCATTTGTCCTACCGGCAACCCTTCAGATATTGCTACTAACCTAGGCTCACATTAATCATTATTAATTGCTTGGATCTACCATATGTTATTGATGGCGTCCATAAATTATTATAAGTAACCAATATCTACTATTTCTTATGTCTTATTTGATTTCTCTTGACGACGCGCCGCTGATACACATTCCATTGAATGTCTTAAGATTTGTCATTCAGTGCATCTATACTAATATTATAAATGTGAAAGAGTATTTGTTTGTTTGTCTGTCAGTCTTTCACGTCAAAACGGAGCAACGAATCGACGTGATTCAACGTTCAAGCAAGGCTAGTGTAAAATTATATTTCAAACTTCAAGTTTTGCATTAAATGATAAAAGTGTAAAGTTTCTAACCTCTATATAATATTAAACGAAATCGCTTTCCGGCCATCTGTTTGCTTAGATCTTTAAAAAATACGCAATGGATTTTAATGCGGTTTTAATAAATAGAGAAGGGGAAAGATTGTCAGGGTGTCCCAGAATATGTAAATTAAATTGTCATGGGAGATACGTTGGATCTTTCAAGTGCGTATAGTAAAAAAAATGTTATGCTGAAAAATAAAATAGAATTAGTGCTGTGATTTGAAAATGAGGCCAATTTTACACAAAAAATATCATGTTTTCAGATACCTATCAATTATTCACAAAAAAAACTAGAAAAAATATAAAAAATACTTACTCTAAAATGAGGGCACTATCGTCGAAAGTATGAAAAAAGTGGCCCTTTTCCAAAACTCTGAGTTTTGGTTTTTCTTAATTAGATTTTTTTATTTAGAGCACTTGACAGGTCATTATCCAAGGGTATCTCCCATGACAATTTGATTCACATATTCTAGGACACCCTGTATATAAACAATATACTATACAATACAAATAAATACAATATTGCACCCTTTCTAAGTCTATTAATATTTCACAATTCCGGGGCGCGATTCTAGAAGGATATCCCGCTGTCATCTCCCCTCCACTCAGCAATCAAACACAAATATTTATGTATATTTTTTTAATAAAACGTCAAATTTATATGCGAATTGAGGGATAATCAACCCTACAGTATCGCTTGAAGGTACAGCTTCTCTCTAAAATGTTTAAGTTACAATAAGTAATGATACACTAACACATTTTCAGCCGCAAACTTACAAATCGTTAACGGCCAGAATTAATAACCTATCCACAGATAGGGATAAGTGCGGTCCAGATTAGTTGCTAGGCAACACCCTGGCAACTGTCGTTAATTCTATGTTAATATCAAGCGTTGCATAGCAACTAATCTGGATCGCACCTATCCCTATCTATGGATAGGTTATTAATTCTGGCCGTAAGAGTATTAAACACAAACCCCCTTATTCCAAAACGTGGATTAAAGTTAGGGTTTAAAACTGATGCTAATTCTGTCTTTCATTTTGAAAACGAAAGTGACAGCACTAGTTTAGTACCAGTTTTAAACCAAAATAGTCCTAGGACTATTTTAGTCCACGTTTTGGAAGAAGGGGGAAAGACGCTAGAAAAAATTAATGGATTAATAAATGGATTACATTTTTTTAAATGTGTACGGATAACTAAGTTGGTTTGCGTCACGAGAAAATACAAAACTCTTCAACATCTGCAAGAAAAGTGCCCAAAAGGGATAAATTTTACATCTCTCGGCACCCTGCCGAGCCCGACCTCAGTCGTGCCCCGGGCAGTAAATAATGATTTATATTACAATTCGTAAGGAAACTTTCATGCTTTCAAAATATAATTGAGTTTTTATAAAGGTCAAATCTGAAAAATAATGAGAATAACAGAAAGATAAAAATATGTTCAAGAAAATTCAGACAGAATTCAGACAGACTGAAAAAAGGAGTGTTTAGGGTTACTTAAAATTCTTGATTTATTTTAAATAAATTTTCCCCCATAGCTTTCTAATCACAAACTTCGGTAAAAATGGCCGCACCGTCTCTTTAACCATTGGAAACTATAAGCGCTATCCGTATTCTCAGTCAGCCAAACTTTTTTTACAAGCTTTTATTTAACTTGCCATGTTAGTTAGTTAGTTAGTTTGTTAGTAAGTTAGTGGGGGACAAATCTTGCAAGCTAAATTTGACCCACTTCCCAGTGTCCGATTGAGCTGAAACTTTGCATACAGGTTTGGTTTGGATGACAATACAATATTAAAGTACAGTCAACAAAAAAGCTTGTCATAAAAACGAAGTATTTACAAAAAAACTTAGATTGAGCTATGGTCTTTATGTGTATACGAGACGTCTCTAGGTAATCCTCTTGCAAAAATCCGGCGAACTATTTCTCACTAACAGTCCTCCACTGTTTGTAACTTTTGAAATACACAACAGCAAAGGAACGAAAGCCAACAGTCATCGATAGCCTCGCTGGCACCGACTCAAGCCGGTATTGTTAAGGCGACAGCTCCTCATTAATATCAGCCAACTTGACAAACGTGCTACCGATGCCGAATTGACTGGATCGAATCGCATTCAACGCCACTGAACTTGTATTTTAAGTTCAATCCACGGTTGGATCGCATTCAACGCCACTGAACTTGTATTTTAAGTTCAATCCACGGTCGGTTCCGATCCGTGGTTATTACCATATTTTTACATTTAGGGTAATTTTCCTGTCATACGGATCTCCACCCGCGCGAGGGTTCAGGGTGCCTACCATCAACTTTAAGACAGCGATTCAAAAATAGCGCGATGCAGAATAGGTTCCTAAAATGAATTGCTTTCTTTCGTACTATGACCTTCTAAAAACTGGATCGCAAATGAATTGCTAAATGCGAATGACCGAACGATTTGTGTCCTTATTTCTTCTACCCGTCTCTTTCACACGATTCTGTCATGCCCGGAGAATGAGAGGGACGGGTATAGCCTGCAGGTGTCATGTTAGCTTGGCCGAGTTATAAGTCAAATAAGAGTTCTTGACAGCTTAGCGGCTTTGAAATGTCATTGAATGATGACTGAATCGCTGTCATTGATATTAAGCTGTCGTGGTACGAATAAGCGAAGCAGATCAGTTTAGGTCCTAAACAAAATCGCAATAAGAGTTGATGGTGATGGTAGGCACCCAGCACTCATCATTGTGACAGAATGTCCCTGACTGCGCTACGTGTGACCCGTGTGATAGGAAATACGTTAATGAAAATGACAGTATGTAGGTACGTGGGCGATCAATTGTGAACCCAGATCCGTACGCGGGCGGCAATCCACATGACAGAAGATACCTATCCTGCCTGCTAAGGAGTAATAGTACATTACAGCCGAGGACAGGTAAGTAAGAAATTACATTGTCGAGGATGGTTTGAAGCACGAGCCGCAGGCGAGGGCTTTATTCATTCGAGGCAAGGTAATTTGCTTACCGTACAAGGCTTGTATAGTGCTTTTCGCAAAAAATGCGAGGAAATAAAAAAACTGTTTAACTAAATAAAATTTATGAAAACTATGACAACACAATGTTCGGGCAATTATTAAATGTACCTAAATGTTATTGATTTTCCGGGCACACTTATGTATAAATCGTCCATAATAATATCATTTTAATGATGTATCATTAAAATACGTCAACAACACAGATTCCGAAAACGTATGCGCCTTTTTTCACTTTTCCAAATCAGATCGTAGGTTTTCTTTCGTACAAGTATCTTTCTTTTGATTTTGCTGGCAGTAAGTTTTCTGTTATTAATTTTGCTTCTGCTCTCAAATTTGGTGGAGTAGGTATAGGTACATACAATGTCTGTTTAAGTTTCATTGGCAGAACTCATTTTAATAATTTATTACACAATATAAACTGTATTGTTAACAAATCAACCGCTGAAAATCATTCCCGCCGTTTTTTTTTAATATTGGCTTGTGTGTGAGACCATGTGAAACGGTCATACAGCCTATTGATACTTACTTGCTACTAAAATGCGCAACTTCAATACCCGCTTCTGGGCGGTAGATGGCGCTGTACATATTTCTCATACAAAATTACTCGTAAAGGATATTTTGTCTATGATAAATCTCATTTTGTTTTTTCGATTGATGTTCGTGCTAAGGGTACATAGCGCTTGTGGTACAATACGAAGTAATATACTCTGTGCGCACCGTATTTAAAAAAAGTTAAATAATTGTGATATAATAATTACCTATATAATAATAATAATAATGTGGCTGTATGGTGCAAATGTCCCTTTGCTTTTTCTGTTTTTATACACAGGAATCACGAAAGAAAAAATAAAGAAAAAAGTTGGTAGTACCATTGCAGATCACTGCAGTAATGAATTTCAGTACTTACTTACTGCACTAAAATCAGTGCAGTAAGTAAGTACTGAAATTCATTACTGCAGTGATTTTCAAATTTAGAATGTTTACCTCGGAAAAGTGCCACGTACTGCATTCTTTTCTCAAACATAATATTAACATTTCAGAGCATAAGTGTGAAAAAGATAGTACCTATCTCTCATCTATGAGTGGTGACGTGGGGAATGGTATTTGTATTGTGTGTCATGTAGGATAATGATAGCGTAGTGTACGTGTCACAATATAAATGTTTGGGACTATACCTGGCGTAAGATTAGGTGGGTAGTGTTTAGAGATAACGTTTTCGTAGTCTATATGAAATCATCGCTATGTTCGCGGCCATATTATATCCGTGGACTTGTTCAGAAACTTTTAATTCTGAAATAGATTCAATGTATTTCCTGGATGTTAAATCTTCCCCTTTGCAGTGTGCTTGGCACACCATGCACACTGCAAAGGGGAAGACTGCACACAGTTGGATAGGTTCTTTAAAAATATCGGAGAGCGTATTCCATATTAGTCCATCGTACATAATACACTTTACACACGTACATTTACCCACTACACTACTACTACTACTTAACTACTTTTGTTTTGTAAATTATTTCTGCTCAATCACGTAAGTACCTATATATTTGTTATCAAAAATTTAAACAAACATGTTTACCTGCTTAAGATGTCAATGGTTAAGGTGATATGAATCGCCAACGACCTTGAGCGTTGGGCGAAGCATAGGCTTGCTATGCGCTCGCACACCGCGTGCCCGCGCATCTCCCCCGGTAGTTAAAGATTAAGCGTGCAGATGCGGTAAGTACTTGTTTAGCTGCCTACACGCCTGTGTGAATTCGGGTCTACGTGACCCGAAATCAAAGAGACTTGTAGGCATATTATGTGATTTATGTGTATACTTTTGTTCCAAATTAGGGCAAAAAAATAGATTTTCGCTACCTACTTGAAATTTATACCTTATTTCATTGCAACTAACACTATGCACAAAAGATGACTGTAACACTGGTATTAATTAAATTAATCAAAACTCAACGTTGCGTTTACCAAATAATTTTAATTTGAAACAGTAGTGTTTGGCAGTATTGTTGCAATTTTGGTGCAGTATAGGATGTAGTTTTTTTTATTGACATTGTAGGCTTTTAATATCCTGGACCTACACAAAAGTCTGAAATATTACTTTGTTTGGTTAGGGCCTTAGAACATTGTAAGGATAGGGAAACATAAAATAGTAGATTCTACAACAAGTGCATAACACGTTCCATTTTACCCGAGACGTATATATCAAGACAAGACGTGAATAGTCAAGTCGAGGATAAAATGGGTTTTATGTAAGTACGAGTTATACACTCTGCTTTTCACTTCGATTGTGAGAAAAATAAATAGCAATATTGCAAAAAAGAAAAAATAAAAACTTCACCATATTGGCGGGAAGACTTTCTTTTTCTTTTTTTTTTATACGTGGCAGTGGCAGTGGCTGTAGCATAGATCGTAGTCCATAATGCTTTTGAAATACTTATTTCTTAGAAAACTCATTAATTTTGCCTAGTTTTATTAATTTAGTAATTTAACGTGGATTATGTACAAAATTGAAGAAACATAATGAATTATCAAGTTTATATAACTAAGTTTAATTGCGTGTGTGAATGTTTACCTGACGACCTTTGTCTTAGAGTCTGAAACTTAGACGAAGGTTTTACTTTATGCACCAGAGCATAAAAAGCGATTTTATGCGCCTATACCCAACATAAACACGAACTTTAAGAGCATGAGAAGTGAAAAAAATATTTTTAATGTTTCCCCATTCCTACAATAGGATTATTTTTAATTAATTAGAACTAGGTAATTCAATAAAACGGTATACATTTTTAAAATAATGTATTTTCTCTACTGTACAATAAGTAAGAATGTCATGTTTTTAGAAAGTTTTAATTCGACAGGCAATAAAATGGTATACAGTACGTTAGTACTATTATATATTCTGTGATACAGTTTTACAATAATGTATTTTCTCTTCTACTACGTACTATTTCTCAAACATGCATGGAAATAATCGAAAAATTAACAAGGGAAGACGAATTTAAAGAAAATCAAATCCATTGCAGGAGCGTTTTTTTAATTTGGAACATTAGAACTCTCCAGAAATGTTGTATGAACAGCGTGCTGGAGTTATTAATTGATTGGATCTCTTTTATTATTTTTGGCATACCAAAGTAAGCCTCTTTGCTTAGTTCAAATTGAGTTCACGTGGCTGTATAGCCATAAATGCGTTTGCCTTTCGGCACAGACGATACCTAAATAAAAACTTGGCGGCAAAGCTAAAAACTCGCCTTGATTTTCTTATTTACATACTTACTCATACAATAATAAAATTTCGTCGATGGTCTAATTTTCAGCTATGAGTAATCAATTAAATTTAATAATTAAAATCGGTTCCAACGATTCAGAGAGTGAAATGGAGATTGATCGTATGTACTCAACCAGATTTAAGATCGCTTCGCTTTCTTACGTTTTCCTAAGCCAAGTACTAAAGGAAATATTCATTCGATGTATGATATTAAGTATGAGTCAAGTAGCCTATTGCCTATTTCACGGCCTTTGCAATAATGTACTATTATGATAGCGTCCATGCGCACAGGCGAAGTATTATGCCTAATTGTTCCAACTCCGCTTCGTAATTTAATCTTTGCAACCACTGATTGACTTGTGAACGAGTGCGCGTCAACGAGCGACACAACCTCCCCGTGTAAATGCCTGAGCAAGACTGACGCGCGGACCTGGCGTAGGGAATCTCTTGCGCATATCAATAAATTCGGATTTAAAACCAATAATAATTACTTGTTTCAAATTTCCTATTATAAATTTGTAAAAAAAATAATGCACTTTAATTTAGTGAAAGTGCCGTCAAAATCGCTTCAACCGTTAAGGACTAGTTCTAAAATTATGCATGAAAATAGATTAAACGTTTAATTTTTTTTTATTAAATCTAGAAGTCACAATCAAATTTTGAATTATAAATTTATTTTTGACTATATTCTACGTAACATATATTTTTTTCAAATTCATTGAGCCTTTCCTTTAGGACTAGTTTGACTCCAAAGATAGGCCTATTTTGTAGTTTGGCGAACCCTTGCGCCTTAAGAGGGGAGAGTACCTACTGGTTCTCTGATCTGCGATAGGTACAGGCTACGGCATAGTTCAGATACCAAATCTCTCCGCGATCTTGTACTATGTGATTTTCATGTAATTTCTTTTAAATTATTTGTGTAAACCATGAGATTGTGTAGAGAAGAAATAAAGTTATTATTATTATTAAACTATACTAATAATATAAAGAGGAAAGATTTGATTGTTTGTTTGTTTGCATCGTATAGGCTCCAAAACTACTGGACCGATTTCGAAAATTCTTTGACCATTAGAAAGCTACGTTCTTCCCGAGTGACATAGGCTATATTTTATCCCGATATTCCCACGGGAACGGGTACAACGCGGGTGAAACCGCGAGGATCCGCTAGTTAACTATATCCATAGAAATAAGTTGTATGACACAACAAAAGAAACCTGTTATTTCATTTGTAAGGAGAAAAATATATTCGGAAATGTACCTAATTGCGTTCTATTGTTCTTTCATGTTTTGGAATGAAATCATTTATGATAGCCGCCGGCGCCGCCGTGGGTGAAGACCGTTGATATAGCAGTAGAAATATTTCCCTTTGGAACTAAGAAAAATATCGTCAGGTTGTGAGCTCGGGACAGATGTACGGTTCACACAAAAACAGAGCTGTATAGATACAGAAAATTGTATTCGCAAACCATTCATATTTATACCAACAGAGCTAACTATAATGTTACAGTAGTATTTTTAGAGGTAAGTATTAAGATTTAGTTAAGTTTAAAAAATAACTGGAAAAACTCGCGTGGAGAATGTTTCGACATAAACCAGATAATACCTAATCTTATTTTCGTTTTAAAAAGGTAGAAGTAAAATATATTATAGAAACAAATTATATAATTATGTATTTCATTCAGTACAATGTGCAAAACTTGGTTATTCTCAATGGTTACTCTAATTTAGCATTTAAAGGGGGCCTCCATTTTATAAATGACTAGCAGAGTCTCGCGGTTTTACCCGCGTAGTACCCGTTCCCGTAAGAATATCGGGATAAAATATAGCCTATGTCACTCGGGAAGAATGTAGCTTTCTAATGGTTAAAGAACTTTCGAAATCGGTCTAGTAGTGTAATGTGTGTAAATGTTTTTCATTCATTCATTCATTCATTCAAAGCCTATTCGATGCAAACAAACAAACAATCAAATCTTTCTTTTTTTATAGCAAAGCAAAAAGTTACTGACTCGACCACCAGTTCACAAAAGTTAGAGCCCTTCGGAGAAAGAACTGGCAAGAAAACTACACGAAGGGGGACGATCTCCGTTTATTAAAATTATTTGCAAAAAGAACTAACCGTATCTTTAGTTCTTGCAGTGTGTGGTTTAGGTTGTGACTTTACTTGATGGATTATAGGGTCCCAAGCTGGTGGTATCTTCCAACCATCTTCTTTATTGAAATTTGGGTATTTGCTAATTTCAATAGCCTCGCGCATCAATCTGGGAAAGTATCTTGGTTTTCTAGCGAGGATCTGCGGTTTGTCAAACCTTATATAATGGTTGGTTCCCTCAAATGAATGTTCACACACTGCAGACTTATTATCGCGCCTATGTATGTCAGCTACATGTTCTTTAACGCGCGTCCCTATGCTTCTCTTTGTTTGCCCAATGTAGGAGAGCCCACAGTCACAATCTAGTTTGTAAACGCCTGCAACTTGAAAGGGGATATTACACTTGACTGGTGGTAAGAATTGGTTAATCTTCTTCGGCGGCTTGAAGTAAGTATGAATCGAAGCACGCTTCAGAATCCTCCCAATCTTGTCAGTGACACCTTTCACATATGGCAGAATGGCAGGTTGACGTTCTACTGTGGCTGCTTTGGTGCGTTTTCTGTGATGTTTGCGAGGTACTGGCAATTTGTTACTTCGCAGTACTTGCTCGACGTGCCGAAGCTCGCCACTCAGGTGTTCATCATCACAGATGCCGCGAGCTCTCTGAAACAAAGATTTCCCTACGGTAGCTAACTGTAAAGGGCGATGATGAGAGTCACCATTTAGATATTTATCTGTATTTGTGTTGCTTTTCGATACACAGTGTGGCTCAAAGTTTGGTCAGGATTCCTGATAACAAGTACATCTAGGAAGGCTAGTTTCTTATTTGCCTCTAACTCCATAGTGAATTTAATATTTGGGTGAATAGAATAAAGGTCTTAAGTTAGTTAAGGAGTAAGGCTTAGTTTCAATTGCCTTCCCTAAAACGGAGAAAATGAACAAAAAAGTTTAGACTTTCGAAAATTCCGCGGCCATAGGAAAAATATTTTTTAGATTATGTCTGTTTATTTTTACTTTCCTCTTATTCAAAATGAAAAGTAGAGTGTTTACTTCGGGCGTATGGACCCATAACAGTCTCGAACTATCGGCGCCCTCACTTCGTTCGTGCGCCAAAACACTCGACTGTTATGGGTGCCATACATCCCTTGCTAAACAATCTACTATTTCACATTACCTATTTATAAAAATATCAATAGACTTAGGTTCTCCTTTAAAGTTGAAATACGCAGCCATACGCTATTATGATAGAGTTGATTTAGTTTAGAAGACATTTTTACTACAGACGCCTGTTTCACAAACACAACCTGACACAGTACTTTGACAATCGACTAAATTTTCCTTTATAGAATCCTTTTTCCCGTTTTAAGAACTTTATTTTTTTTTTAAATAAATAGCCAAACGCAACCTTGTTTACTCATATGGGAACTTGACATTTATATAGGTAAAATGGTTCACTGTCGTACCCACTTCATGTTGCTATAGAATTGTATAGATCCGTTGTAACGCGAAGAATAAGAATTATTTTTAGCATAAAACAGCCATTGTTTCATATTTCTCTAGTACCTCGACAATAGCCTCGTAGCGGCCTCAAGCTGAGCATTCTGTTCAGGCTGTTACAAGCCACTAGGTAATACATAATACAGGGGTAAGTCTATGATAGCGTAGTTTATGAAACAAGAATTATTGTATAATGTACTAGCTTTCCGCCCGCGGCTTCGCCCGCGTGAACTACACGACGTTATCCCGCGGGAATGTGATATTTTTCCGGGATAAAAAGTAGCCTATGTTCCTCTCCAGGCTACAAAGTATCTATGTTCCAAATTTCAGCCAAATCCGTTCAGCCGTTTTCGCGTGATTGAGTAACAAACATCCAAACATCCAAACATCTAAACTTTCACATTTATAATATTAGTAGGATTATCTGCTACTCGTAAATAATACAGCTTTCAATTGGTGAAAGAATTTCTTATCTGGTAATCGTATTAATTTGGCAGTTCATATCGTATTCAATCGGCTGCAATTTGTATGGAATGACATTTATTATAAGCTTTGACTAATAAATATAAAGTATCTAACGCCCGAATTCTCGAACGCAAATTATCTTTGGGAGCGTCTCAAACATCATGGCATCTCTTTCATACGTTTGACATTTAAAGTGACAGGGCGATGTTTGAGACGCTCCCAAAGATAAGTAGCGTACGAGTATTCGGGCGTAAGTAATCAAAGTTAGAGAGTCATTGTTAAAACATTTTCTTCTGGTCGCGTGGTTCGCACTTGACTTTTAAATAAAACGTTAATTAAATAAAATGATATGTGTGTACAAATGTAGTTTCACAATTAACACATTAGATAAAGTTTACGTAATAAGATTTTGTAAAAGAACTTTGCTCAATTTTGTTTGAAAGCCTTTGGAAAATGAAAGTATATACTTAAATTACAAGAACAACTACGAATGACATTTTAATCCATCTATAAACCAAAATTTAACAAAATTATTTAAAAAGTTCAAAGGGTGCAAACTTTCTTTCGCTTTCATAATATTAGTATAGATGTGGATATTTTAGTAAAGTAAAGTAAAGTCTTTATTTATTTCCAAAAACAACATTTAACCCAAATACATAAAATTCTTATAAGCTAATATTAACTATAGATGTTAATTAATTTTTACGTATAGGGAACCAGAAATTTTTAACAGCGGCCACTGCACAAGACTCTAGGCCTGAATCGCAGGAACCATTACAATTATAAAGTTAAATTACAATTACATATTACCATTACAATTTTAAATACTCGTGGCTTTGCAAAAACTCTCATTATAAATCTCAATGAAAACGTTATCCCTACGGCACGGGGTTTAAAACCAACCGGTTTTTTTTGCGGAAATTTGGATTACAATTTGCATATTTTTTTATGTTTGACGTTTGAATTTAAATCGTCATTGTATCTGAAGTGTATTATGTAAATCAGAGTTTGGTTACCGGGTGGTGGTGTGATTTTAATTATTTTTACAAGCCTTTTCGTATGCTAAATAGCTTTTTTAGCTAACAAATTGTAAGCCAAAAAAGCTTTTTAGCACCAATCAATGTTGTTAGTAACAATCAAATTTTTTTTTGCAAACATTTGTTGTGATTTTTGCTTATCTGCTTACAGAAATACTGAACTAATTTTATGAAGTTTCGGGTGCAAACAAAGTCGCAGGCCGACGCTAGTGATGATGATGATGATGATATTACCTAGTCAGTAAATCGATAAGTAGGTACTACACTTAGTGAGTGGCTACCTAAAATATCATAAACATGTTTATTTAACTGATTAAAATACTCTCATAAACAAACTTAAATTAGATTACAAAAAAGAAAAAAAAAATAGGTATGTCGAAGGTTTTTCATACTTGAAAGTACTACCTACATGTTTTTCATTTTGCTTTAATAATTGCCTGAAAGACAAATTTACGTTGGCGATATGTCGGCCTTGCTAAAACGGACCTTTGTGTTAATTCTCGCCCCGTACTTTTGAACAACTTATTTACCTTTCATTGTTCTTTTTTTCTTTCTCGAATTGTTTCTAGAAAGAAAAATCTACTATTGTTAGTAGAATTATATTTATAAAGTGGAAAACAAAGTTGGCGTTCCTTGTAACACTTATGGGACTTTGTTAGCGTCATATTTATGGAAAATATATAAAACTTTTAAAAGGAACGTTATTTTTAGCATGCAGTTACGTAGCCAAGTGACATTTAGAAATGTTTCCGTACACTTTTGTATTTTCGTAAAACCAGGCAGTTTTTAATGGTATTGCCGTTGCTTTATAATATTCCCAGGCCTGTTACCTCTAAAAATATAACGCTTCGTGGAGTTACAAGTAAAAGGGTGGCTTACATTGTTATGTATTTATACAGATAACTAGCGGATCATCGCGGTTTTACCCGCGTGGTACCCGTTTCCGTGGGAGTACCGGGATAAAATATACCCTTTGTCGCTCGGAAAGAATGTAGCCTTTTAATGGTGAAAGAATTTTCGAAATCGGTCCAGTAGTTTCGGAGCCTATTCGATGCAAACAAATAATCAAATCTTTCCTCTTTATAATATTAGTATATAACGGTCATAATTTTTTTTTATTTATTGCGAAGCGTTTTAAATACTTACTTGGTTTAATTTATTATCTCACTTTAAGATATAAATGCGATAGTTTATTAAATTACTTTTTTAATTTATTTAAGTAGCTGTACACATCTCTCTTCCATTGTAAATCCATGTCAGTAACCGAAATACGTATTCGATATGTTTTCTAAATTCCAGGTTTTATCTCTAATGCCTGCAGTGGTTCCTAATCTTGATCTTTCTAGGGTCACGGATTTCACCCCTCCCCTCAGTGGCGTAACCACAGGACACGGCAAGATTTTTTTCTCTGTGGGCGTAACTATACCGTTTGGGGCCTGTGTTTTCGAAATTTGTTTGGAGTCCAATCTTATGTTTTATGAAGTCATAACATGACTATTTATCAAACATAAAAACAAATGCACACATAACCACATTTCTAAGTTATTAAGGCGATACTTGGAAAAATTATGATGAAGCGAGATAGCAATGACAAAACGACGCGCCCGGGAGCGAGACCGATTTTGCAGATTAGGTAAAAAAAAAGAACATCACATCGTATTCAAAAACTACAGTGATTTTTAAAAAATGCTTCTATACGATCCTAAATATTATTGGCGTCCACTAATTAAACCGATTTGCAATAGTGTAAGTAACCCCATTTAAGAATAATCTTGAATTTTCGTATTTTTTAGAGGTCTTTTCGAAAAGAAAAAGTGTCGAGGCAAAATCATAAAATCGTGTTTTTGAAACTATACGATTCTAGATAAAGTTATGAAGAAATATATCTTATTACCAGATTTGTAACAACAGCTGTAACCGTCCTATAGTTTTAAATCAAAAAACCCATACTTTTTCCGAGTAGCGCCTAAATTCAAATATAATTCTTTATAATGTCTTTTATTATTTCGCGGGGTAATGAGCTTTCGGCGTTCGGGGTAATTACCCCCAGGTTAGGAACCACTGGTCTAAAGGCTCCTAAACAAAACGGCCATCGTGCGAATTCATGCGTCGATGCGTGTTTACACAGGCAATAAGGTTTCTACTATAGTCTGTAAAATATAAGGTCCTTCTTAAATAGTGCACATAATTTTAACGGGTAATGTACTCACGCATACAAACAACTATTACAATGGTACCAACATTGAAAACGCGAAAAAAAACAGCTGTTCCATAGAAATTTTAAATCGAATACATCAAAATGTATATAGAACAGCAGATTTTTTTTTTCGCGATTTCAATATTGGAACCATAGTAAAAGTTGTTTGTATGCATGAGTAGGTACATTGATCCCTTAAAATTATGTGCACTATTTAAGAAGGACCTTATATAGCTTGATTAGAATGACAGCATATTCGTGAAAGCAAAACGTTGCTTCTGCACAAGGTAATGGGTCTAATTTTCTAGCAAAAGCTGCATTAAAAAATTTCTGATGCTCTTTTTCTTGAGCTTTATTCCAATAGGATAAAGAACTTTTTGGTTTGCACGAATGAGCTGTCATTCGAATCCAGCTATATTTTACAGGCGCATCGCGGGTTCTTGCGATGCGATGAGAATTCGCAGTTATATCACAGAGGACAAGTGGTTATATTGTGTGGGTTGCCTAAGAAAAACAATAAAAAAAATAACACATCAAATACAAATTCCATCTCATATACTTAACAAGTTAATTTTAAGTAAGGCCTCTGTCTACGTGTACATAGGTACGTAATACCTATGTCATACTCACAAAGACAAATTACTTTTCCGCAGGTGATGCTAAGGACAATTTAACCACTTGTCTGTTGATTGCCGGATTCCGCCAAATGCTCGGTCTGTTGAAAGCCGGAATCCGGCCAAAATTTTCAAAATGAAAAGTTTTTTTTGAATTTTATTAAATAAATAAAACGTGTGTTTTGTTTTAAACAAAAAAACAATATGTAAAGTATAATCTAGGCTGAATGTTCAATGATTTTATGAACCGCTTGCCATTTAAAAATAAAATAAAGAGCGCGCCAAAAACCCTGTCTGTTAATTGCCGGATTCCGGCATCCACAGTTTGGGGGATTTCGAAAATGACAGTTTAACAAACAAGTGGATAATATGCCGTCGTCTCATGAATATTGCATGTTTATTTAGGCGTTCGTAAACATGTTTTCATCTCACAAAGATAGTTGTAATTTGCAAACTTTAATATTGAACGAAAGGAAGTGTTACGAAGGAAAATGTAAGGAATATGTTACGTGCTTAAACAATTAAATAGGAAATCACTAATACGATAGGGAAGTTTTTTTTTTCTTTCAAATGTATTTAGAAATATCTGAAACACGACACACGCCATATAAAAGTTTGTTTTAGAAAGAGATAGCTAGAGACACAGTTTGTCTCAATTCAGTAGCTATTTTATTTTTTTCACTTTTCTTATTCTTCAATGTTATATTTTTGAATGGTACAATAAAATATTTACATAATCAATAACAGTCCGATCCCCTATAATATTTATTTACATTTTATTAAATAATATAAAATGCATATCCAACTACATAATTATTTCTTTCGTTTTTCATACTACATTCGCACTGGTAATATTTAGGACAGCACTATTTGAAATGATATCTAAAATTAAAGTACACAGCAACAGTAGGTACATTTTAATTTCAGAGGTAATGAAAATGGAAGTGTACAGTAGACGGAACATACAATAGGGATGATGACTGATGAATAAAATAACATAATACTAATAAAAAACGTAAAATTATTCAATTTTAAGAGTCGCTTGTAGACCTTTTGGATTTATATATTGCGTTTTATTAGTTTTATGACCCTTCTAAGTTGGGTGGGCAAGTCCATTTAAAAAGGTATAAAATTTGTTAAAATACCTAAATATTGCCTTTAATTAGTCCGTAAAATGTTTAGCAAAGTCTAAGAAACCATATTAATAAAAACAATTTTAATTATAGCTCCTGAACAAATTTCTTACGCGTTGCATACAAACTACGAAAGCGTGACGTCACAATTTCGTAGCCGTTAGCGTTTTTGGGCGAGTCAAAATATGTGTGTACATTTCAAACTGTGATATTTTGGGGAGTTTTCATGCTAGCAAAATAATTATTTTACCAATGTTTTTATCTTTGAAAGATCATTGTAATATCTTACCTAAATAAAAAAATATCATCATGCCTATTGAACAGTAGCACTACGAAAAATAACTTTTGTAACGTACACATACGATAAGGGCAATTTCTTTTATTTTTATGTGTTGTCAATTTGTGCTTTAATTTTCATCCCGGAAAATACGCCATCAAAAACCGAAACGCAAGTTAATAAAAAGTGCTCCTCGTAATATATTCATATTGTAGTATTTCAAAGGGTTATTCGTGCTCAGTCGGATGTGTGGCGTATGTTTCAAGGAAGTCGTTGAGATGTGGCGGAAGTTGGGTTCCGTCGTATATTCGTATCCCGCAATTCAGTACGTCGCAATTTGGAATGTGTACACCCCGAAATATTGTTTATTTATTGGGTATGAGTGGCATCTATCTATCTACATTTTTAAGACGAAATAATTTATTTTTGTTTCTTTGAGCCCTTTATCACCGAAACTTTGGTAGTTAGGTACTTATATTTTATTTTAAAAATAAAATATAAGTACTTATATTTTTTTGCATTTGATACCCCAATTTTTGGGATGGTTATAGGTTTTTAAGATCTTAATACAATACTATGGTTATAGGTTCTTACGACCTTAATTCAATTTTAAATATTATAATCTTCCGAAGAAGTATTTCACTCCAAAAAAATAAGTAATTGACCTATGCTCTGAGTCAAGCCTGCAATCTTTCGAAATTCAAACTAAGTCTATATCAAATTGACTTGAGACATTAAAAGATTAGTTGAAATTTTCTTGAATATTTTTGCTTGTTTGGCTGTGAGCCAAAGTAATTTCATCGATGTGAGGCGTAGAAAAATATAGCACTCGACAGTAGACGCAGATGAATCTCTCCGGATGCACAACACATTTCAGTTTGTTAGAGATATAATGAAAATATTTAAGGTGTAATAGAAACTCAATTTTTTCGCAATATTTAACAGAGAGGATATTGAAGAATTATACAAGTTCATGAAGAATAATGTAGGTAGGTATATAACATTCTAATCATCTCAATAGTAACTACGTAACAACTTTTCTTTTCAATATGGCGAACATAATATTCTGTTCGCTTCGCAGTTGGGGGTATAATAATAATATTATACTTATTCTTAAAAACGGAACCTGTTAGCTTTATCAATAAAACTTTCTAATATTATCACGTGTAGATTTCAAAATTCATTGTGCGAACTGCGAAGGACGCAGCGCGCAATAATGCCAATAATGCTATGTTATTGAAGTTTGCGGGTAGTGTGGATATTTTCCGGCGCAGGATATTGGACCACGAAGTGCGATGCAGTTTTATCCTCATTGCATATTCATCATATTATGCTCATACTATAGTTAATGGAAAAGTTGTAAAGGTAATTGCTGTTGGACGCAAGCGTACTTGAGATTTTAAATTACTTTTATGCATTCACAATGAAATTTTGTAAGAATAGGAAAAATTCGGTAGCTTAGTTGGTCAAAGCATTCGGCCGGATTCCCGGAGGCGCGGGTTCGAGTCCCGCCTGAAAGCTACTTATAGGGCTCGTGGCTTTTTACTATCACATTTTTCCTATGCAAGCGTACTTGTTAATTTTCACACTAAAATCTTGACTGGTAGAGAATGCCTTATTAGGCCGCCGTTTGCTGTGTTTCGCAATAAAGATTACATAAAATAAGTTTCCGTAATGTCGTAAGAGTTGTTGAGTTGTCGTAAGAGAGTGTCGAATCTCTAATATTCGCATACCATTTCGCTATTTACTTTCACTTGTATGTTTTTAGTTCGAATGCGAAGTGACGGCGAAATATGCTTACAGAATTGCACTACGGAAAAAACGCTACAGGGACCTCGTAGCATTTGTCGTAGCACGTAGCCTCGTAGTGTCGTAGACAGAAGACTTTTATCCAATAAAATTATTTTGGAGCCGTATTCTGAAACGCAAAATCCGAAACTTCGTTATACCCGTCTCTCTCACTCCCGGCTCCCCAGTTGTGACAGAATCGAGTGAAAGGGTTGGGTTGGGGCTAACCGAAATGACCGAAGTATCGGATTTGCGTTTCAGAGTACGGCTCCTGCTACGGAGACGCAACGTATCCTACTAATATTATAAATGTGAAAGTTTAGATGTTTGGATGTTTAGATGTTTGTATGTTTGTTACTCAATCACGCAAAACGGCTGAACGGATTTTGCTGAAATTTGGGACACAGATACTTTGCAGCCTGGAAAGAAACATAGGCTACTTTTTATCCCGGAAAAACATCACATTCGCGCGGGATAACGTCGTGTAGTCCACGCGGGCGAAGCCCCGGGAGGAAAGCTAGTTGATATATAAATTATGATTTGTGTTGCACCTTTAAATATAATAGAAATGATGATATTACGAAAATGAATCTGTTGTTTCGGACTTCAGTACGAGATTACTTAGATACCATTTTATATTTATATATTACACCTGAACAAAGTATACTTTCAAAGCACAAAGGATTTCAGGATAATATGAATGGGTTTTTTAATTCCGCCATAAAACAGCGTGCCATTAAACAACAAAGGTTACCATTATTTATTACTAAAATGAGTGCGTTGAAATATTATACTCCCAAGAAACGGTAAAACACAAAAAGTGTCCGTAGTTTCTGACTAAGAACGATTTTTATAAAAAAAACCGAGTTTTAAACGATTAAAAAACAAAACAAGACACATTTTGTAGATCAGAAGGCGTAGTCAAGATGTGCTTGTGCTTGACGTGATGGAATTAAACGACTATTAATAAGCATGGAATAAATGTAAAGTCACAACTCACAATGATGTTGTGATCCGGCCGATTTCGGCTGCGGCGGTTCAGTCTCCGAGTTAGTGTCTCTGATGCGCTCGCATGTGACTTATAATGGGAGCTTATCTCACTGATGACACGTTGGATCTCGGACTTGAGCTCAGAAATTGTTTCTCAATTGTTTCACAATTCCTGAGCTCAAATCCGAGATCCAACGCGTCATCAGTGAGATACAGTTACATCTCTGTGAAAAGTAATGGATTTAATGAAAAGAGTACTGGGTGCCTACCATCAACTTTAAGACAGCGATTCAAAAATAGCGCGATGCAGAATAGGTTCCTAAAATGAATTGCTTTCTTTCGTACTATGACCTTCTAAAAACTGGATCGCAAATGAATTGCTAAATATGAATAACCGAACGATTTGTGTCCTTATTTCTTCTACCCGTCTCTTTCACTCGATTCTGTCATGCCCGGAGAGTGAAAGGAACGGGTACAACCTGCAGGTGACATGTTAGCTTCGCCGAGTTATAAGTCAAATAAGAGTTGATGACAGCTCAGCGGCTGTGAAATGTCATTGAATGATCACTGAATCGCTGTCATTGATATTAAACTGTCGTGGTACGAATAAGCGAAGCAGATCAGTTTAGGTCCTAAACAAAACCGCAATAAGAGTTGATGGTAGGCACCCTGGCCTGTCATCAGAGCCGTAGTGGCCATTTGATAGATATTTTATTCCATACATAATCGGAACATGTCTTCTTCATAATCCAATATAAGTATCACGACTTTCTCAAAAAATACGTATTTTATTTTAAAGTGAAAAATTGCACTCTTACTGAGACACCCTATATATCCAAACTTCTATGAGGATTACGCGAGATAACTACGACGCTAACTCACTGAGTAATCATAAACTCATGTAAAACCCAAATCTCTGTATTCCACTAACCTACACCACGCAATAGAGAGGCTGACCGTAAGCTTAAATCCACTGTCGCGGGTTGCCTATTGCGCACGACATCTTCCCAAGACACCTCGGCATCTCCTGAGATAGGTCAGTGATGAAGGGTTTAGGGCGTAATTCAAACAAGTATTAAAGATTTCAACAGATGTACTCTTAGTATAAAAGGTCAACAGATGTACTCTTAGTATAAAAGGTCGCACCGGGAGCCATTACATGAAGAAAAAAAAGAAACTTCAAACTTCAATTGACATTAGAGTAAAAACAGTCACTTGAATGCGACAGATATAGAATGACGTCGCAGATAACAAAGCTCACCTGATGTCCTGCGGACCACAAGCCTAGCGCTTGCATTATCTGCATGTGAATTCGCAATTTCACCTGCAGATGATTCGAATTAGAAGGTCATATTACCTACGAAAGAAAGCAATTCATTTTAGGAACCTATTCTCATCGCGCTATTTTTGAATCGCTGTCTTAAAGTTGATGGTAGGCACCCAGGAGCAGCACCTCTTTCTTTCGGTCATTTAAAAAAGGAACTGAAATTCAGTACATATTTGACAGCAGTACTTTGACAGCTTTTGACGAACGTTAAAATTTACTATTCGATTAGTCTGGGTGTGTGTGGTAATACCCAACGTTGTTTCCAATTTCCATAATACTAGTGCTCGAGCTACTACAGGTTAGTATTGGAATAATGTATGTATGTGATGGTGTCCAATTTTTTTATAACGATTATTGTTTTTCATGCTAAGGTACCGAAACTAAATTTGAAAATCGAATTTAGCTTTAGCTCAAAATTAGCGTTGTAGTTGCAAGCTGCCACATAGGCTGAACTGGTTAGCCCTTTCAGTTGTTTCTCTTTTTACAAGCTTTTTATTAACTTGCCATGTTAGTTAGTTAGTTTGTTAGTTAGTGGGGGACAAATCTTGCAAGCTTAATTTAACCTACTTCCCAGTGTCCGATGGAGCTGAAATTTTGTATACAGGTTTGGTTTAGATGACAATACAATATTAAAGTACAGTCAGGAAAAAAGGTTGTCATAAAAATAAAATTGTACCTAACTAAAAAAAATTTTACAAGCTTTATATAGATTGCCATGTTAGTTAGTAAGTTTGTTAGTTAGTGGGGGACAAATCTTGCTTAATTTGACCCACTTTCCAGTGTCCGATGGAACTGAAATTTTGTATACAGATTTGGTTTAGATGACAATACAATATTTAAGTACAGTCAGCAAAAAGCTTGTCATGAAAATTAAGTTTTTAAGAAAGCTTATTATCTTATATTCTCATTTGAGGTAATGGAAACACTAAACAAACACATAATTTACTATGCGATTATTATAAGAATAGGATAGGGACACCGCCATGTTGTGACGTCAAGCTGTCAAAGTGCTGTCAAACTAACTTCACTTCAGTATGGTGTGCAAAAAAAGAAATTTATCGTGAATCAGGGGGCTGATCATCTCATAGCTTACGATAAATAATGAAGTTCGTGCAAACCAAAACATATGAATAATTTGCAGATAAATGAAAAAAATAGTCCTAATAGACTCATGAAAGTATGCTTTTACGAAAATGATCAGGTAATTTGAATCTCAATCAAATTAAAATTTTGTGATATTTAACTGAACCTATTTTTTACTTATATACTTATTGTTCTGCAGGGTACTTTAATACTATGCTTCAATAACACAGAATAAATTGAATTTTGATTCTATTTACTGGTTTAAGTATTTAAATAAAACAGGAATTCAAGTTATGAAAATAATTTAATAATATACTTTACAATAAAATTGGTAAATTGGGGGTCTAGTGAAAAATTGTATTGGTCTATCATGGTAAAAGGATTAGCCAGCTAGATTATGCACGTTGATTGAAGTTAGATTCGGCAGAATCTCGCTGTTACCAGGGCACGCCGGGTATTGGTATCACGGGGAACGATTCAAGCAAGCCACTCGGGGAGGCGCCTTTCGTGAATCCGCCAATTGTAAATCAAAACACATTGCTATTTCACCTCTTCTATTCCACTCATTTGAGAATCATCGTCCCGTCACCTTTGTAGCGTCATGTCTTTACATTGAAGACTTTTCCTTCTGACATTGCAAAGTACTGTAGAAATATGTTCTAGTATTTTATCAAAGCTTTGAACAAATACTCAAATAGGTACCCGTGCTACCTACACATGTGTCCAAACATTTATTCAAATGTTTGTGCTATGTCTGGCGCCGGCATAACGAGTAGGTGGATATAAAAATTAAAAAAACTTCGTTTTTAAAGTGGCAACACCCAAACCACCTTCTGCCAAAATAAAAATAAACTATTTTCATTTTGTTTTGCACTTTCTTGCGAACTGTACCTTTTCAGAGTGAAGTTTGTCAACAACCCGTCCTATTCTTATAATAATCGCATAGTACATAGGTACGTAACGAAAAATAAGGTCGTCTACGCCTTCGAATTTTGAATCAAGATTAATTTAAGGCATCTCTTTATTCAATCTTTAAGAAAAGACATGCTACGCATTTATTCATGAAAATTATATATTTTTTTATAAAAACCGAAAACAAATACTAACGAGTTAGTTTTGGTTTTTATTTGTTTATCATTCATGCGCAGTCGGCTGATCTAACAGATCCAACGACTGACCCTTGCTTAATATGACACTTGAGAGGCAACCGGCATCAGACCCTCACGTCATCTTTTCCTTTAATCTGTTACGTTCAGAGTGCCTACCGTCAACTTTAAGCAAATGATTCAAAACTACTTAGTACGTTCTAGAATAGGTTCCTAAAATGAGTTGCTTTATTTTGTACCATGACCTTCTAAAAACTGAATCGCAAATGAATTGATGAATGCCAATGAACTAACGATTTGTGTCCTTATTTATTCTTCCCGTCTCTTCTCTTTCACTCAATTCTGTCATGCCCGGAGAGTGAGAGGGACGGGTATAACCTGCAGGTGTCATGTTAGATCGACCGAGTTATAAGTCAATTAAGAGTTCATGACAGTCTTCGAGCAACGCGGGTCTTCCGTCCCTCGAAGATGACGGCTAAGCGCCTGTGACATGTCGCTGAATCGCTTATCATTGACGCAATAGAATCTCGATCGCAAATACAGTGCCACAAGCTTTTCTGTTCCGGTGACAGCCGTGACAGAGGAGCCACTTGCCATACGAAATTAGCTGTGTCAAAATGGACTGTCGTATGAAAACTGTTTTAGTTCCAAAGATAATCACCGGAACAGAAAAGCTTATCGCTCTATAAGCTGTCGTGGTACGAATAAGCGAAGCAGATTAGTTTAGGTCTTAAACAAAACCGCAATAAGAGTTGATTCTCAGATAATATATCCGCTAAGGTATATTAACTTTATGGATTAAATACGCGTTTACTACATACAATCTGAATGGCAACAATCTCATATTATTCCGTGTCACAATAGCGAAGGCGTCGCGAATTTACTCCGTATACACGTTACAGCGTTTATATCCTCTAAAATAATTCATCTTTCATTAAAATTATTGCTTTCTCTGAAATGTTGCCTAATCGCGAGAGATTACGGGAGATGAGCGAGCGAGCTTATCTGTGGAGCTCCCGTAGACTAAATAATGGGGTTTTTGGCGCCATTTTTTCGGGTTAGGTTAAGTGGATATTTTAATTAATCGCAATTTGTTTCATAGTGGACTTTGTGACTCAAGATAGGTGTGGTTTTGTGCCCCAAGTGTCTATGAAACTGGACGATGTGTGGAATGATTAAAATATGCGTTATCTCGGCAACGTAATGCCGAGAGTTTTATTGTTATGTAGTGGTGACTACCCCAAGAAGCATTGGAATGTAACACACCTCCATTCTAATGAAAACATAAGAAACTATAATAACATATATAATACTCAAGAATTGGCAGTATGGCTTAATGTCTTCGCCTGTCCAAAAGGACGACCTTTTTTACTACTACTGCTACTAAATAATGGTGCTTTCGTTATTTTTAATATCGTCTATTGTATATGAGAGATAGTCAATCACTACATGTGAAAACTCGATAGAGCTGAAACTTGTTCACCATTTTCAAATGGCATTGATTTAAAGCGGCAGTCTTATATAGTAGAATTTTATTGGTAAGGTCAGCAGTGAAAAACTGTGCACATGTTCAGACTCGCATCCTGCATATATATAAATAGTTTTATATAAATCTTCCCTAATTAATTAAATTAAAATAAAATTCATTAATTCTAGTCTTAACAACTATAAGTATCAAAAATAAAATTAAATACCTATAAAAATAAATTCAAATAAATCATCGGCAAAAGTCCAATAATAAATCAAAATTAGTACTTACAACAAAATTAATAAGATTAAAGTTAATAGATTTGCCAGCAACAGTTATACAGCAGGCAATTAAACATTCAATTAAGTCGTAGGTACATCATCACTACATAGTATAAAACAAAGTCGCTTTCTCTGTCCCTATGTCCCTTTGTATGCTTAAATCTTTGAAACTACGCAACGGATTTTGATGCGTTTTTTTTTAATAGATAGAGTGATTCAAGAGGAAGGTTTATATGTACTTTTTATCCCGATATTCCTACGGGAACGGGAACCACGCGGGTGAAACCGCGGGCGGCCGCTAGTAAATAATAAATGACAAAAACAAAAGAGTAAGTAATATAATTTTCTTATACTGGTTATTTTATGAATAATATGAATATTCACAAAGTACGTTAACACTTTCATTACCTTAGCTTTCAATCATGACCTATTTTCATTAAGATTTTATGGACACAGAATTTAACAACTTCATATCTTCCAGGAAGGAATGAATTACGGGGGGACCTAGGGATAATTAACCAAATTTAGGCGTGATTCTGTCCTCGCCGGAACACGGGTCCAACATTTTCCACTTATTTAGCTTTTGCGGGTAGTAGCTACACCTCCTTAATTAAGTCATTTTACAAACGCAATTTGCTTTAGCTTTAACCCTTTATTTTAAATGCTCTTCTTGGGTGACTGTCGTTTGTTTCATCTGGAAAACTGTTAAGAAGTAGGTACTAGGTGCCTACCATCAACTTTAAGACAGCGATTCAAAAATAGCGCGATGCAGAATAGGTTCCTAAAATGAATTGCTTTCTTTCGTACTCCGACCTTCTAAAACTGGATCGCAAATGAATTGCTAAATGTGACTGACCGAACAATTTGTGTCCTTATTTCTTCTACCCGTCTCTTTCACTCGATTCTGTCATGCCCGGAGAGTGAGAGGGACGGGTATAACCTCCAGGTGACATGTCAGCTTGGCCGAGTTATAAGTCAAATAAGAGATCTGACAGCTTAGCGGCTGTGAAATGTCATTGAATGATCACCGAATCGCTGTCATTTATATTAAGCTGTCGTGGTACGAATAAGCGAAGCAGGTTTAGATCCTAAACAAAACCGCAATAAGAGTTGATGGTAGGCACCCTGTAGAGTCTTTATACTGTGTGTAGCCGAAAGATGGAGTTGTAGCTTTTTAAAAATGCATGGCGACTGCTTTGTATTGTATTCTCAAACCAAGCATTGGGAATTTTATTTTAAAAAGAAAAGGTTGGTTTGACGCAGTGAGTGCTCGGCCTCGAACGGCGATACAGAGTTCCGAATAATACGAGTAAGCTATTTGCTAACAGCAAATGTACGTAGTGATACGAAAAAGTGTGAATATAAACCAAGTACCCTGAAGATACAGTTTTATTAAGCCACCCATAGAATAGTATAGGGTCAGGAGTCCCTTTAGTACCATTAAACATTCATCATTTCAGCCGTATGACGCCCACTGCTGGGCATAGGCACTAAACATTAATATCCTTTTAAATATAGCAACAAAAATATAAAAAGACGAACAAAGAAAGAGTGTTGACGAATTCAATCAAAAACTCATTCAAAAGAACACTAATCTTCAAACTTTTATGAAACCCATTTCGTTTGTTTACTAGACTTTAGTTCTACGTTTTTATTAACATTCATATTGCGTTTGCACATATCAGGGCATAAGAAATATATTCAAAACCTTTTATAGTTATTATAGCTGAAAATTTTATCTGAAGTTTCTCTCATATCTTTTGTTTGCAATAACAGTTCTGCTCCGAATACATTGTTATTAAATGGAGATGTGCTTTAGAGTGCAAACACTTAGAATAAGCTTTTGAAATTCCAAGCTTTTGAAGTATCTATTGTTTTATTTTCATATTGTTTGCGTTCACGTTACGCTTTGAATACTTACCAATTTTGCTTTAAAGCTTTCCGTAATTTTATTTTTAATTTAGCTTAAGAAATAATGGCTTTTAATGTCGTTTAAATTTATTTATTACTTCAACAGTAGACGATTTGAATTTTCTTATTTTACAGATGTACCTTGGTAACCATAAGAAGCAAAAGTATGGTTTTATTTGCACTCATAGTGTAATAATTATTTTTTTATTGCACTTAAACAAGTAGGAGGTAAGTTAAAGGCTACATTAAAAATAAAGGGTTACTAATCAGTATTTATAAATATTGTATTGCAATTTGATTACTCTTGATGTTATGGAAGCGAACTAGAAAGAACACCATGCACTCCATATTATATGAATTTTTATGAATTTTAAGCGCTTTCCGTTTTTAGTCTTTTAAATTACGAGGTTAATAATTGGCCAATGAAGTGACCAGGGTGCTTACCATCAACTCTTATTGCGGTTTTGTTTACGACCTAAACTGATCTGCTTCGCTTATTCGTACCACGACAGCTTAATATCAATGACAGCGATTCGGTGATCATTCAATGACATTTCACAGCCGCTAAGCTGTCATGAACTCTTATTTGACTTATAACTCGGCCAAGCTAACATGACACCTGCAGGTTATACCCGTCCCTCTCATTCTCCGGGCATGACAGAATCGAGTGAAAGAGACGGGTAGAAGAAATAAGGACACAAATCGTTCGGTCATTCACATTTAGCAATTCATTTGCGATCCAGTTTTTAGAAGGTCATAGTACGAAAGAAAGCAATTCATTTTAGGAACCTATTCTGCATCGCGCTATTTTTGAATCGCTGTCTTAAAGTTGATGGTAGGCACCCTGTAAGAATATATTAAAGAAATAACATCTTCTCATAAGAAATTATATATGACACAGCAGATTGAGCCGTATTAGGGCCCACGTCTCACATATGAGAGGGCCACTCGGTCATAAGTAATGATATTTTTATCCGGGACCACAGGACTCCTGACGGGTGCGATATGCCCGGACAAATCCCGCTCGTCATTTGTTTCGTTTATTCCCGAGAGATGCCCCGGTATGGCTAGAAATAAATTGAGACTCTGAAACGGACAAAGCTTTGTGTAGATACTTTTTCTTTACTATCCACCTGTTATTTGTAATGTTTGCTTTTATTATTTGTTTTTAGGAAAGTATCGGGTCAAAGAAAGTTCTACCCACAGAACTCTACAAGAGAAAAAATAATTTCGTGTTCTGAGGTTCTACCCGTGCGTATGATTTTTTTTTAAAAGAAAGTTCAATCTTTTATAGTTACTTTCTTTTACATTACTTATTTATTTATAGGAACATACAAGCCGAAATAGGCCAAAATGATAGTTATTGATTACCTAAAAGAATTAACCGCACCATCCATGACAATATAAAATTTATTTAAGAAAAAAAAATTAAAAGTATCGAATATTTATTTTCTGTTACTTAATGATTTTTTTAATTGATTAGGACTGTTTTTAAGATTTTTAATATTTTTATTATACTAGCCCTACAAGTAGCTTTTCGGGCTGGTGGTTGTTTTTCTATCTATTTGTTTTTCCATAGGACATTTTTTGTCTGAAACCGTTTTCAAAATAAGAATCTTTTGGCGGATCCCGCATCGGATGCAGCCAGGCTTGTTTGTGATTTAGTGCAATTACTTTTTTAATGTGTTGTATTATTCTGTGGTGTTGTGAGAGTAACTTATAGGACTGACAAAGGGCGTTTGTGCACTACACGGAATTTTACCGTCCGGAAAAAATTGGATGGTTGTCATAAATTATTTATAATAGTAAGAATTTATTTATTTCGTGTAGTTTAGGGTTTGAAACATTGATACTACACGAAAGAAATAAATTCTTACTATTATAAAAGATTTATTATTAAAATACAATCATCCGTTTTTTTCAGGGACGGTATAATTCAGTGTAGTGCACAAGCGCCCATACTCTGTGTAAAAGTCCTTAAAAAAATAATGAAAAAATAATAATAAGAATCCTCTAATCCTATCATTTGTTGATGAGACCTTAGTAGAGTCTTATCTCAATCTACATATTTTCACTGCATTTTTATTTCAACTAGGTACATAAACTTATCTTGACTGTAACAAGCTTGACTATTCATGTAGACATCCAACCTAGTCAAACCAATCTTGTGTTGTTGTAATTAATAGACCATAAACTCTTTGATTCCAAAAATCTCAGCGTTCTTTTGGAGACTGCAAGCCCTTATTCTGGTCACGGCCCGCCTTTTACAAGTCGAATTGGCGTCCTTTTATGTTCAAATCGGCTCACTTTCGCAATAAGAGACCGAAGTAAGGATTATTGTACGTCAGAGACCCGAGTTAGCGCGGCTGTGAGCGAAATACGAATGGGTACTTGTGAGGTACTAATTTAGACTTTATTTGGAACTATTGAAGTTCGAAGTTCCATTATCAGCATCTTTAGAAAGCGCACGACGTCCACTGCTGTTTATAAGACTTCCTCTAGGATTTCAATGACGGTCCTTATTCAACAATTGTTCAGATTAGTTCTTTCACGTGAGCTTCATACCTACCGTCGTCAGTCCTGCTTATTATACGAGAGACAATAATCCTCGCCGCGGAACATTAGCCATTGCACAGACGCGGCTCTGTTTTCTCGACGAATAATCGTTCAACTTTTTTCTTGTTTATAGTGAGGGCAAATACAGTCTTTTCGTATACCGCTAACGGCATGTTGGACTCAGTCAGACACAGGCCTGTCACTCGCCACGCCCAGCCCTCCCGCCAAGCCTAATAGGCTTCGCGTCAGGGCTGGGCGGTTCTAACCCCTGCCCCGCCTCCTGATGAGCTCAAGGTGGGCTGACCAGATGGGGCGGTTGAGAGTAGGAACCACTACCAACTAAACCTCTCACTAATTGCTCTCCGCAGTCAGTTTTTAAGCAAACCGACTGTGTTGTGGTATGCACCCCCTGTTTCATAAACTTTACCTTCAGGTCAGAAACTCGATACTTGACTGCCAAAAATCATTCTTCCTTCCTGTTTGGCTGAGGCGGTGTACTTATTGTTAAATAATTTCATTTTGGAAGCGGACGGGCCATAGCGTATCAGGCACGAACAATAGCCATTCTCTTGCAATAACGAGGCGGCAGGTCAATCGGCAGCCATTGTTGGGCGATGGACGTCGGCTTAGAAATATTTTATAAACGAATTTCGAAATAATGAAAAGTGAATTGAACTTGAATAAAGATTCACCTTTACATTTATCGTTTGAAAAAAGTGGGTGTAGCACGGAGCTGTCAATTGCAGCTACTAAGGAGATATGAAATAAATCGCTAAACGTTGGAAATACTAAGCTGTCTCGAGAATGTCAAGTTGTATTACATAGGGTATTTCACTCTGTTGTTGAAATTTAGATAACAGGGGTTAAAGTATGAAATTGACGTTTTTTTTCTTTTGTACATACTTATAATTTAACAACTTTTATAATATCAGAAACATATAATTTCTTTAATATGCGTTACATTATGATTATCGAACAACTTTTGATAATTTAATAACCACGATATTTGGTTGTTTATATTTACAGAATAAAGTTATCTCGAATGTTACGACTATTGTTGTTTCCAGAATTTCGTACTTTATTAGTTGTAACGTAGTGAAATATTTTTTTTGCTCTTAACAAATCTGTCATAAAACGTCATCAAAGTAGCTTTTATTTTATCTTCAATTTATTTAGCGAAACCACGAACGCCATACAGATAATTAACAGACTGAAACTGCACTATTTTCCTATGTTTGAGCTCTGCCGCAGACATAATAGTATTTCACAGAAATATTAAATGAAATAATAATAAAATTGCAGCTGGCTGCGGAAAGGTAATTTATAGGTATTTATCTTTTCAGGGGTGGGAATTAGGGGGCAACTCCCCCCCACCCCTCCATATTTTTAACTACTTACATATTATTATGTTTTATACATTATGTCAAAACGTGAAGTAAGCTAAGATTGTCTACCCCTCAACAAAATTGCCCCCCCCTCAATAAAATGCGTACATATTTAATTATTTATAATTCAATGTGTACCTTCCAATTTTAAAATTTTGCATGTCTGCGAGCAGGCTAAACACTGTACCGTTTGGTACCTGTACGTCATATTATAAGATCTATTATTACGGTGTTTTGCAAATAAAATATTTGTATTTGTATTTGATGAATCTGCGCCTGGTTAGAAGGAAGTAATGAGAACTGATGGTCACTTTCTGTGTTTTTCTGCTGAAGTGCTAAAGTGCTAAAGTGAAACAATACAACGTTCACTTTGTAGCTAGAATAGCAAACTTTGCCTGGAATGCTAGTGGAGTTCGCTTTAAATACGAATCTTTTGTGAAGTGAATAAGTACCAGTTTTTGGAAATGAAATATAAGAAAAAAACTTGCCGTCTCACGACTAGCTCCGATGGTACACAAAGAACTACGGAATCGTTTTTTTATAAGTTTATTAAGAAAAAAACAGTTACAGTTATAATTATTAAAATCTACCAAACTGCATTGCAATTTGTCTGCAGTAATAGAAATCGATACATAAAACAAGATAAGAGAAGCATCGAATTTAACCAATACTTCTTTCGTGCTGCTAGACAGCGTTTATTTCATTATTGTGAAGATGTTGTGAGACGGGTAGACTTTTTTAAAACTTCATTTTCCATATTAAAAATTGCAATGTGTGAATTCAAAAAAGTAAAAATAATTTGAAGACCAGTTTTTGGTCCATTGAAATAAAACAATTTTATTTATACGAGCATAATGTTTATTTTACACAATAAGTATTACTATTCCATTAGTTTATTTTTATGCTATAGCTTCTCACGGTTTTACCCGTGGGAATATTGGGATAAAAAGCCTATATCGCTCGGAAAGAATGTAGCTTTCAAATTGGGAAAGAGTTTTTAAAATCGGTCCAGAAGTTTTTGAATTCATCCATCACAAACATACAAACAAATAAAATATAAAATATATAGTATAGATGTTTTCAATTATATTTTTAATAACAGCGTAAAAAACTGTTGTTTTTACCCAAGAGTAGGTAAGTCCATAATATTGTTGACACTATGTAAGATGGTAAGTATCAGAGAAGTATCTGTGTGCGGCCGTTTCATAAACAAGAAGAATACATCACAACAAAATGGAACAATATTTCTAAGACTTAACAACTTCCAAATATTGCCATTTCCTTTTTGATTTTAGTTATTATAAATAGATAGCCTTAGATAATAATGTTTAAGTACGTGTAAGAGGCAATACGAATATTACAGAATCACAAAAGTACTTACTTCGTATTTTAAAAATACGCAAGTATGTACAACAAAACACACTTTTCTGCTTTTATAAACATTTTACGGTGCTGAAATATATTGTACTTTTCCCCACGTTCCTGTTTTATATTTTTTCGTCTTCCTTAGTAAAAGGGAAAAACAGATAAAATACACAAATTACAATTCACTTGGAAAGCTAAACAGTGTAATAAAAATACGCCCCGTGTATCTGTGGATCTAAGCGAAAAGGTCACGATACAATAGAATGCGGTTTTCTCGACATTGCCATTACAATGCTTATACCCGGCTCAGATAATTGCCTACCCTGGTACGGAGGACAACTATAATAAATCGGAACCAAAAGGTTTAATTGAAATAAGTATTATTCCTTTATACATACAGGGGACAAAGTGTTTTCGTGTCATTAAATTATCACAAATGACTTTGAAATTTTGAGTTATTTTGATTACGTTGTTGGGTTGTTATCGCGACATTTTTACACTATCAAAGGGCCTGTGACCGCGGCTACCTGCAAAGGTGCCGTTTCGTGATTGCAACGTGTCAGAATGGATATAAACTTAATTAAAATACTAAACGAAATCTATTTTATCTCAATCTCAAGATAGTCTGCGTGTAAATTTCTTTTCTCAAACATGCATGGAAATATTGTCATTATTTTCGAAAAAAGAACATGCGAAGTATCGAATTTACGGATAAAGAAAATCAAATCCATTGCAGGAGCGTTTTTTAAATTTGGAACATTACAACGCTTCAGCCACTTCAGCAATGTCAAAGAATATAAATACTATGCGATTATTATAAGAATAGGACTGTCAAACGGCATTTTTGATCTTTGTTCCTTTTCTTGCACATCCTACACCCTGAAGTGGAAGCGAAACGCAAACAAATATGGCCGTTTTGACAGTCCTATTCTTATAATAATCGCATAGTACACTGCAATGTGTATATGTCACCGGAAAATAACAAGAACCGCAAATTTATTAATTTACTAGGAAATTTGTAAATTTACGTAAGTCCTGTAGATCACGTGATAGGTTAGAAATTTAAGGCGATCGCGAAGCGCAGCGAAGCGATTGCCTTAAATTTGGTGTTTTTTTTTTTGGAACTTTATAAATTTACGGTTTTTATTATTTTCCGGTGACATGTATATTCTTTGGCAATGTTGAATGAAACGGCGTGCATAGCAAATTTTTCTTTTAGAATTGTCCCAATATGACTAATGTAACTTAAAATAATAATTAAATTAAATGTATAATATAAAAAGTATATTTTATTTCCCTGCATTCTTTTGAGAAAAGCATTATGCCTCGGCAGAAATGGCAATTGCCTGTATTAGTGTATCAAGTATCAAACTCGTACTCGACCTGCAATTGCCTATTTCACGGCATTTGCAATACTGTATTTTACTGATTTTTTTTATTTCTTTAAAATGTTTTTCGAAATATTAGCTACACAAAACAAGTTTTCATTTTGAATTATCTTGAATATTTTCAAAGATATAGGACTTCAAACTTTATAATTAGACAAGGACAGGACGCTATCTTAGTGACGTCAGTGGGTTAGTAGCGTCATAGTCACGCCATAGAAGATTTCGTTTTAGAAAGAGACAGCTATAGTCAAAATCAAACAGACTATAATTCTTTTATTATAAAACAGATTCAAATTATTTTTTCACATTTGGTATTCTTAATTGCAATATTTTTTAACGTCATCATTAAATATCTACATTTCAACAACAGTAAAATACCCTATTATGTAATATTATTTAGGTATACTTTTTTGTGATTAGATTATTTGAACAAGCTGGAAGATTAACAATAAAAATACTTGTGAGATTATCCTGTAAATATAAAAATCGCCATTCATAATTTATAAATTCCAGACATGTTGTTTGAGAGCTTTGAAGATAATAGACTTCTTCTGAATTTCTTAAAAATCCGAAGTAAGGCGACATTATTATAATCAAAAATCTTTGTGAATTTGTCGTTTGGTATTTTACTAAATATTATTAGGTAAGTAACTATTCTTATGCATTGTATAATATCTTACTTCAACTATTGTTGTAAGAACAACCTAAGTACAAGCTGTTTTTACAATTTAACATATTTTATAAAATATGTATATCTACAGTATCCTCACACTTGTAATAATAAACGTCTACACACGCAAACTTACATTCACCCTTATATTGGCATTCTGCAGCGATGGCAGCATTGCTATCTCATTAGTATGCGTGCATTACGCAACCATGAGTATTGAGCGGTACACTAAATGCAATTGCTTTGTGCACTTTTTGTGATGGGTAAAAAATGTTAAGCTCGCGTCAGGACACGTGACCGTCAGATCGAAAATTCGTAAGACGGACATATGAGCAGACTGTTACATTAGAATACGAAGGCAAATTTCGCCACCGTTTCCAAAGTTGTAATATTTAGCTCAGGTTAGAAAACGGGCGTCATTGATGCCAAAAGACCTCGGTTCAAATGCAGTTCGTATTTATTCTTTTTTTTTGTCAATTTCCGGTTATTTTTTTGTGAAAAAGTCTAGGGAGCCCTTTCCACTTCTGCTGGTACTTCCGGAGTGCAACCCATTGTTTTTTTTAGTGGAATGTTACTTGGCTAGACCCTTTGACACGTGGACCACAAGGAATGATGGCTGTGATAAAACGTCAGACAATTGTACACTGAATGACATAGACGACGGTTCTCGAAGCTGACTCTATCCGATAATTTCCTTTTCTGGAAATATATTCGCCGCATTTATCGTCAATCGTTGGAACTGAAAATAGGGGCGTAAGTACTTCAAGTTACCAAAAAGCATCTAATTGGATATGTCCATAGAACAATACGTTAATTTCATGAATATAACTAATCAAAATGACGATGACCAAGTATTTGTTGTTTTGTTCAATCACAGAAATACAATACTACAAAAATCCATCTGGTTATCAGAATCTTTTTTTATTCCCCAGACCCTTTGGAACGTCTTGTTTTCATTAACATTATCAGGGAATTGTATCGCAACCCTTACGGAAGCGAGTTTTATCTCGTTCGTCTCAGCTTCGGTCACGTAGCCGAAACAAATATCCGAACTGTATACGAACTGGGAACGTAAATCACTGAATATAGAATACAAGAACTTCCCTACCGTAACAAACAAACGATTTGTTTGTTGCGCGTAAACATATGGAATAAATGATATTTTGTTTGTGCACGGTATCGCAATGCGACGTATTTCCTGCTTGAGATATTTTTACTCTTATAGAGCCTCATCTTTATGAGCTTATAGCCATAGCGATGTTAACCTGAAAGTTAGTCCTGCTCCAGGGTTCCAATCAACGTCAAAAATAAGGGCTCCTTCTAGGAGAGGCAGGGCGTGCAGCGCGTCGCCGCAAAACGTGCTATATCATTGCGCGCTCGCGACAGACGTCTAATCACATAAGTCAATGTGACGCACCAACTATGTCTACGAAAAGTTTTAAGCAACCAGTGCCTGAAATATTATTTGAATACTTTAATAATTTCTTACATTTATTTAACCTTTAAAGCATGCCTCTTACATGTAACACCCGTTACAAAAAAAGAGCATTTTGTTCATTTAGCGACTGAGTTAATGCACGCATCATAAAATGTTTTAAGGCATGCCTCGTACGTGTAACACCCGTTACAAGGAATGACCCTTAAGCAACTTTCGCAATGGTCGGTCACGGGATTTGTGACCAAAAATTTATTATCTCGAGCTCATATTCATATATATCATCCTTTGACTCTGAAATACTGACATTAATTTTGACATCCTTTTTTTATTAATATTATTAAATTTTGTAGTGATGTTATTGATCATTTATAATTTAATTTAAATATACCTGTAATGAAATAATGTATTAAATTCTATTTTAAACAAATTTGTATACTCTTTTTAGAGTGGGACATACTGAACTAATTAATATTGTACCAACTGTAACAAACTATGTTCTTGACAAATAAACAATTCTTATTCTATTCTTATTCTTATTCATACGTGCTTCGGAAGGAACGTTAAGCCGTTGGTCCGGGCTGCATTTGCAGTCGTTAACACTCACCAAGCCGCATAAGTCCCGCGTGGGGGCCTAATTTTCTTTATCCATCCATAAGGAAGGCCAGTGCCCCAGCAGTGGAGGCATTAAATGGCTGATGATGATGCAAATACAAATACAAATACTTTATTTGCCATTAAATAGGGTAGGTACATTGTATGTCGATGTTATAAAAATAATTAATAAAGAACTTTAATCCTATTCAGCCATACAATAGCATGCAAATTTGTGATGATGATGAAAAGAGTGATAACTATACCCCTACCTACGATAATTGGGATTCTGGTCCCAACACTAAGGATTTATTGCTTAATCATAAGCTAACGATATTAACGTTAATTCTTTTATATTGGTTCTGATCATGTCCACTGAAACAGGTGTTGTGGGTTCGAACACACAGAAATACATTTTTGTGACAAAGACTTGTGTTTGTTCGTATCTGGGTGTATTATGTGTTTATCAGTGATCGGACGGTTAGGGTTAACCCACCGAAATGTATCTGTTAATAACCCTTAAAAATATCGGTTAACAGGTACAACTGTTAACAGAATGAACTGTTAACCGTTTATAAATGGGTTGGTGGTAACCTTATAAATGGGTTTTCCGATCACTGGTATTTATGTTTTGTATACCGTAATAATATTTGTAGGTTCTGATTCCCTTATTACAAGTGCTTATGTCAGATTAATGTGTTTGATGTTGTCTCTTATTTCTTTCTTTCTTCTAGCGAGAAAGTGTGATAACTCCCCAAAACGATAATTGGCATTCCGGCAACACTGGAAATTTATAGCTTAATCACGAGCGAGCCCTATTATATCAACGTTAATTCTGTTAGGTGTAAGAGTTTTTGTTATCGATAATTTCTTGGACCCAATGGCGAAGTGGTAATCTCCATGCCCAACTGAGACGGGGGTTGTGAATTCTATCCCCGCCTGTGACAGCCATTTAAGTGATGATCATTTGTGGTTGTTTTATTTCCCGCCCAGACATGAGACGTATTTTAACATTATTATCATTTGCTGACTAAGGTACTGTTGGTTCTGATGTCTTATACAGAATAACTTTTTTATCAGTGCACAAATTTTTAAGATCGACTCAGAATCGGTAAGTGAACGACTTTCTCCTAAAAACATGGGTCGAAATAGGACAAAAATTTTTGGACTTTCCATACTAAATCGATCAGGTGATCAGTCCGATTTGTATGAAGAGTCAAAAAATTTTTGTCATATTTCGCCCTATGTTTCTAAGGGAAAGTTGTTTACTTACCGATTCTGAGTCGATCTTAAAAAGTTGTGCACTGATAAAAAAAATATCCTGTATAAGTGCGTAACTCAGATCACTGTCATGTGTATGAAATATTCATCAGCATCATCATCGATCGGCGAGGCCTATTAACGTCCACTGCTGGACATAGGCCTCTCCAAGACATCGAGCACGATCAGTGGCTGCTCACATCCAGCTCTTGCTAACCAACCTGCGATGATCGTCGCATCATCTAGTCTGAGGGCGTCCTACACTACGTTTGGTCACCACTCTAGATCTCGTCTACCCCAACGGTTATCGGTTCTGCGGCTTATATGGCCGGCCGACTGCCACTTCAGATTGCTAATCCGGTGGACTATGACGATTACTTTGGTTCTCTTTCGGATTACTACGTTCCGGATTCAATCCTCCAGAGAAACTCTAAGCATATCCCTTTCCATAGCTCGCTGAGCGACTTTGAATTTGTGATCCAGAACTGCCGTGAGTGTCCACGTTTCGGCTCCGTATGTCATAATAGGTAGTCTGAAATATTATTTTCGCTAAAATGAGTGCTAACAACCCAAACAAAATAATTGGCATTCTGGGTCCCTACACTGTCAATTTATCGTTTAATCACGAGCGAGCGCGATTAACGCTAATTCTGTTATGTTTAAGCGTTTTTGTTTGCCCTGTTTTCGTATGCGAAAATCCGTGACAAAATTAGAGAAAATTGCTGGATGCGTTAATTGGATTAGTTAAAATGTTTGTTGGGCGTTGTTTCCAAATAAGTTGTTTTTAAATAAGTGAAGAATAATAAGTTGTTATTCGGTAATAATAGAAACAATAGCATACAATTTTGAGATTTTCAATGTTACAATATTTACATCAAAGCAGAAAAATATACCTCTTTTTATTATACTTAAAATAAAAATAATACGTATACAGTTTAAAGGGCATGGCGCTTAAAGCTCGGATAACTTTTGAATTATCTCATGAAGAATTGAAGACTGACTACGATACACATCACATTTATGGCAAATGCTTGTTGGGAAACTCATAATCCCAAACAAGTAAGCTTCAAGGCTGTTAATAAACTTAAAACTATAAAAATGTCTCACCGCTATTATAACAGGAGTCACCGGTCAGCAATCCTTTCGAGTCTTTATCCATCATAACCAGTCACTGAACAAACACCGAGTACTCTAACATTGAAACGTCACAACACTGAAACAAACGACTACCATTCTAAATAAAACAGGTTTCATACAGACTGACTAAAAGATATCGTGATTCGCTCAGGGCGGGCGGGAGCGACGCGTACTCCCTCTGGCGCCGCCTGACGTATACTGATGAAGATAATCTGCCTGTGTTCTGCGCGGATGTAAACAAACAATTGAACAACGGCTGATCGTCCTGCCTTTCAGTTATACCTGTAGAATAGCGCAGTGTTAGCTGTACAGAGTCATATCACCTAGGTGCCATCCTGGTGCCAATACCTACATAGTTGTATAAACATACAAACAGACATAAATAGCGGGCTAAGGTAGATAAGTTACTTTTGATACTGCTACAGTTATTAAGTATTTTGTTTTATAAAATAATACTGCAAAAAATTTCTTTTTGAAATACACTAGCTTACTTACAATATAAGTATCTTAACTTTATAACAGGCAACAGTATAAATCTGCCGTAACTTGGAAGAAAATGGCACCTATTTTCTAACACAAATCTCTCTTTATCCCTTCTTTGTCCTTGCGGCCATAATTTTTATATAGAAGCCGCAAGACACAGCTGATACACTGAAGATATATTATTATTATATAGTTTCGTATATCTTTCTATTATACTTTATTACTAACGCGTACAACGGCTACGATATAAATAAGAGTACTAAGTGTGCTCCACATTATTTCGGCATAATGGGAGGTCTGTTGAATAATCTGATACAATTGTTGTAACCGGGAGGAAAATGGAAGTGGCGAAAATATATTAGTTTGTTACATAAACATTTTGTTGGGTTGATTTATGGTGCCTGCTAAAGCATTGACGATGAAAAATGTTAGCGATACGACTTCGAAAGGCTATTATAGAACTTGTTTGACTTATTGTAACGCAATTATGTAAAACAAAATTTACACATTGTTTTAGATTTGTGAGATTCTTTGTTTAGTTCCGTTTCACCTAACATTTGTGTAATAACCACTGAATATTTAGTTTGGAACCACGAAAGCCTGTAAAAAAGGATTGAAAGAAGTAGAAGCTAAGAACTAAAAAATTTTGTAAATTTCATTCGCCAGTGATCGTGTTATTTTAACAATAAGCTTTCGATTTCCCTTTATTAGATGATGTGACAACACCTTTTACATTACTTTAACTTTTTTGCATTCACAATGCAAAGTTTATTATTGAAAATGAAGTATTAGAAAAAAACGACCCGACACGACGCGACGCGACAGCAGCGCGTAGAAGTATTGGATAAATTCGACGCTTCTCGTAATGACTCCGTAGCTCAGTGGTTAGAGCAGTCGCCCGGACAGTGAAAGGTCGTAGGTTCGAGTCCCATCGGAGCTAGATGTGAGACGGGTCGTTTCTTTCTAATACTTCATTTTCAATAACACCTTTTGAGTTTAAAAAACTGTTGCCTCCGATGCACTGACTAATTGCCTGCAATAGACGTAAAGGCCTATACTTATAAAAGTACTACTACTACTTTAAGTTTAACATTTAAATTTATTTTGTTTTGTTTTCAGAGTAGAATAATAATGTTATCGTAATATCTGGCTGACTTGCATTCTGCATCGTGAGTGCAAGCTGTGCTCTTCTAAATTGCATACGTTATTTGAATAAATTGTAATGTAGGTACACACTACGAGTAATGACATATTGCTAAAGAAAATAAAGCGATGCATTTAAGATATACCTAAGTAACACATTAAAACCTTTGTCGATTAACGAATAAATGGTAGGTACTTTCACCCAACTAGTTTTCACCCAAGCAGTAAATAAAGTAAAAGAAATAGATGTTATTAAATAAGGTTCTGTGGCAACTTATGGTAAATTGGAATGTTTGGTAAAAAATAAATATTTACTTAAGGCGCAAAATATAACATTTGGTTTCAACATTTATTTTTTTGGTCTTACACTGAGACGCTCTTGTAATAAAATATATTGTGCAAGGCTGCCACAAAATTTAAATGTGTTAAAAAAACTACGAGTAGAAAGGATATTTTACAGTTTTGTATGGAGCGTCGGCTAGGACTTTGTACACTATATACCATAGGCAAGCAAAAGATAAATATATTAAGGCGCTACTCGGAAAAAGTATGGACTCTTTGATATAAAACTATAGGGCGGTTAGAGTCGTTATAAATCTGGTAATAAGATATATATTTCTTCATACCTTTATCTAGAATCGTATAGTTTCAGAAACACGATTTTATGATTTTGGCTCAACACTTTTTATTTTCGAAAATACCTCTAAAAAATAAGAAATATCAAAATTATTCTTAAATGGGGATACATATACAATTGAAAATTGGTTTAATTAGTGGACACCAATAATATTTAGGATCGTATAGAAGCATTTTTTAAAATCGCTATAGTTTTTGAATACGAAGTGATTTTGTGTTTTTTTGCGTAATCGGCAAAATCGGTCTCGCTCCCGCGCGCGGCGTTTTCTCATTGCTATCTCGCTTAAGCATAATTTTTCCGAGTATCGCCTTAACTGAAAACTAATTATATCGCAATAAGCTAGCGCGTTTGATGGTACAAAAGCATTATCTAGTCTTAATTATGATGCATCCCCTCGATTCAATGAGTCGGTGCCATCCACCCCGGTGGCTCTGTCCCGGTGGCGGGACCGATGGGAAAAATAGTTTCATCCACCCCGGTGATTCGTGTCTTGATGTTTAACGGGGTGGATGGCACTGGCGAAGTTTCAGCGACCCCGGTATTACATTTAACGGGACGGATGGCACAGATCTTATATCATACACACCGGGGTATGGCGTTAAGAATAGAAAAAAATAATTAATCTACACCGTAAAATTAGTCCCATTAAATGAAACGCAAAATATTTTTATGTAATAATCAGGTTTTATTATGAAAAGAAATATACAATGTTAATATACGCGGTTTTAAAAAAAACCAAATTGATTCACTTTGGTTGAAAGGCGCATAAATACAGTCGCACATTAACATTGAATGATTCACCTTCATCCAAATTGAAAGGCAAAAGTGAACTGTGTATTTCCGCTATTATAAAAGTAAAATAATACATTATTCTACAAAGCGAAATAATACATATTCGTAGAAATGTCTATACATAATAATCAGTTATAAACTTATAACACAAGAGAAGTAATTAACAACTAGTAACATAAAACCTCAAAGCAAAAAATTACGTTGTAAATCATTATAATATTTTTATTCGCAAACAATCATAAAAAAAGTTGACTTCCATAATCACAGATTCGTAATAAACAGTCTTTACTGGTAGGTAATATAAATCAACACACAACTTTAGTTTATGGTTGTAAATATTTTATAACCATAAACTTACTAATAAAATAAGTAATACTTAAACAACAAATAAAATTAACACCTAGCAAAAATCAACGTCGTTTAACATACATTTTATTAGCAAACAATATAACAACAAACAAAATACAACTAAGGCTCGTATTTTAGAATCAAATTCAAACTTAAACCTTTGTTTTTACTGGGTTTTTTTAGTTATGTATTTTATAAGTAAGAAAATAAATAAAAAACTGATTTACATTGATTGACCAATGAAAACTGATTAAATTGTAATATTGTTTGTGTTAGGTATATTGTTTGCTACTAAAACTGTATGTTTTACGACGTTGATTTTTGCTGGAATGAGTTTATTTAATTTGTTGTTTATGTATTACTTATTTGATTAAATTACGAATCTGTGATTATCGAAGTACAGTTATGGTTGGTGTACAGTATGGTTGGTGTACAGTACAGTATGGTTAGTTACGGATAGTGCTATTCATCGCATATAGCGTCATCCCTTTCTAACTGTACTTATGCAGAGATTTGAGTTTGAATTTGATTCTGTAATACGAGCTTAAGTTGTATTTTGTTTGTTGTTATATTTTTTGCTAATCAAAATGTATGTTTAACGACTTTGGTTTTTGCTAGGTGTTAATTTTATTAGTTGTTTAAGTATTACTCATTTTATTAGTAAGTTTATGGTAATACTCAAATACTTGAGTCGGTCCCATCCACCCCGGTGGCTCTGTCCCGGTTGCAGGACCGATGGGAAAAATAGTTTCATCCACCCCGGTGATTCGTGTTTTGATGTTGAAAAACAGAGATTTAAGTTTGAATTTGATTCTAAAATACGAGCCTTAGTTGTATTTTGTTTGTTGTTATATTGTTTGCTAATAAAATTTATGTTTTACGACGTTGATTTTTGCTAGGTGTTAATTTTATTAGTTGTTTATGTATTACTTATTTTATTAGTAAGTTTATGGTTAAGTATAAAATATTTATAACCATAAACTAAAGTTGTGTGTTGATTTATATTACCTACCAGTAAAGACTGTTCATTACGAATCTGTGATTATGGAGGTCTAATTTTTTTTATGATTGTTTGCTAATGAAGATAAGATAAGATAAGATAAATTTATTTGCAGCAAATATGGTACATTTGATGTTCTGTTGTCATATAAAGTTTCACATATTTGACCTATACAGAGGCATGCAAATTATATTAAAAACAGTATTTGATTACAATTTAGGTAGCATTTAGTCACAATTATTATCAACATTAGTTTAATAATTTTACATTTTAACATGCAATGCGACATTATTTTCCCTTTTTTTTAAACTTTTTATCCAAGTATTATAATAATTGTCAAAATCTACAGTTATACAAAGTGTCAATCAATCTAAAAAAAATTATACAAGTCAGCAATTTATTGTAATGTCAATATTAAAATTAATGTCAAATTCAATTAATGTCAAAATCAGGAATTTATTATAACTATAATTAATTGTAATTAGAAATTAAAGTCAAAATATTCATTCACATGATAAAATCTTTCATTCAGGAGAAATTCGAATAGTTTTTGTTTGAATTGAATCAATGGTAATTTTTTTATGGTATCTGGCAATTTATTATATATCCTGATGCTCATAAATATACAATTTTTCAGGAACATAGATGTTTTAGGAATACGGTCAATCACAAGCCTGCTAGGATATCGAGAGAAGGAGCCATTTTTAAAAAGATTTAAGTGGCATTTTACAAATATGGCCATTTCAAAAATATACATGCAGGCTACAGGTATTATTCCTAGCTTTAGAAATAGCGGTTTACACGACTCTCGAGATGAAGCGCCGCATATTGCCCTTATGCACTTCTTTTGAGCTAGACATACTTTTTCTATGTCTGTCGAATTTCCCCATATTATTATGCCGTATCTTAAGTTCGAAGCTATATAACCGTGATATGCTGTTAGGGCGGCTGCCATATTTACTGTTTGTCGTATTTTTCGTAAAGCGTAAACAAACCTATTTAATTTGGAACATAGTTCTTTTATATGGAATTTCCAGTTGAAGTGTTGATCAATTTGGAGTCCAAGAAATTTAATAATTTGGACCATCTCTATTTTTTCATTTCCGTAGGAGATGCTGTAGTTATGAGGCTTAGCGCCCTTATTTATAAATTCCACACATTTAGTCTTGGTTACATTTGTTTGAAGATTATTGTCACTTAACCATTTAATTATACTATTTACAGATTCATTTATGTCAGTTTCTATATTGCTAATGTCAGTTAATTGTAATAAAATAGATATATCGTCAGCATACATTACACATTTGTGGTTCGTTACGTGTGGCAAGTCGTTCACATAAATTGAAAATATTATAATGATTTACAACGTAATTTTTTGCTTTGAGGTTTTATATTACTAGTTGTTAATTACTTCTCTTGTGTTATAACTGCTTATTATGTATAGACATTTCTACGAATATGTATTATTTCGCTTTGTAGAATAATGTATTATTTTACTTTTATAATAGCGGAAATACACGGTTCACTTTTGCCCTTCAATTTGGATGAAGGTGAATCATTCAATGTTAATGTGCGACTGTATTTATGCGCCTTTCAACCAAAGTGAATCAATTTGGTTGAACCGTGTAATATTAGCATAATGCAGACTTTTTTTAAAACCGCTTATATTAACATTGTATATTTCTTTTCATAATAAAACCTGATTATTACATAAAAATATCTTGCGTTTCATTTAATGGGACTAATTTTACGGTGAAGATTATTTTTTTTCTATTCTTAACGCCATACCCCGGTGTGTATGATATAAGATCTGTGCCATCCGTCCCGTTAAATGAAATACCGGGGTCGCTGAAACTTCGCCAGTGCCATCCACCCCGTTAAACATCAAGGCACGAATCACCGGGGTGGATCAAACTATTTTTCCCATCGGTCCCGCCACCGGGACAGAGCCACCGGGGTGGATGGCACCGACTCGATTCAATATGGGGCGGTAAAACGCCACACTCACATTAAAAAAAAGGTTGACATTGACGAATTATTATCAGTCGTCAATGTAATCGTTTGTTCGTACAGAAACATCAATGTTTCCGAACGTAATTTAAATATGGTTACCAGTGTGACCATGGATGGCAAAGAATTTTTATTTTAAAGTTTATTTTTGTACTATTTATCCAGAAAGACAATGAGAATTTTAATATTTTATATGACTTTACTATATTTCTTACTATTAGTACGAATAGTGTACAAAGTCTTAGCCGAAAATGAAAAATGTCCTTTCAACTACTTACCATTTTATGGTTTAGTGCGTTGGATTCCGGTGGGCTTCTAAATACATAGGGTACACTGAAAGTTCTGGGCTCGTGGCCGCTCATAAATGTTTGAATTTCGAATGTTAGTTATACCCCTCGTAATGTATTCGGTTTTGTTGGTGATAGGATTTGTCCTAAGACTTGCTAAGACCGCCTGGCTAACTACCACCATCTTAAGACGAGGATTCCCGACCGAAATAGGTACGCTAACGCTTGCTCGGCCGCGCGCGATACACTTCACGCGGACGCAGCGGCAGCCGGCAGTGAACTGTGAACTCGCGAGCGCCCCGAGAATCGAAAATCACTTAAAATTCAATTAAAAATTAAATAAAAATAAATTTAAACTTATGACGGCCGGAATCTTTTGGCTAGTCAAAGACAATTATTTTCGTATATTTTTCATTAACTAAATTCAAGTACCTATACTACAAGTAATAGGATATTTGGATTACGATTAGACGGATGTTTGGGATTTTATTTGACACAGTTAAATATCACCAATCGAAATATACGGCCGGAAGCACTAGATAAATAACTGTAAAATAACATATATTTTTTTCAAATTTTGAGTACTTGTGGTTTGCGAGTAAACCATAAAAAATACCCTATTTTCGGGAATCGGCGCCTATGTTTTCAGCATTCTTGTGTTCCGGCTATAACATAATAATTATAGCCAGTTCCTTAGTCTATGAGGATTTCAGGAGTTGCAAGTTTCCACTTTTAGCCTTATTTTCACTCTTCACAACATAATGAAGGCTAAGTGCATTGCCATTGTCAATAAAAATCTTATTAAAAGAAAAAAACACTAACAGACAATCAATTAGCATGCATTATCTTCAGAAATGAATACTTAGGCACTGGCGATCCTTTTTCAGCTTTTATCGCAATTCGATTTCAATCGACACCTTCACCCCAAATGAATTACGACCTCAAACTTTCCTCTTTCGACCCTCGTCATGTATTGTTACCACAGATTAGATTAAACGTAGTCGATTACGTTATTTTATTATTGGTAACACGAGCAGTTTTCACCTCTGCGTCTTATTGAACATTGGAACTCAATAATGTAAAGTATCTTGACATGCTGCTGAGTTGCCCTTACTTATTATTTGTTATAAGATCACGTTCCGTCCAAAAAAACAGGTACCTACTTAGATGTTTTTTTTTTGTATTCACAATGCACACAAACAAGAAAAATAGCGCATAAAGCATTCACCCGGACAGTGAAAGGTAGTAGGTTCGAGTTCCATCAGAGCTAGTTGTGAAAACGGGACGATTTTTTCTAATCCTTCATTTTCAATAAATAAATATGATGTTTTTAAATATGTACCTACTAACTGCGTCCCATTCCTTTGCTACGATATCCTAAGTCGTTAAAGTATAATGAACAGTCCTTTTTAACCGACTTCTAAATCAAAAAGGAGGAGGTTCTCTATTCGTCTGTATGTATGTTTTTTTTTTTTTTTTTTTTTTTTGTTTATGTCCACCGATTACTCGAAGACGGCTGAACCGATTGAAATGGTTCAAACGTTATTACATCAGGTTGGTTTCCAAGTTGGTCCCATTTTTTGAAATTTTGAAATCGGTTCAGTAGTTTTCAGGAAATCTTGAAAATACTGTCGTTGTCGTTACCACTTTATGTGAATTCAATTCGTATCTTTAGGCATAACTCCTTTGTTTATAAACCGATTTAGATGATTCTTGTTTTGTTAAAAAGGGGATACCTCAAGGTATTTTAACCGACTTCGAAAAAGGAGGTTTTCAGTTTGATCACATACCTATTTACCAGAAAACACGTAAATTGCTTGCACGATGCACTAAAAAGAGTGAAATAAAAATTATTTTTATAAAAAAATAAAACCGCCTTCAAAAAAACCACATCGAAAAAGTAAGAAATAATTCCTCACCAAATAAATAACGTACGAACTTTGAAGTCGGGCGGGTTTAAACAAAAACAACAAAAAATTGTAGGTACATGTTTCACGCCCGACTTCAAAGTACTTACGTTATTTATTTGGTGAGGAATTATTTCTTACTTTTTCGATGTGGTTTTTTTGAAGGCGGTTTTATTTTTTTATATAAATAATGTGTAGATACACTGAACATTTAAAACTATGAGCTTGTTAAATTAGGAGGACAAGTAAATTTATGAAAATAATATAGAATTGATGGAGTTTTTTAGGTCGTTAATATCAAAGCCTTTCACGGACAGTGAAAAGAAAGCTACATTTTTACAAGTTCTCGCTCAATTAACGAACCAATTGAATAGAGTATTTCACTGTTAACTATTATGAAAGACGGAATTTTCACCATGTTTACCATGTGATCACGGAGTAACTCAGTTAATCCGTGATCATGGCGTGTGCAACTGCGCCAAAATATCGGGAACTCGAAAAACTAATAAACATGGTAAAAATCCCGTATTTCATAATAGTTATAGTGATAATGACCATGTAAGTTTAAAATCTTATTTCACTGTTGTTGAAATGTAGATATTTAATCATAATCATAATTATTTATTTGCATGAAACATGGTCATAAATAATCATACAAAATAGGTATTGTGGTCACATGGTTTGCCGTTAAATAAAAGCATGCAAATATAATGATAAAGTTAAAAAGTCTCTTTCTAAAACTAAATCTTCAATGACGCTACTGACTTGGTGACGTCACTAAGTATATACTCTTTCTTTTCTTGTCTAATTATCTGCTAAAACTCTGAAAATATTCAAAGTAATTTAAAATAAAAACTTGTTTTGTATAGCTAATATTTCGAAAAACATTTTAAATAAATAAAAAAATGTCAGTAATATACTATATTCTTTCATTGATCTATAAGAATAATATTTTTTTTTTTTTTTATCCACAACGGGGTAGCACTTAGCCTTCATCACACCTGATGTTAAGTGGTGATAAGGCTGAAGATGGAAGCGCACTACTCCCGGAATCCTCAATCACTGAGATCTTATCTCTAACTAAAAATAAATAAATAATAAATAGTGACAAAGCAACATCTGAAAGAATATGAAAAGAGTTTGATAAACATTTTCAGTGTATTTTCGAGAACGAGACAACAACGAGTTAAGTAGACAACTGTCTACTTCGCCTTATAATTAACTAACCATTCGCGTTAACATTTAGAATATTTTTTATTGCGATAAAATACTTATTCCGGAATAGTATTTCACGCAGACGAAGTGAACAAACTGCAATTTAGCGATAGGGGGGAATTACTCAGTCACCCTCATAAAATATATTTCACAGAGCTAGTACACATGAAAGAGACGTTTTACGACTCACTATAATATAAACTACATTAATGAAAAACTCGACGATGTGTTGCTGGGAGTTGACAGATAAAACAAGGAAATACTAAAAGAGGTTATGTTTTATGGCAAATCGATAATGTTGTTATGCCAGTTATTGAACTAGCAAATATATAAAGCGACGAAGCTTTAAAGCGGTGGCGTTACCGGGACTTCTTGAAACTTCTGACAGTAAAAGTTTGTATGCGTACATTTGCTGTCGGAATTAACTGGGATTTTAGTGTTTGTTTTTCTGAGCTTACTTTTAATGTCTTGTGCATTAACTAAGAAGAATAAATATTAAGGTACTAGCTTTCCGCCCGCGGCTTCGCCCGCGTGAACTTCACGACGTTATCCCGCGGGAATGTGACATTTTTTCGGGATAAAAAGTAGCCTATGTTCCTCTCCAGACTACAAAGTATCTGTGTCCCAAATTTCAGCCAAATCCGTTCAGCCGTTTTGGCGTCAACATCCAAACATCCAAACATCCAAACATCTAAACTTTCACATTTATAATATTAACAGACCAGCGAGGAGTTAATACCTTATTAACTCCTCGCTGGTCTGTTATTTTGTAAGATGCAAAATACAATTGATAATCTATTGAAGAGAGGTATTTATTAACGAGCGAGATGGGTGAAAAGACAAATTGAATATTTACGTCATGCTAACAGCATTGGCCGAATCGGGTAGTTAGTAGACACGATGGTTTAAAATACCAACTCAAACAAAACAAGTGTCAAAACCAGCTTTTGTTTGTACCCAAATCATCACATTTATTATTGTCTACGGTTTATGTGTATTCGCATTTCCGTATATTGTTTGAACTTCATAAATCGGTCTACATTTTCACGCTAAGAAAAAATGTTCACAGAACAAGTACCTCGTTAGGTAACACGACTCGGCAACATCTATGTAGGTTATAGCAAGCAATATTTTGCCTGAAACTTTTGCTTTTCTCTTGATTTTTATAGAAGAATTTGAAATATTTCGCACTACATTTACTTAAGTATAGTTCGACGATTCAAAGCATGAATTCTTACTATATTCAAATTTATTCAATATCAGTTTATTTTCGTATCATTCACACTTATTTCTCTGCAAATAAATGGGTGAAGTACATTGATGTATCATGCAGTGTAGGTACCTACCACATCGTATAGCTTATACACGGTAAATTTTTTATCATCTCGGATATTTTTAGAGATTGTTCTACTCATGAAACAAACAACTTTTTTATAGGGACCAACACTGAAATCGCGAAAAAAATTCAGCTGTTCTTACAAAAGTGCAAAAATATTAATTCGAAACGTATTGAACAGCTGATTTTTTTTTTCGCCTTTCAGTGTTGGCCTATAATAAAATTTGTTTGTTTTCATGAGCAGAATAATCCCTAAAATTATCCGGGGTGATAAAAAACTTACCTTGTATATACTGTGACATCATCATTATTATAAAAAAATTACAAATTACAGAATAATGACAAATCTTGCCCTTTAATGACTACTCTACACGTGTTTCGTCCCTACACCGAGGGTCCTTCGGAGTTGAAAGACCAACGAAATTTACTTGGTACGATCTGAAAAGTTATAAGTAAGGAATCATTGGTTTTTACTGCTGAATATAAGAAATAAGTCAGGAGCATTTTCTACTGAAAATGTCAGCCTACTGGCTGAAGGAAGTATTCGCACGAAAAACTGTATCTTGCGCAAAAAGAGGCGACACGTGACCACCAACTTAGAACCTATGTACACCACGTTTTATCACCCATCGTCAATGCGCGCTTTTACGGCGCGTTTATAAACGCGGTATCTATACATATAATAAAACAGAAACGGAAAAAAAGTCTGTACATGAAAGATTAAAAAAAAAAAATTACTGCTATGTGATGTGTACAGGATATAGACCCCAAAACGATAGATATTAAAATTTTTGTCTGTTTGTCTGTTTGTCTGTTTGTCTGTTTGTCTGTTTGTCTGTTTGTCTGTTTGTCTGTTTGTATGTTCGCTTTTCACGCAAAAACTACTGGACGGATTTTTACCAAATTTTGTGAAGTAATAGCTTATAACCCGGGTCAACATATAGGGTACCTTTTATTGCGGGAAACCCCTTATTCCTACGGGAAAATACAAAGACTGATTATTACTAAAATAGATGGCGCCACATGATTATGAAAATACGTTATATTTAATCGCTGTCTCAATTAATAATGAATCATGTTATTTTTTTTTACCTGCTTCAAAACATAATATAAATTGAAACCCATCCAGGCCCATATAAAATCATAAAAATAATTTCATGTTATTTACGTCATTATATCTACTAAGCAATAGATGGCGCAGGTAGTCAGTAAGATATACCTCTCACAAAAGTACATTCGAATGATTATTTTAATTAGGGTGAAAGCCCCCTCTGTTGCCACTTTAAGATGTTTTTCACTTCTTTCGCATCATAACTACTAAGCAATAGATGGCGCAGGAAGTCAGTAAGATTACGATATACCTTTCACAAATGTACATTCGAATGATTATATTAAGTAGGATGAAAGCCCCCGCTGTTGCCACTTTAAGATGTTTTTCACTTCTTTCGCCTATGGTCTTAAGTAGGTATCTATAAAATACAAAATTTATATCTAAAATTGTCTAGAATGTATCTTATACTTTTCTTTACATTTTTAAATTCTTACAATACAAAAAAACTACTTACTTAAAAACTCCAAAAAGTATTTGTCAACTGAAAAGGAAAAATATAATATCTATAATTTAGGTACCTTTTTGAGGTCGGTGCCAGTCAGTTTATTTTTTTTAATTACTTTTTATTTCTTAAGTTTTAGTGTACAATAACAATAAGTTTTAGTGAATTGTACTATAACATACCCACGGAAACTACTAAACTGATTTTGATGAATCTTAGACTGTTCCCAAAGTTAAAATACACCTAATTTTAATCAAATAGAATCATCTCGATATGCCTTAAGATTTCGAGAAATTCGTTTACAAACAGTAAAAAACATATAACTAAGTATTCATATACTTACGAAATTTAGTTTTATTTTAGTAAATTAAAAACCTATTTTTTAAACTTAAAATGTGCGAAGGGTGCCGATTGATGTGTTTTTGTTAATCAAATTTTAAAAGATACATCGAGAAATCAATACTTAACTAACTTAGATAAAATTAAAGAAACATCTAATTTGATGTAAACTGAATTATTACTATTGTTATTATGACTTAAAAGTCATAGATAAAAAGTATATTATCAAGCAAAAGTTATTAACGAAATGTTTTAAGCTAAGTAAGCACGCGGGGCAGTGGCCAAAACTGAAGTTTTCACCCTATTGATGTAATATTTCTATTTCGCATTTCCACTCGACGCTAGATGTCGCTACAGTAAGTATAGTGGTGCCACAAATATATCTGACCCGGTGACAGTGGTCGTGGAGGAGCCACTAGCAATACAAAATTAACTGTCAAAATGGACTGCCGGCAGTCAACAGTATATTTAGTACCAAAAACTAACCACTGTGTGAAATAAGTTTGTCGCAATGTAGACAAAATGTCACCAATGTAATTTTGAAAAATTTGCTCATAAACGCTAAGTGGCCAGTACGTAGATACCGACACCTACCTACCATTTTTTATGTCATTTAACCGGCTCTGGCTACTTAGGCCTCCAGCCGTAGGTACCATCCAATAAAATAAAGGAATATTAAAAATAGTTTTCTATCTAACTTATTTATTCATTTATTTACTAGGAAAGCTTACATAAATGATGTTAAATTAAATAATTTAATGGTATATCATTACATTTTATACATGTTACTTAAAGAAAGTTAATTACAAGCTCTCACAAATAGGAAATGTCTCCATATCAAAATACTAGCCTTCCGCCCGCGACTTCGCAAGCTCGGACTAAACGACGACGTTATTCCGCGGGAATGTGATATTTTTTCAGGGATAAAAGTAGTCTAAGGCAGCCATTACACAGTCCATCCAGATCGCGATCACTGATCGTGATCTTGATCGCGATCGAGATTTACTATGTAGATATTTTGCGATCAAGATCGCGAGCCGTCAATCACCTTCGTACACAGTCAATCTGGATCGCGATCATTGATTTTGATCGCGGATCGCGATCCAGATTGACTGTCTAATGGCTGCCTAAGTATGTCACTTTTCAGCTGCCAAACTATTCCCATTCCAATAGTCACGTCGATCCGTTGCATCAATTTTGACGTGAAAGACGGATAAACAAACAAACCCTCTTTCACATTTATAATATTAGTATGGATACACACAATCTCCTATTCATTTTATAGTAAAAATATGATTGGCCTGATATTATGCATTACTAAGTAAGAACATAAATTTTAGCTTGATACCTCCCACGCATACTAACTTGAGAAAAAGTTTCTTGATAGGTAGACGGACAGATCTATGAATGAGGGCTCAACTATGTTCATGCAGCATTTGATAACAACATACCATGTTCATACCCTAGCCTGCATATTCGATATTCTTTAGACCCTTTTAGTAGAGAATAGGATTTCAAGAAGAGCGTTATGAAATCTGGGCAACAAACACACATAAACTAAACTAACACAAAAGTCACTACACCGCGCGTACGAAGTCGCGGGCAACAGCTAGTACATAAATAAATGAACAAATAAATAAATAACTTCTTACATTCACACCAATTATCTAAGCCCATGTTAATTTCATTAAGAAACTGTATCATGGAAAACTTGATAACGGATAAATATCATACTTAAATACTTTTTGTTTGTAAATACATACTTAATATACATAGTTAACACCCAGACCAAGACAAATAGACATGTTCATGCACACAAATATTTGTCTTGTTCGGCAATCGAACCCGAGACCTCTGGCGCAGAAGGTGGGTAGGCTACCCCTGCGCCAAATCGGTCGTCAAATAAGCATTACACTTCTTCTATCTTCTTTCTTATTCATAAATTTTATAATTTTAGTTTTGACTAAGTATAAATAACAAAAGCCTGAGTGATAACCGCAAAGAGTTGCAAACAAATTGTTGAATATTCCCTACAAACCCTACATTCTTTCAGTAATAACCACTTCGGGCGGCACTTAGCCGAACGACAAGCGACTCTCGTAATGGGCCCACTCCGCCCACTCTACCCACTCGCGCTTTGAACACCATACACGCTCTCGCCTCATTGTTTCTTTACACGATTTCCTTATACACGCATTTATTTCCTTTGTATGAGCATTCTTATGAGCATTCTTTTCGTAAATTGTCACTTCCTTATCATCATTACCGTCATTTGTTATAATAAAACCACTTGAGAGAGACGTGTGAAGAATATTAGGGTGCGAACATATTATAGATTCGTACATTTATTAGCTTATACGATTAGCTATCAAACAATATGATATACCTGAATTGGACTTGATTCCGCGACAAGCATTTATTTAGGTACTGGTGTAAACTTCCCCTGCCAGGCCTGCAGAAAAGTCTGTCGCTCTCGCATCGGTTTATTTAGCCACCAAAAAAGATGCCTCCGAGGCACTGAGTAAATCGTCTGCTTTAGACTTAAAGGCCTATATAGGTGTTACTGATAATTGTGAACCAGGCAGCGATTGTATTTCAAATATAAAGATAAAAACACATAGGTAGATGCAGATAATTCAGGTAAATCGAATCACGATAGAATTCACGACAACACATAAATGCAGATGAATCAAGTAATTGTGCTCCAAACGATCGAATCACGATAGAATTCACGACCTAGCTCAGTAATCAGCCCATCTAAATCACGATAGCTACGACCTAGCTCAGTAATAAGCCCATCTAAAGAAAAGAAAATTTTGAAAATCTCAAGTTGTTCATAAATTTTAGGGACCATTTATTTATGAAAAGCTGAAATCATCAATACAAAACCATATTCCTAAGTAAGGTTCATCACACCTGATGTAAAGTGGTGATAAGGCTGAAGGTGGAAGCGCACTAGTCCCGGAATCTTCAATCGCTGAAGAACTGGCTATGTTATCTCTTACTGCCGGAACACAATAATGCTGAAAACATCATTGTTATGGTGTCAGACTTAGAAAAGACGGTGGCGGTTAGCCAGGCGGACTAGAACAAGTCCTACCACCAATCAAAACGAATGCAATATGTAGGTACCTCCACTGAAAATCGAACCCGAGACCTCTGGGTTTTATACCGGTGCCGCGGTGGTTTGAACCACTAGACCACAGAGGCTTTTGAAGGCGGCTGAAACTACACGCCGAGCCATGACCCTTTTTGCTGCTGCACACATAATGTGCTTATAGCTAAGCTATTGGGTATATGCACATACCCAAAAGGTAAAAACGGGACCCTATTATAAGTAGACTGTGCTATTACTAAGACCCCACTGTCCATCTATCTGTCAGCAGGCTGGCTCTCATGAACCGTGATACGAGTACACGGGGTACACTGAATATTTTGCGTAACTAACGTTCGAAATTCAAACATTTATGAGCGGCCAGGAGCGCAGAACTTTCAGTATGCCCTATATGTATCTGGACAGTTGAAATTTTCACAAATAATGTATTTTTGTTGCCGCTATAACAACGAATTGGTACTAAAAACAGAATACAATAAATATTTAAGGGGGCTCCAATACAATAACCGTGATTTCTTGCCGTTTTTTTATCTTAAATATTGTGTCTTATGTTGTATAGATTAATATTTTACGGTATAAAATAGTGTCTAATGTTGTTATAGATAATGATATGGAATCCTTCGTGCGCGAGTCCGACTCGCACTTGGCCGGTTATTTTTTTTTTATTTAGTTCTTGTTGTAATGTCATGCGTGTGTTGTAGTGAATTAACTTTCACAGCTATTTATTTGCACTCGCTCGATGAATCAGAAAACACGCTTACCGAATACAGACAGAATGGTAATCTAATGAAACGTCTTTTCGGTAGATTAATTTTTGCGATGCAAACAAATCTATACCAAATGTTATTGGGTGAAGTATTCAAAATGACGTGTACGCAAATGTTTGGTGGTCGTTTAAACTTATAGCTGTCATCTATAACAGTTGTTTTTTCAGTGTAAAATAAATCTAGCCACTGACGCGTTCACTTATGAATACGGTATTTTACTGATTTTTTTTTATTTCTTTAAAATGTTTTTCGAAATATTAGCTACACAAAACAAGTTTTCATTTTGAATTATCTTGAATATTTTCAAAGATATAGGACTTCAAACTTTATAATTAGACAAGGACAGGACGCTATCTTAGTGACGTCAGTGTGTTAGTAGCGTCATAGTCACGCCATAGAAGATTTCGTTTTAGAAAGAGACAGCTATAGTCAAAATCAAACAGACTATAATTCTTTTATTATAAAACAGATTCAAATTATTTTTTCACATTTGGTATTCTTAATTGCAATATTTTTTAACGACATCATTAAATATCTACATTTCAACAACAGTAAAATACCCTATAATGATAGATATTTAAAAACAAGATTTCACTAAAAAGTATTTAATTAATTTTGTTGCCAACCAAACCTAATCTGAAAAAAAGTTTTATTATTTTTATAAAAAAAATCAATTCGAAACTATAATATTTTTACTGTAAGTATATACTTTACAACTATACAATGTAGCACGAAAGTCAGCATCCCCATTCCAACAAACTTCAAAAGTATCTCAGTCAATGCGTCTTGTAAAGTTGATCACTTTTTGGTATGGCGCAATCATTGGTTTTTACTATGACCGAGTCTTTGGCATCATTCACATTGCAGTACTTACTTCTTTTTTTTGTATGGTGCCTCAAATGTGACTTTCGTGCAAAGCAAATGTCTGATGTTAAAAATATCTTTGTTAATGGGTTTTGACTCCAAATCAACATAGAAAAGAGGCAGAGGCTCTTTGGTTATTCTATATTTGACATTTACTATTTGCCGGATGTCGTATCCTTTCTCTTTGAGGTGTGAGGTTTCCGTCGTCCAGTGTACAACTCTTAGTACGACACGGTATGCTCTATCACTCTTATGCCCGAATACTCGTACGCTACTTATCTTTGGGAGCGTCTCAAACATCGCCCTGTCACTTTAAATGTCAAAAGTATGAAAGAGATGGCATGATGTTTGAGACGCTCCCAAAGATAATTTGCGTTCGAGAATTCGGGCGTTAAGTTTGTATGTGTAGTGGCTTATGTCCTTGTATTAACGTCATTTGGCATTAGTTTGACAATCTGGTCTGAGAGTTGTCATAGTGTACTGAGCGTCTTCGGTAACTTTATTGAGTTCATCTCTGAGCTGCTTTATGTCCTTTACGCCAGTTACAAATATAGGCTCAAGTTTAGGAATTTATTATTTGGCCTTCTCTTCCATTTCATCGTTTCCGAGCAGTTCAAATCAAATCAGTATTCTGACTAGCTTACTCCACTTAGTAATCTTAGTTATATTTTAGAGTTTTGGACTGGTGGCTTTTCTTTCCCTGCTTTATGGGACTTTATACAATTGCCATTCATTTGCGTTTCCTTTGTTATCATTTTCCTTATATTCAACAACTTTCTCCGGATTGGCTGTTTCTTGTTCAGCGCTTTCGCATTCTGGTTCTTTTGTTAATTAATTGAGTTTGACATGCGTTAATTGTGTAGAGTTTTGAAATTAGTTTAATATTTTTATTATTGTTTTCTAATTCATCCTTAAAAATTGCAACGAGTAAGGACGATTAACAGGTCGCTAGGAAGGTGACGCCTATTCTCTCTAGAAGGCTTCTTCAACGGCGTTTGCCAGGTCCGCCGAGGTTGATCGCTAGAAAACTGGTCTCCCACCAGCCATGCAGTCTTTTGGTGTGGATTTCACCGTAGACTTGGGGTTATTTTTATACAGGTTTTCTTCCTCATGGCCCGGGCGATTAAGATGAGACCCACGGTTCCAAAGCCTACCTACCTACATCAGGACAGGCTGGTTAAGCCTTCAATTTCGGGTAAATTAACCGCCTCCCGAGACCTTTTACAGCTGGTTCAGTCTCCTCTCAGCCAACCCTCCTCCTTTCACATACGGGCTTGGGACCGTCATTGGCGGAGTTAAGTTAAGAAGGCGGTTTTAACTTTAATACTTCGTTTCACACCGCAAGCGACATCACTTGCCTCTTTCTATCCGTCACTCGCAGTATGAAATGACATTTCACGTCACATCGCTAGGCTCGTTAGCTCGCTCGTCAGCTAGCTATGTGGCCTACGCGTAAATACAACAAAATCACTACATAGTATAAAACAAAGTCGCTTTCTCTTTCCCTATGTCCCTTTGTATGCTTAAATCTTTGAAACTACGCAACGGATTTTGATGCGTTTTTTTTTAATAGATATAGTGATTCAAGAGGAAGGTTTATATGTACTTTTTATCCCGATATTCCCACGGGAACGGGAACCACGCGGGTGAAACCGCGGGCGGCCGCTAGTAAATTATAAAATTATTTTCAATGGACGTTATAAGTTTTAGCTTTTTAGGATGACTTCATTGCTGTCAAGAAGGTTTATAAGGATGCTACTTCCTATTCCTAGTTCATGCAACTGTTGACAAACTTTCAGTACTACTGCCATCCTGACTATCATTAGATGTTTTGGATTTCTCTAATTCACTTTCTTTGAGTTTCTCTTCTTTCGCTTTCAACTCCATTTCCACTCTAGTCCATATGTCTATTTTGGTAAGTTCTTTTTGTTTGGGAGCTTCTTTCCGCTCCGAATACATTTTCGTCAGATCATCAGCATATTTTGACGGTACTTATTCCGCCACGTGATATGCGGTAGTGTCGACCTTTTGCTGTCATCGCTCGGGCAAGCGCTCGATTTGTGGCTTACTCTTCTTGAACGGATGCTCCTAAGCTTAGAACAGGCCCTTTTGGTTTAGCCGATATAACATGACATGTTTAGTTGCCGCCGGTTTTTCTAACCAGTTTGTTACTTTTTCTATGCATTGCCGAATCTCAGAATCTCTGCAAGACTGGCTCTCATTCGGACTTCGTGGCGACGGGCTGGGCGAAGACGTTTCGTTAGAGGAGCTTGTATCAACTTTAAGATTATCACTTGAACCCTTTTCTGTATCCTGCGAAGGAGTGGGTGCATTTTCCAATAGGACTTTCTGCTCTTCGGGCATTATTTTACTGAGACCGCTTCTTCTAAGGGGCATTAGCTGAACATCTTTCAAAATATTGCGGTGTGAATAATACAGGTTTCACATTGTTTTCTGATGTTGTCGTCGGTATTGGTGATGGTGAAGCCAATTTGCTACAAAACATCATAACTCCTAATTGTTGAGGAGTTTTACCTCTCATCATCAGCTCACCCTAATAACCCGAAAGAATATGACTATCGCTCCATACGTACGAACAGTACTTAAAGAACTATTCTCCAACTCCTAAACAGTTAGGAGTTGTACCTTCCATCACCAGCTCATCACCATGAGATACGCGTAAGGCTTGCCTATAAAATTTGAGGATTTCCCTCGATTTCCCTGGGATTACACCATCTGACCCTGACTTGGTAAAAGTGGGATCAAGTCAGTAGTACCTATATACTGAGGGCCTAATCTGAAACGTTAAACCCGAAACTTCGTTATACCCGTCCCTTTCACTCTCCAGTTGTGACAGAATCGAGGGAAAGGGACGGGGCTATCCGAAGTTTCGGATTTGCGTTTCAGAGTACGGTTCCTGTTTCGAAATTTTTTTTATTGTAAATTGGTCCCCAATTGACGATGAATTCGCCGGGCATACATAGAAAAACCAACGTCTAAATACGCATTATACAGCATAACTCCAAAACTTCTCGTCAGTTCTTGATCAAATTTGAATGGGACAGCACGAGAAGCGTGACCTTTCAAAGAAAAAAATAATTAGATTTTATATTATTTTTATGCAATCGCAATGCAATTTTGTAAGTATAGGAAAAATGTGATAGTAAAAAACCACGAGCCCTATAAGTAGCTTCCATCCCGCCTGAAAGCTACTTATAGGGCTCGTGGTTTTTTTTTACTATCACATTTTTCCTATAAAAAAAATAATTATCCAAATCGGTTAATTAAAAAGATCTGAGGTAACATACATAAACAATAAAAAATTAAAATACAGTAGAGTTGAGGACCTCCTCTTTTTGAAGTCGGTTAGTAAAAAAAGGAAAGAGCGAGACTGATAAAACAGGTCTACGGAACCATGTAGTTCAGCATATGAACCCAAGTATAATAACCGTGGAACGAACCTCTTTCCGTTAGCTTTATTCCCATTGGGGCTTACGTGTTGCTATAAAAAAGAATAACGTTTTAATTTGGGCTCTTCGTAGGTTTCGGAAAGCAATTTAACATGTGAATAAGTTGGACAGATTTATATTTATACGTCTGAGAAAACGTAATTGATTTTATTCTTTCTTTGCCGTTTCTTTACAGATAGGTTTAAAATGTCTTACCGCTTTATAGCCTGAGAAAATGTGTATTCATTTATCGAAACGAATCAATTTCGAAAAAAAATCATAGCAATAAGCTAAGTGTATTTCCATAGGAGCTAACGTGTTGCTATAAAAAAAATTACGTTTTAATTTAGGCTTTTCATGGGTTTCGGAAAGCAGTTTAACATGTGAATAAGTTGGTCAGATGTGTGTTTATCCGTCTCAGAAAACGTAATTGATTTTATTCTTTCTTTGCCGTTTCTTCACAGATAGGTTTTAAATGTATTGGCGCTTTATAAAGGCTGTTTATATTGGCTAAGAAATCTGAATGTTGACATTTAATAATTATGTATCCGCCTATTTATAATGACCGCCATACGATAAAATATATAACGTGAGAAAATGTGAATTATTTTTACGAATCAAATCAATTTCGAAAAAAAAATCGTAATATTCGTTTTATGGCTGTTCAAAGTCATTATATGTTTTGTATGTAAACGTTAGTTCATATTCGATTTCATAGATAGCGTTATCCAGATCTGAATCTCGCTATGGTTTTGCTTGCCGATTACATAGTATCTGGCTATTTGAAATTTTAATACACACTCTTCAGAAGCTAGAAACATTTGTTTTATTTGTAAATAGTCACCAACAAGTTTTTCAGCTCGATATTCTTGGGACACTTAACATTGGTCCTTCGAGCCGGATAAGGGCTACCTAGAGGAATTTTCTGGCCGTTTTCACGCCAACAAGTTGACGGATCGCAAGCGCCCTCTGGTGCCAGGTTCTGAGGATCGAGTTTCAACCTCGAAACGAACCATAGGAGACTAGTGGCGCCGCGGAAGCAGTTGGATTCGGTACGGAAGGAAGGCACATGCGGTACAAACAGTGAGTGGCAATTTGAACCTTATTTGTATGGACTTTAGTGGTGTATTAGATTTAGGACTTAGGATATTTTAGTAATAATTTGTATGTAGTTAGGACTTGTAAAATTTTAGGTGAAATTCTGTATTGACGGGGAATCCATGCCCGATTTTTTCTAAGTGTCAAATTCTCAAACACTTAGAAAAAAATTCAATATTTTTCTGTGGACTTAGAATAATTTTCATATTTTTTTGTACTGAATTTTTCGATTTATTCTAAGTTGTAGTTTCAATACTTTGTAATTGTACGGTGTTAGTGTGTGTTAATTGTTAATGTGTTAGCTTATAAAACAACAACATTCTATGTTTGAAGACAAATCGTTTCACTCTATTCTAAGTAGTTCTGATATCAATATGGAAGCCTTATCTAAGTTGCAGGAAGACGTTCAATGTACCATTTCTAAGGGAAAAGTTAATTTTAAAAAGTCACCCAAAGAACGTCTTACTCAAAGCTACATAGAGACTCGTCTAGAGAACTTTGAGGAACAATGGAAATATTTTGTCGACACACACCGTACTATGCTAACTGATGTAGATGACGTAGAGTTCAAAGATTCGGATTATTATAAAAATGATATGTTTGAAAGCACTCAGGAAATATATTGCGGTTATAAGTCGGAGTTGAAAGACCCATTACAAAAATTTATTAAGTTCCAGAAGCAAGTAGTCGAAGATAATTTTCAATTAAGCAGTTCTCATTCCTCGTCTAGTTTTAACGTCAAGTTACCTAAAATAACCATTCCTACCTTTAGTGGGAAATATACAGAATGGACTACTTTTAAAGATTTATTTGTTTCGCTTGTTCACAATAACGTGAATTTAGGAAATGTTCACAAGTTGCATTACTTGAAAGCTCATATGTCGGGAGAAGCTGAACAGTTGTTAAGACATGTACCGGTTACTGAAGCAAACTACGTTGAGTCTTGGTCACTTCTAAATAAACGGTACAGTAATAAGAAGTTTCTTTCCAACTGTTTACTTAAGCGTCTCATTGGTCAGTCGAGTATTACAGTAGAGTCTTCCAGTGCGATTAAATCCTTATTAGATACAACAGTTGACTGTCTGAACGGGTTAAAGAATTTGGGTCTTTGTACAGACTCATGGGATGCGATTGTTGTATTTTTGATCAGTTCTAAATTAGACGCAGACTCTCGCAAATTGTGGGAGGCCCAGATAAGTACATCGGATGAGTTCCCGTCCATGCACCAATTTAAAGAGTTTTTAGAGCACCGCTTCAGGTCTCTAGAATTTTTACCTAGACCTCCGAAACAAAATATTACCAGTAATAACTACAACAACTCTAATTTTAATACTAATGTCCACCACGCCACTGCAGATACGAGTTTAAATTGTATTTTTTGCTCAGAAAGCCACAAACTAATTAATTGTAAAAGCTTTGCAAAGGAAACTGTTGAAGCACGTCGTAGTTTCGTTCAAACGAATAGCCTTTGCTTTAATTGTATGGGTCCAAACCATTCTGTGTTCACATGCCGTCAAGCCTCTAGGTGCCGTATATGTAAAAAGAAACATCACTCTCTGTTACATTCTCAGAGTGTCCCAAAGTCAACGGAAAACAATGTCGCTGATCCATCCGTTGAGAAGAGTGCCAAAGTTGTAGCTACTTCCTCGTCTGGTAGCTCTAACGTCACTGAGGAAGTTAATAACGTCGTAGCGTGTCATTCAAGTGCTCATAGTCAAATTCTCTTGGCTACTGCGTTAGTCCGAGTACAGTCAAAGTCGGGAAATCACTGTACTCTGAGCCTTGATAGACCAAGGATCTCAGGCTTCTTTTATTACTGAAGCTGCTGTTCAAGCACTCGGTCTTCAAAAGATGCCAAACAAAACCTTTATTTCAGGTGTTGGTGATCACAGTGACTCAGTATTATCTAAGTCATCAGTTTGTATCAAACTGCGGTCAATACATGATCTCAATTTTGTTGTAGGCGTCAGGGCTCATGTGTTAAATAAGTTGACATCAGTGGTACCATCTGAAAAGGTAAAGTTGGAAATGTATCCTCAGTTAATAGGTATACAATTAGCAGACCCCAATTTCCATAATCCAAATAAAATTGATTTGTTGCTGGGAGCTGATATTTTCGGTCAGATTATAGGTGAAGGTTTAATCAAGGGTCCTCCAGGTACTCCAGTAGCGCTGAATACTAGGCTTGGATGGATTCTATCTGGCCAGGTTTCTTCGAAACCTATGGGCAGTTTCCAGTCTTCAAATGAAAATAGGGTTATCAACATGCATACCACTGTTGATAACGATGAAGTATTGAAAAGGTTTTGGGAATTGAAGGCGGAGCCCCCATCTTTAACGGGATATAAGATTGTAGACAGCAGTGGCATGGCTCACGTTAATAATCAAAAACGGGGGTTTCATCGGAAAATCAAGTATCGATACCGCGTTTAGAATCATGTGGTCCTATTCAGCGGTCAGCGGTCTTATTGGCAAAGTTGTAGTCAGAAGTGTCTGAAGTACTAGAGGTTTCGCGTAGTCATGTCCATACTTGGACTGACTCTCAGGTGGTTCTAACAAGGCTTAGTAGCCACCCTAGTCGATGGAAGACTTCATTGCCAATAGGGTTCCTGAGGCACTCACCTTGTTTGATAGGTAACAATGGTCACACGCTCGCTCCTCTGAAAATCCCGCAGACTGTGCATCGCGTGGCATTCAGCATAGAAATACCAAAAAAACGAAATTCGTGTCGTGAATAACTTTTTTGACGACTACATCACACTGTGGCAATGAAGAATTGAGCTCTAGTTGGTGTAACCATATCACGACGGACAGGTTGTAACATATGATTGTATTGGCGCTTTATCACTTGAAACAATTTTAAATTGTAATGAGAAGTTAAATAAAAAATATATTAAATAAGTTACACTTCTATCTTTGTTAAATCGGTGTCTACGGAAAATTTATCTAACGACCTGCATAACGTTTATTTGTAGGTAAGTCTGTCTAGAAGCCATGTATTTAGATAGGTATATATGTCAACGGAAAATAACAAAAATCGTAAATTTATAAATTTCCTTATAAAAAAAATAACCACGAATCTATCACGTGTTCTACAGGACTTCCGTTTTATAATTTTCCTAGGAAATTTATAAATTTGCGGTTCTTTTTATTTTCCGTGACATATATTATATATTATGTGCATGTTACCCACAACGTGGTTTCTTCGCAGGTCAGACAGCAACGCCGACGAGAACACAATTTTCACAGGTAATTGAAAGCAAATCCTTCAGCAACCGAGCAATATTCGAAGCCTATTATGTTAAAAACCAAAATAACCCTTACAAGCTTCGTGTTAAAGCCGTTTATTGAACACGCTGGCGTCGGATCTCTAAAAGGTTATTGTCGAGGCGCGTTACACAAATAAGATGGAGACGTTTAACTCGGTTAAGAAGATATCAATCGCCAACGATGTTTGGAAACGGAATTGATCAGTGAACGTGTTCTGAAGTGAAAAATATAAGGTGTTGTAAAAATATATAGTCGACGGAATTTTAAGGGGTCAATGTACTCATGCATACAAACAACTTTAACCATGAGTAATTCAAATCAATTTTAACCATGAGTTCCAACATTGAAATCGCGAAAAAAAACAGCCTTTCCATAAAAAAATTGAAATAGAATACTTAGATCAACATCAATATCTTATATGTGTTTGTGAATATTTTGAATGCAAACTGCAGACCTCGCTGTCATAGTCAAGGTACTCTTAGTTTTGCACTGAGAGCTATCGCTATGAGCACATACAACAGAATACCTAAAAGTAAATCTAGTAGAAACGGAAAACGAAGTGGAGCTTCTTTATTGAAAACTATGTGTGGAATCGATATTATTAGAAAACTTTCATAAGATTAAAGATAAGTTCCTAAAAACTATTTAACTATTCAGAGCACTTTTGTGGGATTTAAATTCTCTGACAATTTGCAACGTTGCAAAGTTGTGAGACGGGCCGATTTTCTAATAGGCACTTCATTTTCAATATTCTTTAAAAAAATCTTTCAAGTGCGAGTTGAACTCGCCCATGAAGGGTTCCGTACCCACTTAACGTACCTATTGGTTAAACCTAGCCAAAATTCGACTATAATTTTTCGTCAGCAAAATATAACTTTGTTTTTCATAGAATTTGTGTGAATGACAAAGTTACATTTGCAGCTTTTGAAAATGTGTTATATCTCAAAAAGTACACACTATATCTCATTCAAACCAATTTTCGTTGAAAGTTTTTATTAAGATCTACAGCATATATTTACCACTTTGGAAGACTCTATCTTTCAAAATATTGACTTTGAGAAAAAAATATTTGAGATACCTTGATGTCATTTTTAAAGACCTATCTATAGACACCGCACACGAATATAATTGATAAAAATAAATGTTTAAGTGTCATCTATGTATGGAGAGCCCCCCTTAGTTTTTTATTTCTTTTAATTTTTGTAATTAAATCTTAAAGCGGTTCATAGAATACATCTACCTATTAAGTTTCAACTGTGTAGTCTTAATAGTTTTGGAATAAAGTGACTGTGACATACGGACGGACGGACAGACAGAGAGACAGACATGACGAATCTATAAGTGTTCCGTTTTAACTCATCCGTTACTGAAATTACTGGGCGCAAAGAAGCTAAGGCGTGTGTTTTTTTTGGGAGTGTATGGGAGCACTAAGAGGATTTTTGGAAATTCTTCCCATAAAAAAGGGGTTCAGAGTTTGTATGAAACTTTTGTAAATATTTCAATTCCATGTGAACGAGTTGGCTGGCGGTGCGCTAGTCTATACAAATAAATAAAATTGGAGTGTCTGTTTGTAATATTAAAATAACCGCTTTTTACTACATGCATATGATTATGTATACGGTGCATATACCTTTTTTTTTTTAAATTTTTGTCTGTCTGTCTGTCTGTCTTTCTGTCTGTCTGTCTTTCTGTCTGTCTCTTTGTTCCGGCTAATCTCTGAAACGGCTGGGCCGATTAAGACGGGACTTTCACTGGCAGGTAGCTGATGTAATAAGGGCTACTTTTTATCCCGGAAAAATATCACATTCCCGCGGGATAACGTCGTGTAGTCCACGCGGGCAAAGCTGCGGGCGGCCGCTAGTTTGAAATAAGTATAAAAACTATTTGACAAATAACTCTTTACAAAGCCATCGCACTGTTTTTTTTGGTGTTACCAAATGCTGCTTCTGCGCAGACCGTGACAAATTGCGATGAAAGCGATAGTTTAGTTAGTGCTTAAATAAGTTTATACATTTTGTCAACTCTGTCACAGCCCCGGTAGCCGTGATCGTCTAGTGGTTAGGACCCTACGTTGTGGCCGTAGTAACCCAGGTTCGAATCCTGGTCACGGCAGTGATACACTGTCGCGGCGGGGCTTTATTTTTCTTTTAAACATTTTGCGGTTAAGGTCACAACACTCAAGTCAAGAGTAACACTCAGGAGCACTTTAATTACCTATATCAAACTTTTGCCCGCGGCTTCACTTGTGCTAAAAAGAGGACAACTTAAAAAGCGCTTTATACTTATCCAGCAAAGTCTATCGGCGACATAAATCTATTTGTTAATACAGTAAATGCACTTATTCAAAAGAAAAGTTTTCTGGTACAATCAGCTCGCTGAGACCTTTCTAACGGTATCTAAACCATATATTTAAGACTAAAAGATCGCCCGTTGATGATGATTCCCATTCCCGTACAAAAATCAGGACCAAATTCATCCTAACCTACTTCAAATCATGTCCTGACTGTATGTAAAATTTCATAGAAATCTGGTGAGCTTTTTTCAAATTTTTGGGCATATTATATTAGTTTTTATTAATATTATAGACGATACGCGTTGCGGCACAGGCTGGTAGGAAAGGATCATCCTTTCACAAATAAATATATAGAAATATGTGGACCCTGAATTGTCTTAGTGTCAATGTTAAGCTTTATGTGGCGGCTGAACATTGTGTATACATAAAGTCCATATTATTTGTATTTAAAAGCAGTAGTCAGTCATCATTGGTATCTAGATGCAGAATTTACCGTTAAATAATGTGATTGCCATACTATACAAATTCGAAAAGAGAAAAACTTTGAATAAAATTCTTACTGCAGTTGCACATTTAACATTGGTTGCACCGCAGACCAAAATTCTTAAGAATACTCGTCAAATAGTGTAAGTAGAAGTTAAAGCGAATGATAAAGAAAGATTTCGTAGGATTACTGCTATCTTCAATTTAGACAAATCTTTAATTTTATTTGGCCTGTTTCCTGCCGACGGATTTTCAGGATCAGAGCGGCTCGATTATCAAGTAAACCCTCTGTAGCTGTAAGCTGTCTATTAAATAGAATTAAGTTTACGGCTTTATATAATTTATTTACTGTTTATTTTAATTTCCTTACATATACTTGTTTCTATTTAAAAAAAACTCTCAATCAATCTGTATACGATATCCTTTTTACGATCTTTGCCTTTGAAATCTATCACTTTACATGTTTTACTTGCGACCTCTATTTATCTACACTCATGTTATTCGTGTTGTAGATATTACTAGTATTTGAGCATCTTCAAAACGAGGGCAAAATTATTATTCTACTTTCTTTGGTTCTAATGCTATTGTTGAACAAATTGACCCCCTTCGAGGGCTATCGATGATAAGAAAAGAAATCAAACAATAATACCAATGTAATTATTAAGGTTTTTGTAGCAAGGTTGTACTCTATGAAAATACCTCAAATCTGATTTGAGGTATTTTCATCGATGAAATTGTCCATAGATCACGCTCTTAAAGTTTGATTACTACTTACCGGGACACAGTGTCATGTCACAGCATACAACAAGCTGTAATCCCACTGGATTGCAGCTTGTTGTATGCTGTGCATGCATAATATGAATAGTACCAATATTCAACATTTGGCTGATTTTAATTATTACAAGTTAACTCGTACAATAGATAGGTGCTGGAAAGAGATAAGTCTACGTAGAGGTATTGTCAGAGTTTCCCTACCACCTTCTACTGATACTAATCGAATTAAAGTTCAAACTGTGACAGAAGAAGTCTGCCTACTCCGTTAATGGTAGTAGAAAACAGCTCGTCTGGCGTGCCGGATTCAATATTTGGCTGATTTTAATTATTGCAAGTTAACTCGTACGATAGACAGGTGCTGGAAAGAGATAAGTCTACGTAGAGGTAAGTTCAAACCGTGACAGAAATAGTCTGCCTCCGTTAAGGTTACGATTCCCCAAAATAGGGTATTTTAAATTATGGATTACTCGCAATCCACAAGTACTTAAAATTTGTAAAAAATATATGTTACTTTACAGATATTTATCTAGTGCTTCCGGCCGTTTTTTTCGATTGGTGATACTTTACTGTGTAAAATAAAATCCCAAACATCCGTCTAATCGTAATCCAAATATCCTATTACTTGCAGTATACTTGGTTTTAGTTAATGAAAAATATTCGAAAATAATTGACTTTGAATAGCCGAGGGATTCCGGCCGTCTTAAGTTTAAAATTTTTATAATTTGATTTTTAATTGAGTTTTAAGTGATTGTCGATTCGCGGGGCGCTCGCGAGTTCAAAGTTCACTGCCGGCTGCCGCTGCGTCCGCGTGAAGTGTATCGCGCGCGGCCGAGCAAGCGTTAGCGTACCTATTTCGGTCGGGAATCATCGCCTTAATGGTAGTTGAAAACAGCTCGTCTGGCATGCCGGGCAATAAACCGCGAAAAGCAGGCAACTGCGGTCGAATTCAAGTTCAAACCCGGACAGAAGAAGTCTGAGTTCAAACCGTGACAGAAGAAGTCTGCCTCCGTTAATGGTAGATGAAAACAGCTCGTCTGGCATGCCGGGCAATAAACCGCGAAAAGCAGGCGCCTGCGGTCGAATTCAAGTTCAAACCGTGACAGAAGAAGTCTGCCTCCGTTAATGGTAGATGAAAACAGCTCGTCTGGCATGCCGGGCAATAAACCGCGAAAAGCAGGCGCCTGCGGTCGAATTCAAGTTCAAACCGTGACAAAAGAAGTCTGCCTCCGTTAATGGTAGATGAAAACAGCTCGTCTGACATGCCGGACAATAAACCGCGAAAAGCAGGCGCCTGCGGTCGAATTCAAGTTCAAACCGTGACAGAAGAAGGTTGAGTTCAAACTGTGACAGAAGAAGTCTGCCTCCGTTAATGGTAGTTGAAAACATCTCGTCTGGCATGCCGGGCAATAAATCGCGATAAGCAGGCCAGCCTTTACGACGCCTCGCTTTATAGCCCAGAACAAAACGATACTTATCCTCTGTTTTTAATTCCACTTCCATTTACTGCTGGTATGGAGTGCACTGTGGACTATAATGCATCGGAAAATAATAAATCTGCGCAAACTACTACCCATAAAATAACGATTTATCTTTTATTTATGCATATCCAACAGATATACGTTTGCACATTTAATTAGAGCGTAAATATAAATGCAAGTAAATGTTAGTTACGGAACAAATATAATCGTTACTTACGATAAAATATAAAAGAAATGCTATAGAAAACTTTTGATTAACATTCTCATCTATAAAAATATCATTTTTTTATTAAATTTAGGATTGGATTTATTTTGAAGATTATTTTTCGCTTTGGAAGTTAGCATCGTATTTGGTTTCAAAGGCTGATTATTCACGTCAAACTTTTATTAGTAAAATGAAGATCCATGCAACGGGGTGCTACAGGTATTCGAATCAAACAGACTCAGGTTAATTTTGTAAGGACCTAAACGTACAGAAGAAACCTTAAAACAAAGCCTAACCCACATTGCCAAAATAATTAAGAGAAATAAAACAATGTATGCAAAAATAAAGCCCCGCCGCGACAGTGTATCACTGCCGTGACCAGGATTCGAACCTGGGTTACTACGGCCACAACGTAGGGTCCTAACCACTAGACGATCACGGCTACCGGGGCTGTGACATGATCAACAAAATACTGAACTGAATCCAAATCATGCCTTGCTTTTACTGAAATTCGTCACAGTATGCGCAAGCACAAGACTTGATCAATATAAAAAGTAACCATCTTTTTGTCACGGTAATTACTTCAGACTTGAAAGAAATGAATATCAAATAAAAACAATATTTAATTTTAAATCTCTCCATACTCATAACCGCTATAGGTAGTAGTGATATTTTTATTTCCAAGAATATAGGAGTAAATAATCTTGTCTTACTTTCACTGAGTATGTGCAATCTCAAGACTTGATCAATAAAAAAGTAAGTTACGTCTTTTCACGGTAATTATTACTTCAGAATTTAAAAATAGGTATAACCACGGTATAACAATAAAAAACAAATAAAAACACTAAGTATTTAAATATTCTAAGCCTCTCCATACTAATAACCAATTTATAAAGTAATTTGGTCCGTATGTCCGTTGTTCTGTTCGTCGAAAATTGACAAAGTGCACAGGGAGTGATCCAGAGTGTGTGGAGTGATCCGAGTAGTGGTGCGATTCTTTTTTTTAATTTTTCAATTAAGGTTGAGGTAACAACACATTTGAGCGTCAAATATGACGGTTTATGGATGTTCTACCGCCACTTCACATTTATTTAACATTGGAATACTAATTTTAAATTTTTCAATAAGTAATAATAAAAATTGCATTGTGAATGCAAAAAAGTAAAAATTAAATAACGAATATGTTTGTCAAAATTAGTGAAAGTCAACAAAATAAAAACAGCAAAGTAGTGCATGTTAAATTTGTGATTGAATTTTTGAGAATCTTATTCCCACAGATGCGCATTTAGCGTGGATGACGAAGTCGCATTCAGTATCTCAGTAGTTATAGTTATAACTAGCGGCCGCCCGCGGTTTCACCCGCGTGGTTCCCGTTCCCGTGGGAATATCGGGATAAAAAGTACCCTATGTGTTATTCCAGACCCAGATCCTTTCAGTAGTTTTTGCGTGAAAAAGTATTAAACATCCATACATCCATACCCACAAACTTTCGCATTGATAATAAACTACACGACGCTATCCCAAGTGAATGTGATGATAAAAAGTAGCCTAAATTACTCCTTATTACATTAGCTACCTGCCAGTGAAAGTCCCGTCAAAATCGGTCCAGCCGTTTCAGAGATTAGCCGGAACAAACAGACAGACAGACAAAAATTGTAAAAAATGACATTTTGGTATGTGTACCGTATATATAATCATATGCATGTAGTAAAAAGCGGTTATTTTAATGTTACAAACAGACACTCTAATTTTATTTATTTATTTAGTTGTATGGATTATACATAGAATAATACATAATATAACTGTAATAAATATATACAGAGGAACCCGTGGCACAATGGTTAGCGCGCGTTGTTGGTCCCAGCTGCATTTGCAGCTCCAATCCGCATTGGGTCCGCGTGGCGGGTCATGACATGACCCATTCTCCTTATCCATCCATAAGGAAGGCCTGTGCCGCAGCAGTGGGGACATTAAATGGCTGATGATGACAGACATAGAAGACAGTCACTAAAAATACCAGGCCAGGATTCCCCCCCTAGTATCTATCAGGAAAATACGTGCGTGGCTTCCAAAAAAACATTACACAAGCGATACCTATTATTTTATCAATCCGTTGTTTTCGTCTTCTATCAACAGATAAAGGCGCTACTCGGAAAAAGTATGGACTCTTTGATATAAAACTATAGGACGGTTAGAGTTGTTATAAATCTGGTAATAAGATATATATTTCTTCATACCTTTATCTAGAATCGTATAGTTTCAGAAACACGATTTTATGATTTTGGCTCGACATTTTTTATTTTCGAAGATACCTCTAAAAAATAAGAAATATCAAGATTATTCTTAAATGATGAGGATACATATACTATTGAAAATTGGTTTAATTAGTGGACACCAGTAATATTTAGGATAGTATAGAAGCATTTTTTTAAAATCGCTATAGTTTTTGAATACGAAGTGATTTTGTGTTTTTTTGCGTAATCGGCAAAATCGGTCTCGCTCCCGCGCGCGTCGTTTTCTCATTGCTATCTCGCTTTAGCATAATTTTTCCGAGTATTGCCTATTTTCAACGGTCTGTAACGTTACTTCAAAACTCCAAATGTCTGCGCTAGCAGACCCTTTATAAGTTATGTAAAAAAAACTGCTCAGTAAAAGTTTATTAAAAACTTTTATCAATTCTGCCCTCGTCTGTTGTGCCTTTCGCAGGCTTTTATAAAAGATATGGCTTTTTGAAATGATAATTATCATCATAATCTCAGCGGTATTACATTTTCAAAAGGATCTTCTTCAAAACCTTTTTTGCAAGACGAACCAACCAAAGTGTTATAATTTAAGTTGGGATTTTAAATTTTGTCATTTGTTATTGGATGTGAGTATGTGACAAATTAAGTAGCAGTCCCAATTGCTTGGGAGTAAAGCAAACTGTTAATTTTACAACCTTTTATTCTTCTACTTCTTATCGAGTCGATAGCAAACTAAAAACCTAAACAGTGTCGGACCAAAATTCGGCTACGCGGATCGCAGCATTGGTAATCTCCATTAGATCTTCCTGCGTGCAGCTGGTTGGACACGCAGGGCACGATGTCAGATATTCCATCGTCTGAGGAACATCACCACACCTACATTTTGACGACCGATTTGGCGCAGGGGTAGGCTACCCACCTTCTGCGCCAGTGGTCTCGGGTTCGATTCCCGAACAAGACAAATATTTGTGTGCATGAACATGTCTATTTGTCTTGGTCTGGGTGTTTACTATGTATATTAAGTATGTATTTACAAACAAAAAGTATTTAAGTATATATTTATCCGTTATCAAGTTTTCCATGATACAGTTTCTTAATGAAATTAACATGGGCTTAGATAATTGGTGTGAATGTAAAAAGTTATTTATTTATTTATTTATTTATTTACATTGAAGTATCGACGATGACGTCGCAACGACCAAGAATCCCCACCTAGACACGTTGTCTTTACTGCGGCTGACCATCGTTCGGAATCTATTTAGGGACTTCTAGGCAGGCCATGGTAACTCGTGTCCAGGCGGGAGGGTCACAGACGGTGGAACAAATAGGAAAGGAAGGTTGACACTCTCTCGCCACAGCCTACACCTTTCCTTCGACCGATCACCGCAATGAAGAGGGCCCACACACAGTTGTTAAAATTTTTGCGGCTTTTCAATCTTAATCTGCAGTGTACAATGTTTGTATGTCCATACGGATCAAATCTTGCAATCTAAATTTGGCCTGCTTCCCAGTGTCCGATTGAGCTGAAATTTTGCAGACAGGTTTGGATGATAATACAATATTAAAGTACAGCCAACAGAAAAGCTTGTCATACATATGAAATTATAACAAAAAACTTATTTTGTGTAGTATGTTCGCCATATCAGGGCCTTTTCCAAACCTCTTCTCGTGCTCATAGTGCGAACTGCGCTTTAAAGGCATGAAATAAAATGTACCACGACTAAAACGTTCTCAACTACCGCTGCAAAAACGACAAAAAGTCAGTTGGTAGGGAGGTACTAAACTGATAAACTGTTGGACAGATTGCAGCAAAAACGAGGAAACCAGCGTGGCGTGACCCCTGAGAAAGTGGTTTGACAAAATTTATTCGAATTTTGGTCACTGATATCAGTGCCCCGATAGCCGTGATCGTCTAGTGGTTAGGACCCTACGTTGTGGCCGTAGTAACCCAGGTTCGAATCCTGGTCACGGCAGTGGTACACTGTCGCGGCGGGGCTCTATTTTTTATATTTCTTGATTTGGCACAGTCGACAGCTCCTAAAACTTTACGCTTCCATTAATAAAACCGATTCTTTAACGTAAATAAGCGGTAAGGTAGAGCTCAAGGTTACTTACATACATAACTCTTAATTTTAATACAAAATTTTGCTACAATATCTCATGTTTATCTTTTTCTACTAATAGTAGTATCACTTAAAATAAGACTTTAGATAATTACAAAATGTGATAAAAAATGTTATCATAATGGATTATACCTAGCTAGTAAGTTTCCTTAAAATTTTTCAATGCGCCAATAGGAATGCATGACAATATTATTGCTCGTGATGACATTGTCATCACGAGCAATAATATGAAACAACATAGAACAATGTCATATTACAATGTGACATATTCTGAATGAATTCTTTGAAACTGATAGTTTATGTAGGTACTTCGTACCTATACTTCTTCGAATTACGAGATCAGCAACTTCATCACATAGGTACATGACTTCTTATTTCCTTTTACTCGTTTTTATAATTTCTATAAATATTTTTTCTTAGTTTAACTATAAGTAAATTTTATTAAATAACCACTCTTAAAATGATTGTTGTGTGTACCTGTAATATGCGAACATATTTGTACCAGAACCCTTGTATCCTTTGATGAGCATGAATAAGTAATTTGTATCGCTATTGTTATGTCTTTAATAAATAAATAAATAACGACATGTCCGGGTACCCGGACTCCGAGTGGGTATGAAACCGCGACCCCAACTACACTCGAAGATGTCGTATTCATTATACGACAACTTATAACATAACAGCAGACCATTTCTCTCTTCGCAACGATATCCCGAAATTATTAATGCGAATAATTTAATATCGACACCGTCCATTAGCGCCGCCAGAAGTCACAATCTCGTTATGGAGATTACCATTCAAACGGCAAATTTTATTTTGTTTCGTAGGAATTAGGTACAATTTTATGGAGGCTCGAGGAAAATTTGCTCCAGCTGTTTTGGGCATATTTTTTTTATTATTGGAGGCTTATTTCAATTCAATGGCGCTAAGTATATTGTAGAATTATTTTAGGTTGGACATTTACATACTTTTATTTTAATAATATAAAACGTTTATTAAATTATTTAAATAGTAAAAAATCATTTGTATTATGTAAACTTGTGTCCCAGGACTCCCAGGCGCTAGTTCTTTCCTAACTTGAAAGTAGTTTCTAAAGTGTAAGATCTAAAAAATTAAACCGATTCAAACGAAAACTGACAACAAAAACTCACTTCCCAAAAACAAGTAAATTTTTTTTTTTAAATTACTGAACTGAGAACCTCCTCCTTTTTTTTGAAGTCAATTATAAAACGTAATGTAACTGTGGTGAGGTTCTCATCACCCTTATCATGGAGGTGACAGACAACTCAATAGTTTTTAAGAAAAATATACATATACGGCCACCTTCATTTGCCTTATCTCAGTTTTATCGAAATCTTAAAACTTAAACGGCTAATAAGCGGTGTCAATTCTTCAGCCGATAATAGGGGTAACGGTAACATTAACAAAGTTGCATCACGATAAATTGTGAAAGCGCACTTAACTTGGCGTGAAATTAACTTCACTAAAGTGCTGCCAAAATTTACCAGTACTTCCACAGCCCCGGTAGCCGTGATCGTCTAGTGGTTAGGACCCTACGTTGTGGCCGTAGTAACCCAGGTTCGAATCCTGGTCACGGCAGTGATACACTGTCGCGGCAGGGCTTTATTTTTGCATAAGTCTTTTTATTTCTCTTCATTATTTTCGGCCAATGAGGGTTATGTTTTGTTTTAGGTTTACTCTGTACGTTAGTACTACACTTGGTACTTAGAGAATTAACCTGAGTCTGTTTGATTCGCGTACTCTGTAGCGTGGATCTTCATTTTACTGATAAAAGTTTGACGTGAAAAAACGGCCATTAAACATTTCCTTGAAACAAAATACGACGCTAACTTCCCAAATAACGGAAAATTATCTTCAGAATAAATTCTATCCCCATTTACAAGTATTCCTTCATACGTTGGAGAGGAAAATCATTACGAAACGAACCTCGTAACTGGATATCCGGCGAAGTTGCTAACGCCATTATCTTTGCTAATAATACGAGTGCCAAACTTGGGTGCCATGTTACTTTACAGTTAATTAGAATCATTAGCGAATTTCTGATTTGATTAATGTTTTCAAGCTAACTTTGGTATAGTTAGAACAAAGTTGTTTATCAAACCAAAGCGTCGAAACACTTAAACGAGTTACTCTGAAACCGTTGATTTTATGAGTTGAGTTACATTTATGTACATGGCGAAGAGGACCGCTACAGTTTAGCGGTCTCGCCAGTTCTAGGACAAAAAATGGAAAATTCATAATGACCAGGGTGCCTGTCTACCATCCACTTTAAGACAGCGATTCAAAAATAGCGCCATGCAGAATAGGTTCCTAAAATGAATTGCTTCTAATCGCGTAGTGGTTCATGGCCTATTCTCCTTATCCTTCTATAAGGAATGCCAGTGCCCCAGCAGTGGGGACATTAAGTGGCTGATGATAATGATGAAGTAGAAGTACTTAACAGGTACCAAATTATTATCAGTGCCAACATAATAAACATCTGCCGTTTCGCTACAATCACATGGGCGAGGTGAAAAGGGACCCCGAACATATTGTTAGGAAAATGTGGTTTCAGTCTGGAACTTGAACTGGAATTTTGATATTTGATTTGATCAAAAAGTATTTGTGGGTGCCACTACGATTTCCGAGTCCCTTTCAAAGTTAACGACGGATTTTGCACCCCTTCTGAAAAATCATCGATTCGATCGTAAAGTAAATGGTCGTCTTTCATTCACTGTTCTTCAAAAAGCAATGAACGGTCAATCCATATTATTATTATTTTGACTAAGGTTTGTGAAGTTAGGGCTTGTAGAATCAAAGCGTGTAGAGTTAGAAGCTTGGCTCTACATTGTGATATTTTTTTATATAGTGAAGTGAATGCGTTTACGCATACGCCGCCCGCGTACGGTGAATGCGGGCGATGGTAATGTGGGACTCGCCTATCCGCTTCCTGACCCCGCATCTAGTGACATGGACTCGATGGGGGGTCAGAAAGGGGGAATACCCACTAAACCCCTCACTACTTGCTCTCACCGCCGTCAGTAGGAGCCGACTGTGGAGGGTCCGAAACTACATTATGATCTGATAACTTTTTGAAAATGTATTTGGTGGGATTGATTTTTTCAATAATATTTTGTACCTACATACTCTATTTTTCTATCGTCACAAGGTATTAGATATACCAATCTCACCATTGTTATCAAGTAGGTAACTATTTCCTTTCTTAAAGCAAATAACTCATCTCCGTTTCTAATATAACTTGAATATAGCCCTCGGAGCTATTTCTTGAGTTAAATTGATTGACTTTTGGGTAACTCCTTGTTTTTGTAAGGGTCGGCAGGGATACTATTACAAAATTTGTACGAATTTAATCAAAACTAACGCAAATTTCTACCTCTTGGTTATTGTCCGTTCTGCGTGGAAAAGCTATCCCACAATATGTCAATTATTTCCAAAACCTTTTTTATCCCAGCGAATTATTATAACAACATGGATACTACATCAAAAATTAAGTCTGGAAACCCTAACCTAACCTAACATTTGGTACCTATTTAGTCCAAATTACCCAAATTTTTATCATTTTTTTAGGAAACAATTTTATTTTAAATAACCATTCGAACTAACAAACATTATACCAAACAACACGTCTTAGGACATATGACTTTAGGAGATTCAATAATTAGATTCGTAGGTATGTCGCATGACATACGAATTTTCGGACAAAAGACGATTAGGTAAAACAAAATTTTGGACGTTCGAACATTATGAATAATGAAGTTTACGAATTCGGACAAAAAAAATAACAGAAGAAAACGAATAGGTACCTACCTACCCATTTTGACAGTTAATTTTGTACGAGCGAGCGAGCAACTTGCTCGCTTACCTTACTATACTATACCGTTTACGCCGCCCGTGTACCCTAGGCTTAAGTACTGATCATCATCATCAGCTATACGAGACGCCCACTGCAGTGCATAGGCGTCCCCCAAGGCTCTCCATAACGATCGGTCATGCACTGCCCGCATTGGCTAAAATACTAATCGCTCCTAATTCATTTTTCTATAAATTTAACATCCCATTTTAAGGTAAGTCCCCCTTAGAAGTTAATCCCTCATGACCTTTTGTAATCAACAACCTAATACACTCAAAAATCTGAGTGAAACATCAGCAGATCTCTCTCTATCCACTGTCGCGTAATAAAATAAATGGACCGAACGACATCTTAAGTCCTCTGACGTCATCAAATTTTCACCCTCGAGAGAACAAAGGACAGGGGACTTACCACGAGCTGTTGAATAATATTAAAGTGATACTGTAAGCGAGATGGCGATAATAGGACACAGATATTTAGTAGCCTGGAGAGGAACATAGACAACTTTTTATCCCGGAAAAATATCACATTCCTCAGGATTACGTCGTGGACTACACGACGTTATCCTGCGAAACGTAATATTAAAGAAATCGATATCATTAAAGTCGTTATTGTACATGTTGGTGGAACGATAAATTAATGAATTTCGTGTTAACAATTTAGTAAGTAAGTGCTGGTGGAACAAATAATAATCGCTTGCGAGACCGCATCGACATGCGCGTACGGCTTACGAAACTAATTCTGCTTAGAAGTTGCGATGTGAGCCGATGGTAAGGCCTCAGATCTGTCTGCGATAGAAAGCTTGACGATAGCCTTTGGATCAAATGCAGAGTTTTATAAAGCGGATTCCAGTTGATGTCCTTATATTTCAGCGACCGCGAGTCGTTCTGCGTAAATGGTGGGTTGAGAAATTGAGATTGAGAGATATGGTATCAAGGTAAGCATTCGAGTTTAACATTGGCAGTTTTCATAATAATATGTGAAAAGGAAAAATCGCCAAGTAAATACTTCATTTTCAGATAAATAAAAAAAGTTTAAGATTTCGCAAATTAATACCGTAAGAATTAATATCATAAAAAGATTTTGACTACTTTCTGCATAATACTTGTCACGGTCTGCCTACCGCTGACATTTACGTAAATCTATACAAATGTATTATTTTTCTCTTTGATACAAAGCTTTTTAAGTACAATTTAAGAACTATCAAAGTAAGTTCGTTTGCCAAAAAAGATACACAATACCCTGCTGTCATCCCCTAACAATTATTTTCTCTTAGAAGAGAGCTAGGGTTTTCACTGTTTATTTTTCAGTTGATACACATAGCACTGCGAAGTTCTACATGTTATTTTAACCTAACTCTTGATGCGTAGGTAACTAGATGTGATTTCGTATGGCAATTGTTTAACGTGATATGTTGTCTTGTGTACATGAGTTCTGTGTTCCCAAAACAATCCATGTGTCAGCGTCATTCAAGCTCTTTGTTAGGAGCTTTGGCGTACGTCTACAGTACTTACAGAGTTATTGGATGCAATCCAACAGTATGTCGTCGTTTAGCAAGAACTATAACTTATTTGTGCACTTGAAAGTAGTTGAAAGCCAATGTGAGCATTTCCACGACTTAATTTCACTAAAAGCTACTTAAATGTTAAACATTTATGCGCGCTAGATCTCTCGTACGGTAAATAGAGTGTTTATGAATTATATTAGTTTTCTGAATAGGTAGTTATATTAATTAGATTCTAATGTTGGCCATTTCACTTTGAAGTGTTCAATTTGCAGAGATAAATAAAGTCCACACACACACACACAGTCATGTCGCACGCCTCGCGATGTCTCTACGCAGCTTTAAATGACATTACTATAAAGATTTTTGCTTGGTTTTTCAAATAGAATTCTTCATGATCGATACTTATTCTGTATATCGCACTAGTTATAGGTTTTGAGTCAAATATCAATCACCAATGATCCTGATATTCCAATTTTATATAATTAAAGTTATATTACGCCGATAATACGTGGAAATATAGTTTATGATTGAGTATAATAAAATTATAAATATATGTATGTTAGTCTGTAAGGTATTTATTATATGGGCCTGATTTTGTAAAATTTCATTGTGTTGCCTGAAACAAATGATTTCTTATTATCTCCTTTCATCATCATCATTTCAGCCGTACGACGCCCACTGATCTCCACAACAATCGGTCCTGCGCTGCCCGCATCCAGCGGCTTCCCGCGACCTTGACCAGATCGTCGGACCACCTTGTAGGGGGCCTGCCCACGGAACGTCGTCCGGTTCGCGGTCGCCATTCGAGAACCTTTCCGCCTCAACGGCCATCGGTTCTCCGCGCTATGTGTCCCGCCCACTGCCACTTCAACTGAGCAATCCTTCGAGCGATGTCGGTCGTTTTAGTTTATCTCCTTTACTACATTTAAAATACATACAAAATTATTATTATTACAACTCTTCTTCAACTTCTTATTCGTGCACGTTTGAGATACCTTAAAAATTCATCGAATATGAAACCTTTTACTGTAATCAATCGTTATTCAGTTAGACAAAAATTGTGTCAAGATACAAATATCTCTTGCAAGTATTATTTAAATTTGACTTTACAACTAACAGTTCACGTAGCTGCATCGATGGAGCCGGCATGCGGCAGTAACGCAATTTGTCAAAGAAGTGAATTCGAGCAAACGTCGTTACAAAGTGTACACGATCGCTCGCTGCGTTCGCTCGATGGATCCAATTTTTAGTCAAGAAATATACTCGAACATTTTCAGACACAATGGGAATCTTATCTTAGAGTCAATACTCTCAAATAGTTAGGAACTAAACATTTAAAAGCACATTACTTTTGTTCATAGATCAATAACTATTCTCTAAGCTTTTCTTCAAATAAATAACATTCCAAAACGTTGTCAAGAAGACCTTGATTTTTGAATATACACGTCGTTAAGTAGGTAACTAATTATAAACTTTCAAATGCATAACTAGTCCTTAACTAGTCACTAATTTTTAGGGTTCTGTACCCAAAGGGTAAAAACGGGACACTATTACTAAGACTCCGCTCGCCATCTGTATGTCTGTCACCAGGCTGTATCGCATGAACCGTAATAGCTAGACAGTTGAAATTTCACAGATAATGTATTTCTGTTGTCGCCATAACAAAAATACTAAAAACAGAATAAAATAAATATTCAAGGGGGCTCATTCATACAACAATCGTGATATTTTTTTGGCCGTTTTTTGCTCGATATTAACGGCAACAGGTAGACGCTTGAAATATTCACAGAATTTTTAGTTGTATATTCACCTTAAAAATAAATCACTAAATTTAAATAAATGGGGCTCCCATACAACAAACGTCTGCGTTTTTTTTATGGTACGGAACCCGTCGTGCGCGAGTCCGATTCGCACTTGGCCGGTATTTTTAAAAGTGGGTTCGCTAGTTGCGTCTTAATACTTCGCAATACCTACCTAAAGCTTTTAAAATCTGTAAATCGGATGATGCCTTGAAATATTATATTTAGCTTAGCCGTAGCTACGCCATAGTGCCAAGTTACCGTCACCACTCCACTCCACAATTACTAGCACTTTCACAGCGAAAACCACTTATGCTGCTATATTTGGTCGGGAAACTCACAGGTAACAATTCAGCACTAGGAAAATGAGATAAATATAAGCTGAGTTAGTAGGTGAAATGTATTATTAACATCTATAGTAATATTATAAAACTGAAGAGTTTCTTTGTTTGGTTGAACGCGAAAATCTCAGGAACTGCTTGACCGATTTAAAAAATTCTTTGACCATTACAAAGCTACATTCTTATTATTTTATCGACGAACGAGCTGGCGCATGGGTAGGATACCTGCCTTATGCGCCAGAGGTCTCGGGTTCGATCCCCGAACAAGACAAATATTTGTGTGCATGAACATGTCTATTTGTCTTGGTCTGGGTGTTTTCTATGTATATTAATTAAGTATTTACAAACAAAAAGTATTTAAGTATATATTTATCCGTTATCAAGTTTTCCATGACACAGTTTCTTAATGAAATTTACATGGGCTTAGATAATTGGTGTGATTGTAAAAAGTTATTTATTTCTTATTTATCCCGATATTCCCACGGTAACACAACACAAAACACATTCAAACATTTCACTGAAGAGTCATAGGACTCCATTTCATTTACATCCACTACTTCACCAGACCAGGGGGCTTAGACAAAGTAACATCGTTATGTGGCGAAACGACAATCGCTATCGCTATCGTCTTTATGCTCCAATCAACTTGCGGCAAGACCACGTGATTTAGCGCAGCTTATACCAATCCGCCAATCCTATACCTTGAATTTCTTTCGAACTTCGTTATCCCTTCGCTATCGCTATCGTTATGTTACTTTGTCTAATAGTGTAGGCAATGAACAGATTCTTTGTATGGAGACCCATACACTAATTCCTCAGTCGATGAAACTTTGCTGGGTTATAAAATAGCATGAGCCATAAACTTTTAAATGATTATCCAAAAAAAAACTTACACGGAAGTTAGGTATTTATACCTAAATAAACAAATCTGTTTATATATTAAACCGAGTAATTTCTCAGTCCAAATTTATTTTACCAAATGAGTTATTTATACTAGTATGTGATACTTAATAAAAATCCAAAACTTTTTTCAAGCATGAGTATGCTTGGCAAAATGGTATAACTCCGTTAAAAAGTTCGACAGAGACATTTTTAAGTTCAAGTCACCCCAATTGTTTTATTAAAATTTGGTGTTTCTGCTGGGATATTTTTTTTGGATATTTCATATTATTGTTTTTATACGTTACATGAATATGTTCGGTGAAGAAAGTTTAGACGGAGCATTTTTCCTTAAAAAGATATCAATGAAATAAGACTTTCATTAAAAAATACCTAACCTTCTATTATTATTATTTTTTGGAAATTTATACCATACTTTTAATTTGTTGATATTTTATCATGCTGTAAAGTTTTTTGTGACTGAGGAATTACTGCGGGGGTCAACTAGCTTCATTGACTACACTATAAGCCCCCAGTTCGCCATAAACAGTTCACCGACTATTTCGCTCTTCAAGATTCATTTTCGAGACAACCCTATATTCTTTCTTCTCCAATCTCTGATTAGTTACACCGAGATGGAGTTAGTCTCAGAGCTACCTTCTCATTAGTAGCAGTAGTAGTGCACCCGGGACACGGCTGATTAAATTCCGTTCCAGAGGAACGAATCCAAATAGTCCGAGTAATGCAGCTTTTATTAATTCCCGATGTTAGTTTCAGCGCCAGCGAGCAATCCCTCCAGGCTGTATAGATCTGCAAAATGAACAGTTTTATTCTCAGATAATTTACGACTTTTTTTAATTTGCAGATTTATGAATAATTATGTTTCAGCATATAGTATTATATTATCTGTGGTTTCAGTTACAGAAGAAGCTTTTGTTGTTTCAGTTATACACATTTATATACTTTATAAGTATGTAAAAATAATCTGTTTCGTAATTTTGGTTGTTAATATTTTAAAAATCAAGCTATGAACTCTCTAATAAATGCTTATGGGTTTTCTTTGTTTCTACCAAAGCATATTCAATCGTATCATAGTCGGGTTGACATCATAATATCATCCGTGTCTACCTGTTTCATAAGATGTAGCTTGTAGTGCTAGTACCTATGTTCCATCTGACTTGCAAGATTTTGTTCTCTTAAATCAAAGTTAGTTAGATAACTTGTCTAGAACAATTTGAATATCAAAATCAAGTAAAGGAAGGAAGCGAAAAGAATTGTTAATTTAATAAAACGCCTGCCAAGTTCATGACAAAACAGCCGATTACAGACTAGCTCTTATTTTACTGTCAGGCGTTCCAATAACAAAGAGCACCGAAGTCGAAACAAGAATCAAAGTTTAATTGAATACTAACTGGGCTTGACACTTGATGTCTTCTATAAATTATATTATATATTTTCTTGTTCAGTTTAACTTACAGTTTAGCATTTTTATTTGATAAAATTAACTTTATTCCCTATGCATAGATTCATGCCGGCTTTTGTTCGAGTACGATATGGTTACTTATAAAATATGCTACTGGCAGCTAAACAGCATTATCCATACGACGCTTTTCGTGAAACTAAAGTACGTATATAATGGAAGTGTGAAGGAGACCCCGACAGTACATTTTGTAATTCTGTAAAGTGAGAATCGTAACAGAATCGATTCGTAACGCTGTAACAGCCGATCGCCTGTATAAATGGCGTTTTACTATTAAAGCGCATTGCTTCTTGTAAAAGACAGGCGTTTGCACGACAAAGATGTTCTCTATTCAAACGCATTGCTATTTATAATATCAAGGCTTTTGCCAGACAAAGAATACGAGAAGTCGTTATTTTAGTCACATTATGATTCAACTTTCTTTAAGAATGTCTCTCATTGTTATACTTTGGACAGTTTTCCGAACATACAGTCGCAGACATAATGTTTTTGTGGATAGGCAGTTGTTTTGAAGGAAGTGACTATGTCGTTTAGTGCTAGCGGTACGCCAAAAAAAACTGCAAATGGTGTTAAAAGCATGAAAATCAGGACGATTGATCTTTAGGCCATATGAATCAATTTAACCCATAGCACAAAAAAGAGAGGAGTTATGAAGTCATCTTTTTTGTATGATACAAAAATGTACACTGTAACAGCATTTTTCGAGTGGTTTTCTGAGGCACACATGTGTGCCTAATCCGAGATTCGGTGATAAAATGTTTAGGACGTATGTTGTGCCTAATCCGAGCGTACAGGTATTTAATAAAGGGTTGTAATTAATTGATCACCAAACTAACCTAACCTAACCCTCAAAAATACTAACTTAGCATCAAAAATACTGAAATGGACGCAAAGTCCACCACTTTGCGTCCATTTCAGTATTTTAGATGCTTACTTATTATTTTTTGTGGCTCAATTAATTATTACTCTTTGATAAATTATTATATTAATGTCTTAATACCAATTCTAATAGCCGATTATTAATAACTAGCTGAGCCTACCCAGCAGTCGCTGTAGCCGAAATCGACTCAGAATCTATTATTATAACAGTCTAAAAATAAGGAAGTTCCATATAAACTTTAAACCCACTTGTTACCCCATTTGGGGTGAGTTTTTTTTTTACTTCCCCTACGCAGATCATTTTCAATCGTGATCAGTGTCCATCATACTAATTTTCATGCTTCTAAATACATAAACGAGGAAGTTCCATATAACCTTAACCCCCCCTCCCCATTTTACCCTTTCGGGGGGGAGTTTCCCAAAATGCGTTCTTAGCAGACGTTTCCTAGTCATAATCATATCATAGTCATAGTCTTGCCAAATTCTATCTTCATTGGTCCAGTAGTTTTCGAAATTTTATATAGATAATTGGCTATTAAAATTTGATTCAACAGTAAGGGGACTGACGGTGATTCCTTAAGATTAGAGCTTAAAACTAGGGAAAGTAAGGAAAGAAGTTTTCTAAACTTAGTTTTCTTTATACATCCATTATGATAACAGGAACAGCCGCCCTAGACAAGTGGCATTCTATTAACGAATTCGCCAGCCGAATAGAAAGAAAATGTATGAGATCACGTGACATTTCGATCGCTAATGTCATTTCCATACATTTTCTTTCTATTCGACTGGCGAATTCGATAATAGTATGCCATTTGTCTAGGGGGGCAGTTGTTACTAAAACAGATCAAGCTTCAGCAGAGAGTTGCAATTCGTTTCCTACTTAATATTAATCCTACTAATATTATAAATGTGAAAGTTTAGATGTTTGGATGTTTGGATGTTTGGATGTTTGTTACTCAATCACGCCACAACAGCTGAACGGATTTGGCTGAAATTTGGGACACAGATACTTTGTAGCCTGGAGAGGAACATAGGCTACTTTTTATCCCGGAAAAATATCACATTCCCGCGGGATAAGGTCGTGTAGTCCACGCGGGCGAAGCCGCGGGCGGAAAGCTAGTATTTTAAATGTGAAAGTTTAGATGTTTGGATGTTTACATTTTTGAATGTTTGTTACTCAATCACGCCAAAACGGCTGAACGGATTTGCCTGGAATTTGGGACACAGATACTTTGTAGCCTGGAGAGGAACATAGGCTTCATTTAATCCCGAAAAAAGTATCATATTCCCGCGGGATAGCGTCGTGTGCTCCACGCGGGCGAAGCCGCGGGCGGAAAGCTAGTATCCCATAAATACGTGATCAGCTCACGGTGAAGGTCAAAATGTTAATATTGATGTTATGTTGAAAGTACCTCTAATATCTTATCGGGTTCAGAATCGACTACAGGGTGCCTACCATCAACTTTAAGACAGCGATTCAAAAATAGCGCGATGCAGAATAGGTTCCTATAATGAATTGCTTTCTTTCGTACTATGCCCTTCTAAAAACTGGATCGCAAATGAATTGCAAAATGTGAATGACCGAACGATTTGTGTCCTTATTTCTTCTACCCGTTTCTTTCACTCGATTCTGTCATACCCGGAGAGTGAGAGAGACGGGTATAACCTGCAGGTGTCATGTTAAATCGACCGGGTCGAAGTCAAATAAGAGTTCCTGACAGCTTAGCGGCTGTACCCCTAATATGAGTTTGGCAAACTGTATTCGTAATCGAAAATTATCGCTCTATCTCTTTCATGTCCTTTGACTGCTTTACCGACATGAGCAGTTCATACGATAGTTTTCGTAAACGTTGACAGTTAAAATCAACTTATACTAGGGGCACTGATTCGCATACCGACAGCGGAAAGTAGTTATGTACTGTCTTGTCTCTGTCACTCACTATAGAATATACAAAGACAAAGCACAGAAGTCGAGTCCGATTCCGATTCCGACGGTTTGTGAATCAGGGGGCAGATATAACGCAGCGGGCGAGGTCTTCAAACATTGCGGAGCAGCAAAATAAGGTCAATAACATACTTACATACACTTACTATTTGCCATAAATATAAGAGCAACGACTTTTCAATAAATCACAAAGTATTCGACACATACAGGGTGATCATAAAGATCTAAACATTTGTGGAAAATATTAACACACAGTTTATTTTACAATAAATAATGTATAATCCAAATCTACAAATGTAAAAAATAGTAACGAATTTAAACTTTGTGTAACATAAAGGTATATTTTCCACAATTTTTTTAATCTTAATGATCACTGCGTCGATACGGTTGATACCTTTAACGATCTAGGCTTTCTGATATTTTCAACTCGTTGAAACCATGGGGTCTGTAGGTACCTCGGTCTATGAGTCCTATCGTACAATGGGCGCCTCAGTCCATTCCAATATTTTGATAGAGTAAGCACAACAGAGGGCCTACTCTGAAACGCAAAACCCGAAACTTCGGTATACCCGTCCCTCTCACTCTCTAGTCGGAACAGGAGCCGTACTCTGTGGCCGTACTCTGAAACGCAAATCCGAAACTTCGGTTAGCCCCGCCCCTTTCACTCGATTCTGTCATGACTGGAGCGTGAGAGGGACGGGTATAACGAAGTTTCGGGTTTTGCGTTTCAGAGTAGGCACTCTGAAACGCTAATCCGAAACTTCGGCTAGCCCCGTCCCTTTTACTCGATTCTGACACAGTTAGGGAGTGAGAGGGACGGGTATAACGAAGTTTCGGGTTTTGCGTTTCAGAGTAGGCCCTCAGAATCGAGTGAAAAGGGTGGGGCTAACCGAAGTTTCGGATTAGCGTTTCAGAGTACGGTCCCAGGTTCGTAATCAGAACCTTGGCTAAAGACACTATAAGCCAGGACCGGACGCTAAAAGTCCTACCAAAAAGAATGAATGAACAACTTCTGGTACTTTGCAAATTGGAATCGGATTTTTTCTTGGCCTTATTATAATAAAATATTAAGGGTTGAGTATAAAATATAATAAGTTCCAGGTACCCTTTATTCGACAGAAAATCAAGCTTGGCATTGCACCTCGATCTATGTGTCAGAATAGAATAGAATTGTTCTTTATTGCCATATACTGTGTACAATAATTTGCAGGTTGCAATGCAGTATTATAAATGAAGAACAACTGTAGACCCACAATGGGTATGCAATGTGAGGTTACTTAAAATACTATAACATAAGTAGATTTTCAACACACTTGCTCATAAAGTGAGCCTTATTACATCGATCTTAGGGCCATAAACCGAACTATAACCCACGCGTGCATAATAATATTACAGTACTAGTTGCGTAATAGAATTATCCCTACAAAGTTAAGTAAGTACCTAACTGCAAATTATATGCGAGTAATCAGAGACTTTTCAATTTAAGCGGGTAATACAGTATCCCTACAAAGTTAAGTTAGTACCTAACTGCAAGTTATATGCGAGTCAACAGAGCATTTTCGATTTCACCGGGTAATAGATACAGTTCTTTTTTTGTAACAACAAAGAGGTTTTATACGGCTGAAAATCCATTTACGTTTTTAGAATAAATAAATGTGTCCCTAATTAAGACAAAAAACATAAATAAGTATATTATTATCAAATTATTTATAATTTACAATAATTTGTTATAAAACATTTGCATTTTATCACTATTATTATACTTAATTATTTTGAAGTAGGCTGTATGGCTGTATGTAATCAATCACCTCACATTTGGCGCGTGCAACAAAAAAAAACTTGCGCGCTTTTTCCCTAAATTAATATTAGGTTAATACAATATGTATGCAATAAATGTTTGTTTTTCCTCGCAAGTGTGTTGAAAAAGTGCGTATGAAACTCGTGAGCAACTTACTCACTAGACACTCGGCTGATTTACGCCCTCGCCTGCGGCTCGGGCTGCAACCTTCAGCCTCGTGTATAATGAGCAACCTAAGCTCACTTGTATCATAATATACTATAATTAGTGCCAAAGTTTTATTTAGTTTTACACAAGCATAATATTCATTCATATATATCCAAATAAAATACTTATATTATTTAATAACCACTTTTTTACTATAAGTGCGTATCCCACAATGACGTTTCATATAAAACATCATTGGTATCCCATCGTAAAACGGAACATCGTCCCACGATTCAAGGCTGGGCCCATTTCAATATTTGGCCGAGCTGACTCAACAGGTGAGTCGACGTACCTAATCAAAACCCTTTGGAGACTTTGAGGATTGAAATCAGAGTATTATTTATTGCTAACGGGACTAACTTTAACCCCCTTATTCCAAAACCTGGACTAAAATAGTTCTGGTTTAAAACTGGTGCTGTCACTTTCACTCTCCAAATCAAAGACAGAATTAGCATCAGTTTTAGACCAGGTCTAACTATAGTCCACGTTTTGGAATAAGGGGGCAACAGTTTTTACTGATACCAGCAAGATAACACAGTACGTAATTATCTTATGCCAAGTACCTAGTAGTTTATTGTTTAGTCAAAAAATACAAACATGTCTTTTAGTTCCAGCCGGTAATTTTTACCCCACTAAGGTAATAAGCAAGACAGCATGACGTGCTATATGATATCGCGTGTTATAAGCCGCTCATGCTAGGCCAGCAGAAGTAAACTTGAGGTAAATAAAAAAACATTCATGAGTTTTATTATATTTTTAAAGAATCTTCGTCACATCCAACTAAGAGTATTTATCATAACCTGTGAAATCCGACGTCGTTAAAACATTTAAAAGGTAGATAAAACTAAAGTATTGGGTAGATATTCTAACTTAAACTCCTGGGGGCCAAGTCTGCTAGCGTTAAGTCATAATCGTGTCTCAATCGTGTTTCAGTTGTAGTTCAATTGCAGTAAAAAACTGTAACTTCTTCTTGTAACTAGTGTGAAAAAATTACACACTAGTTACAAGAATTATGACAGTATGATGTGATGTGAATGTAGTGTGTGGTGTGACCATCAGAAGTATTGTGAAAAAAATACACTTTTGTTGTAACTAGTGTGTAACAAAACACTACAATTGAAACTCGATTGGGACACGATTATGACTTAACGTTAGCAGGCTTGGCCCCCTGTTCACCAACAGTCAGTTACGTTAACGGCCCGATTAAAATATTTGACGACCGATTTGGCACAGCGGTACGGTTACCTGCCTTCTGCGCCAGAAGCCTCGGGTTCGATTCCCGAACTAGACAAATATTTGTGTGCATGAACTTAATGAAATTTACATGGGTTTAGATAATTGCTGGTGTGATCGTATAGAAATTATTTATTTATTTATGCTTGCACGTGATTGGTGGTCGTATGGGTTAACCAACGGTTAACGTAACTAACTGTTGGTAAAGGAGCCCTATAAGCTTATTTTAATTAATAGTCTTAACTATAATAATATTATAAAGAGGAAACATTGGTTGTTTGTTTGTTTGCATCGAATAGGCTCCGAAACTACTGAACCGATTTTGAAAATTCTTTGACCATTAGAAAGCTAATTCTTCCCGAGTGACATAGGCTATATTTTATCCCGATATCCCCACGGGAACGGCTAGCACGCGAGTAAAACCGCTAGGATCCGCTAGTATTTTCATAAATACAAGAAAACGTAACAAAAGTTGGAGTAAGTACTAAACAAAGGATGTCAAAATAAACTGCTTAAATAATTAATTATTTTCGCTGTTCATTTTGTTTGCAAAATGAAGTGCTTTCAGTCTGCGAGACGCTATTTTACCTGAACAAAGGGTTCTATCTGGACTTAGGTAATTGAAATACAACCAGGCAAAGCCTTCAATAATAGCTCGAACATTGAAGATTTTACAGATTACTAGATTTTGTACAATATCCATACTAATATTATAAATGTGAAAGTGTGTTTGTTTGTTTGTTTGTCCCTCTTTCAAGTCGAAACGGAGCAACGGATCGACGTGATTTTTGGTATGGGGATAGTTTGGGAGTTGGAGAGTGACATAGGCTTTTTATGCTGGAAAAATATCAGGTAAGTAAAAAAAGTTAAGCATACATTGTATGGGGCGGAAAGGTTCTCGAATGGCGACCGCGTACCGGACGACGTTCCGTGGGCAGGCCCCCTACAAGGTGGACCAACGATCTGGTGCGCGGTCGCGGGAAGCCGCTGGATGCGGGCAGAGCAGGACCGATCGTTGAGGAGATCCTTGGGGGAAGCCTATGCCCAGCAGTGGGTGACGTTCGGCTGACATGATGATGATGATACATTGTAGGTATGTTGTATGTACATATAATGCCATCTACACACTGAACTGTATCAGTATGCTAAACATTTATGGGACTATTGTTCTAAATATAAAGGTTTCATAAAATTGGCGATAGATAAACTTAAATATCACTTCCTATATATATATACCTACTAAGGTTGAATAATGTTGCTATAAAATTTGTTCTACAAATTTATCTTAAAAATAGCTTTGAAAATGGCATGACCACTTATACAAATATTGAAAAGAAAACTACAACAAAAACCAACTACTTTCGACCCACACGGCAATTTATCCTTTAGGTCACCGGTAAATCAACCCAATTGCCTACGAGTAAAGGCTGCCACACACCAAAAAGTATCGCAGACGTGCAGCATTGCGTCTGCGTGCGTCATGATTTGTATTCGATGATTGATTGAATGAGGTTGATTTCACTCGATGTACTTGCACGACACTCTCGCCCGCACCGCCCGCCCCGCCCGCCGTGGCGGTGCAAATCCATAGAAATTAGATCCGCAAAAGAGCTAGAATAGGTATATGCGATAGAAAGAGATGCAACGTGTGGCCGCTCGTAATTAGCGCCGTACAAGCTGAATTCCACTTTATTGCGTTGTAATTAAAGTTGCTATTTATTTAAATGGTTTAACGGAGTGAAGTTTCTGTACCAGTGTACTATTATTGAGGAGTGTACAGTGTACAGTGTACTGAGGAGCCCGTGGCGCAGTGGATAGCGCGCTTGGCCTGCGATCGTTGAAGTTAAGCAACGTTCGCAATGGTCGGTCACGGGATGGGTGACCAAAAACTTTTCATCTCGAGCTCCTCCGTGCTTCGGAAGGCACGTTAAGCCGTTGGTCCCGGCTGCACTTGCAGTCGTTAATACCCACCAATCCGCACTGAGCCCGCGTGGTGGGTCATGGCTCATTCTCCTTATCCATCCATAAGGAAGGCCAGTGCCCCAGCAGTGGGGACATTAAATGGCTGATGATGATGATGATGATGTACTATTATTTATTCTATACTTGTACGCGTAGGTTCACACCGACGACCGACGGTGTCGCAGACGCATTGTGATGCAACACTGTCGGTATGTACAAGTTCTAATATAACCAAATCTTGTCGTACGCAGACGCAATGCAGTACGTCTGCGATACGTTTTGGTGTGTGCCAGCCTTAATACTTTCTTTTGACTCACTTTCCTAATAATAGATCTAGGCCACTTACAAAAACTTAGCCCCTGCGAACCAAAATATGGCGACAAAGAACTTTTATTCGTCGCCATTAGAAGTAATTTGACTTTTTACAGAAGTGGCGAGTTTCCGCAGCCACTAATGGCGGCTGTTGTCAATTGTCACCATTAAGTATTTTGCTGTTACAGAACAATGCACCGCAATTTTATAGCCCAGCCTAAAGTATTGGGCGACTCGCAGTGGTGGTGTATTCTAGACACTCTTTATTCATAGATTGGAAAGAAAAAATAGCACAATCAGAAGAAATTAGGTTTAATTATTCAATTTATTATTTTTTTTTACTTTGACTTTTCATGTTATCGCTGTCGAAGTTCCAGTTCTTATCTTAAAAAATTAGCCTCGCAGATGGGCGACCAACAAATTATTTAACTCTGCATAATATCTTTTTTTATATGTATTCTTCGAAAAATAAACTTACTGTTTAATCTAATAATATGTTACTACCTTCATTAATATGGGTTAGATAACGGTTTTCAATATCACGATATTCCAACTTAAATTCTACATTAATTGGAATTAGAATATTATAATATCAGTCAATAACAAAAATAGAAAGGCAATTAGGATTTATTTATTATTTTCTAATTGTCTTTCTATTTTTGTTTATGGTAATCTGTGGGAAAGATTTTTTATTTGATATCTTGTTTGTAATGAATAAACACAAAAACTACTGGACCGATTTAAAAAAAAATTTCATCATTAGAAGTCTTCATTCTTCAAGTGACATAGGCTATATTTAATCACAATATTCCCACTGGAACGGGGACTGCGCCGGTAAAGCCATGGGCGGTCACTAGTGTAAAATATTTATTACCTTTACAATTTTCAAAGTGATATATTCTATAACAAGCTTTCCGCCCGCGGCTTCGCCCACGTGGACTACACGACGTTATCCCGAGGGAATGTTGTACTTTTCCGGGATAAAAAGTAGCCTAAGTTACGCCTTATTACATCAGCTGCCTGCCAGTGAAATTCCCGTCAAAATCGATCCAGCCGTTTCAGAGATTAGCCGGAACAAACAGACAGATAGACAGACAGACAGACAAAAATTTTAAAACATGTCATTTTGGTATATGTACCGTATATATAATCACTAGCTTTCCGCCCGCGGCTTCGCCCGCGTGGACTACACGACGTTATCCCGCGGGAAGGTGATATTTTTCAGGAAAAAAAGTAGCCTATGTCCTTTCTCAGGCTCTAGACTATCTCTGTACCAAAATTCATTCAAACTGGTTCAGTAGTTTAGGTGTGATTGTGTAACACACAGACAGACAGAGACGCATTTATAATATAAGTAAGGATAATATGCATGTAGTAGAAATCGGTTATTTTAAAGTTACAAACAGACACTTCAATTTTATTTATTTGTAAAGATGTCTTTTTTTACATCATCACAATTTGCTGTCACTACTGTTTTTTTAAAAGCACATTCGTATAATTACTGCTACTTACTTGAAACACGAATAATCAAGTTGGCAAAATTGTCCCTGTATTAAGGTGTTTCGATGAGCTCAGTGGCGCCGCCAATGGAAATAAATCAATTGCATTTTATTAAAGGCTTGGATTAAAAGTTTCGGTTATTTCGCGCAGGTGAAAGAGTGGAATGCATTTTATAAATATACTTTTGAGAACTCAAACTTACGCAATAAGCCGTGAATCTCAATAGTGCCAAAAGTGGCCACATTTGGCAATATCGAGATCCATAACTTGGTGCTCATATTTGAGGCCATGAAAAAACAATAAAAAATTGCATTTTGCTCTTTTATTTGCGCGAAATAACCGAAACTTTTAATCCAAGCCTTTAATAAAATGCAATTGATTTATTTCCATTGGCGGCGCCACTGAGCTCATCGATACACCTTAATAGTTCGGCTTTTAATCACTGACCAATGCCAATTGGCGGAAGGAGTTAACGTTAAACCTTGTGCTAAATGATCGAGGAAAACAGAGTTTTTCCTCCACTTGCACTCAGAATTTTACATACTCATTAACGTTAACGAGTATGTAAAATTCTGACTGCAAGTGGAGGAACCTTCTATTATTTATTCTGTGCTCATTCGTATGAGCTTTACCTTGTCATTACAATTCACATAAAATAGTGATTATACGTTACATACTAAAATCACACACTTGAAATGATATTTAGTTCTCCAAGCTCTTAATCTATTTCACTACCAAATACAGAGATGAGTATGAATTTCTAAAGAAGTCGATTCGTGAGCCTAGACTTGCATATCATAAACTCTTAGTGAAATATGTATTTTGATCTACCATCATGGCAACTTGTAATGTGTAGCCATAATGGTAGAACAAAATAGTTGGAGTAGAATATTGTTAACTCGTAGTTTTAACATTTTTGTATCAATTTTATTGAAAACTACAACAACTTAGCTTAGTAATAATTAAATTAACTAAATACATAGGTACATGTTACAGATATAAAAAAACTAGGAACCATAATGCAAGTGTTTCATAAATAAAGTTTTCTAATTAAAACCGTCTTGTCGCGAATAAATATTCATAGTTTCTTCTTTAATTGCTCCAGAAATCGTGTAGCACTTTCGTAACGGATTCGTAGCTCGTAGCGTCGTCGTAGATGGCACTTAACTCCGGTAACCTAGCTTTATGATGTCTATCATACTCATACAGCTAGATAACCAAAGATAATTAACCGATCTACTGATCTTTTTCATTCTTCTTTATTATTCGTATTCTTCTTTTTTTCTTCTGTTTTCTTGTTTGTCGTTAAGAGTTCGATTCGTTCGAATCGATTTTCTTCTTTTTTCTCTTTCCTGTTTTCTTCTTTCTTGTATGTAAATATTTCGTCGGGCGATTTGTATGACAACTTCTATGTTTTGTCTGACGTATGAAACAACATCGTTTTAAATCGTTTCTGATTGAATTGTTTTAGCAAACTAAGATTATAATCTTAATTAATAGTATCGTAATAAACTATTACAACTTAGGTAAATATATACTTCATAAACAGAATTTGTAACTGGCTGTGTTTATTACCAATCCTTGAAACTTCTTGACCCTGGTAAAGTTTCGTTTACCCTCTCCTTGGTCCTGAAAATCAACAGAAATGTAATATTAGTCTCTAGGTAAACAATATAACATTTTAAACGACTTACATGGTCATTATCACTATAATTATTATGAAAGACGGGATTTTTACCCTGTTTATATTTATCACGGAGTAACTGAGTAACTGATCATGGCCTGTACAACTGCCCCGAATTATCGGGAACTCCAAATCAAATATAAACATCTTCATAATTGTTATAATAATAAAACATTTCAATATTAAACTTAAGCAACATAAATTGAGTAAAATTTACTATTCATGCAGTCAAAATATGACATTACATGTGTAATAAAATCCACCCTCAGAACGGTAAGTTTGCAATGCCTATCTACAGAGCTAACAACTTGAATTAAAAGTACGGGAAAAATTCTTCGAACATATAAACCCGGGATTATATGATCGTAGGAAAAGTTAAAGTGTTTTCTTAACTGTGGTGGAATATTTACCGTTTTTTTGTCAACAATATTATATAAAAATTTTGTACTCAGAAAATATGTCCCATAATAATACTTTGGACTATCGTATATTTAGAATAGAGTTTACCAACATGAGTAAGCATTCTATAGATTTTGTATGGGCCCACCGTGCCGTGATCACCCTGTAAATGACTTGTGTAAAGACATTCATCAACGACCAGTTCACAGAACTGTTTGGTTAGGTTAATACACTGCTATGTATACACCGACCAACGTAGTACGACCTCCCCTTCCCCCTTCACACCCTTAGTTCCAACCACAGAATAGGAACATAGTTGAAACTGACGTGTCTCGGTGAACTGGTCGTTAAACATGATGACCATGACAGCTAAGACGGATGCAAAGGAAATAGCAACCCAGTACGGACGTGGTTATTAGTTAATTTACTGACCGTACACACTTTTGCATAAACTAATATGTGATTTACATTATATGTATTAAAGATATTAGCTTCCTTATTACTATGTTAAATGTGTTGGTATAAAACTTTTAGCACTATGTATTAAATGGCATATAAGAATTTGTTTTTTCAGTTAAGATAAGATAAAATATTCATTTATTCACATCGACATAATAAATATGTAGATACTTATGATTCTTTAACATTTTCCTACCGCCCATTCAAGACTTTTTTAACTGACAAAAAAAAAGAACAGGCGCAATAAACTTGCCAGCGTTTCTTAGGCAATTTTGATTTGTTGATTTCTTGTTTTTGATTTGTATTGAACCAGTTTATCTAAACCAAAGTTGAGGTGTTGATTTCGTATGAACTTTAACGTTAGTTTGTGAGCAACACAGAGTAACAACCTATAAAGTTATGTCATGCAATTATTTCTGTTTGAATATTGCGATAACTGCCAGTACCCGAAAGGATTTCTAGATGAGAGACAAAAAAGTAAGTCAATATAAACTACGACAGGAAAAATGTGATAGAAAAAAACCACGAGCCCTGTAAGTAGCTTTCAGGCGGGCGACTTATAGGGCTCGTGGTTTTTTCTATCACATTTTTCCTTTACTTACAAAATTGCATTGTGAATGCATAAAAATAATTTAAAATCTCAATAAACTACGATGCTAAATAATAATATGACCGCTCCAAGCTTCCCGTTACCCAATTCTCGAACTTTCTAGAATATTGTCGGCTTCCAACTAATACCAATCGGTTTAAAGTGCATTCAAGTCAGACATTATAGTGCGTGAGTGACATTCCTCAGTGCGCGTCTTTATCAGCTCATCATCCCTCATCTGAAGAACCGAATCTCACCAGCTCACTTCCTTCCACGACTATATAATCGCTTGTTCTACTATCATCACACCTGTAAGTTTCTCATTCCCTCATTCAACTCAAACCTCACCCAATCCTCACTCACAACCGCATGTCACTTCAGCAGCCACAGTGATGCTCAATGATCACTTCTGTTTCAAGTAAAAAAAAACATCAAAGACCTCATAAAATTGACAAAAATAGTTTTTCTTAAGGTAAAAGATATAAAATCACATGGTTTGAGAAGCCAACGACCAACAGCGGCCTTGCTAGGAATCTGCCGAGGCGGCGGACGCTCCTCTGTGTAACCAATTCATTATACCGAAGTCGTTATTTAGTTAGCATTCTGTACGCTCACGTCTGTATTCAACCTCATATTGCTTGTCTTTAAAAAATAGATTCAAATGTTTTTGCTTAAACGGCTGACAACTTTATTCGAATAAACGCGTGGATAACAAAAAATTAAGTTCAAAAACTAAAACCCGACTACTGAAAAATCACGCTCTAAAAAGTATGAAACAAGAAAATATTCTCATCTTAAATTGCCGTGGTCGTATGCCACCTTTCCCTAGAATGAAAATATTGTTTTGTTATAGTATATGGTCGTGGGCATACGACCACGGCAATTTAAGATGAGAATATTTTCTTGTTTCATACTTTTTAGAGCGTGATTTTTCAGTAGTCGGGTTTTAGTTTTTGAACTTAATTTTTATTTACATTATTTTGGGGTCATAATTATGCGCTGTGTAGTGCCGGCACATAAAAATAATAGCACTACCCCCTCTCTTCTCGAGCGTGTCGTAAGAGGCGACAGATGGAAAACTGCCATCAAGAGAGGGCCAGCAGCGTCTCCATGTAACAGCAGGACATACTGCGATCGCCAACACTTGGCAGGCCAAGCGTGGCCATTATGGCAACAACGGAGAACCTCTTTATGATGAACTCCTTCTCCAGGAAGCCCGTAACCGGCAAATGGACTGGATCAGCCCGGACCAGGCGGTACAGTCAAAAACGAGATCGATTTTAACATGTCGACTAAGAAGCACATCTTCAATGATGTCAGTGTGATCACCGCTGTTAAGACAGTAAGCGATCACCGTATGGTCAGAGGCACATTGAATATCAATGTTAAGCTTGAAAGATCGCGGCTGATAAAATCCACGCTTCGACCAATACCGGCTCAAATTTACCATATTTAACAATGGCTCTCAAGCAGCTTAAAAACAACAAGGCGGCGGGCGGGCACAACAGAGCTTCTGAAAGCGGGTGGAAAGCCGATACTTAAAGCTTTTCAATTCAATCATCCTCGAGGGCAAAACGCCAAAGGCATGGGGCAGAAGCGTTTTTCAAGAAGGGTGATAGGACTCTTTTGAAGAACCACAGACCCATCACGTTTCTGAGCAATATCTATAAGTTGTTCGACGACTTCCAACCTCCCGAACAAGCCGGGTTCTGGAAAGGCTATAGCACCAAAGACCACATTCATACGCTGCGGCTAGTTATACAGAAGACCGAAGAGTACAGCTTGCCACTTTGCTAGGCGTTCGTGGGCTACGAGAAAGCCTTTGATTCGATTGAGAGCTGGGCGGTACTGCAGTCTCTCCAGAGGTGCCAAGAAGACCACAGGTACATCTATGTGCTCAGGTACTTATACCAAAACGCCACCATGTCAATCCGATTACAGAACCAGAGCTGTAAACCTATCCAACTACAGCGAGGTGTGAGACAGGGAGACGTCGTCATCTGTCCGAAACTGTTCACAACAGCGTTGGAGGATATTTTTAAGCTTCTGGATTGGAAAGGATGCGGCATCAACATCAATGGCGAGCACCTAACACACATACGGTTTGCCGATGATGTAGTTCTTATGGCTGAGACCTTGGAAGACCTGAACATAATGCTCGAAGATCTCAGTAATGCTTCTCAAAGAGCGGGTCTAAAGATGAACATGGATTAGACGAAAATCATAATACCCATGTTTCACCCGCTCCAGTCGTTGGGAACATTACGCTCGAAGTTGTTGACCACTTTGTTTACCTAGGGCAAACGGTCCAGTCAGTAAGTCCAACTCCGAGAAAGAGATCTCTCGACGAATTCAGCTCGGATAGGTAGTTTTCGGGAAGCTCCGGCGGCATATATTCGCGTCCGAAATACCTCAATGTCTCAAGACGAAAGTCTTTGACCAGTGTGTGTTGCCAGTCATTACTTTGATTTTTGCATGCCCTGCCTGGGTGAATGTGTATCGCACTCTATAATGACATGTCAACTTTAATGTACCACATTCTAGCGAAATAAATATATTCTATTCTATTCTATTCTATTCTATTCTATTCTACTGGCTTACTGACCTATGGAAGTGAGACGTGGTCTTTTACAATGGGTCTCAAAAGAAGGCTCAAAGTCACCTAGCGAGCAATGGAGAGAGCGATGCTTGGTATTTCCCTGCTCGATCGAATCAGAAACGATGAGATCCACAGGAGAACTAAAACAACCGACATCGCTCGAAGGGTTGTACCGTTGAAGTGGCAGTGGGCGGAACAGACAGCGCGGAGAAACGATGGCCGTTGGGGCGGAAAGGTTCTCGAATAGCGATCGCGTACCGGTTCCGTGGGCAGGCCCCCTACAAGGTGGACCGACGATCTGGTCAAAGTCGCGAGAAGCCGCTGGATGCGGGCAGCGCTTGATCGATTGTTGTAGAGTTGAGGCCTATGCCCAGCAGTGGGCGTCGTTCGACGATATGATGATGATGAATTTCGTGATAAAGTCAAAATTTGATTTATGCAAGCAAAGCCGCAAGCAACAACTAATAAAATATATATTTTTAAAACGAGCTCACCAAGAGCTTTCATTTGATACCAAACACGATATTCTTCTCAAAAAAAAGTTTTTTAGTTCACAACTATATGTCGTCTAGAGGGCGCCATATTCAATTTCATGTGATGTGACATAGCCTATAACCAGCAGACAATCAAGACGCTTCCAACGATACCTCAATTGTGAATATATGATCAGCAGTTTAGAAGTTATGTGGGAACAGATGAACATACATACAAACATACATACATACATACATACCGGTCAAACTCATAACCCTCCTTTTTTTTGCTTTGCCGTAGTCGGGTAAAAAGAACGCCACATTTTTTACTTTTACTATTTTCAGTGACATTGTTTTTCAGTAGGTAACTTATGGTGTTAATAATAGACTGAACTTGGCAGCAAACAAACATACAAAACTAAATTAAGCAATAGCAAGCAAATGATAAAAAAAAAATAAACATAATACGTACATTATATTCAAATGGATTTGGAATTCAGACATTCCGTCTTTTATCTGTTTTATTATATCGGAGATGCTTTAGCAAACCGTTTCACGTGAACCCATTTCACGTGACCCCATGACATTTAAGTCAATAAACAGACTTTGCACCAACGGAACTGCAATCAGAGATGCCTCTAGACCCCCATTAGCCTCGAAAGGTACTTACTAGCAATGTCCGCGAAAAGTACAAGATAAACACTAAAAATATAGGGGTCCGTTAAGTTCTCCTAATATGCTCATTTAAAAAAAAACAACGGGTTGCACTCCGGGAGTGCAGAAGTGAAAGGGCTCCCTAGACTTTTTCACAAAAAAAAGGAATTTGACAAAAATGAAAAAAATACGGACTGGATTTGAACCGAGGTCTTCTGGCTTCAACGCCGCCCGTTTTCTAACTTGAGCTATTACTACTTTGGAAACGGTGGCGAAATTTGTGGTGAATTTTTCGTATTCTAATGAGATTGTAACCGTTTTCAGGTCACGTGTCCGTCTTACGAATTTTCGATCTGACGGTCACGTGTTCTGACGCGAGTTTAATATTTTATATCCATCACAAAAAGTGCACAGCGCCGCTAAAGAAGTTTTCACTTCAAAAATGTTACTATCGATTGTATGGTTTTAAATACTGAAAGGATTGTATGTAAACTGTTTTATTATGTAAAAACTTTTCTCACATACTTACCCCATTTGAAAACTTCGTTATATTTAAGTACGAAAAGACTTACAGACAGACTTGTATACCAGCTGTAGGTAATCAGAGATGCCTCTAAACCCCATTAGCCTGGAAAGGTACAAGTAATGTCCGCGGTAAAGGTACAAGAAAAAGCACTTCCATAATCCATGAGATATCACGGGGCACGTCACAATCTCGACTCGGTAGGTGACCCGACCGACTTATAGAAGGCTAGCTGCTTCCCGCGGTTTTATCCGCATGGTTCCCGATCTCGTGGTAATATTTGGATTATAAGTATGCAATGTTCTATCTGTATACAAGGTGTTCCTTTTGATATGGTACTCTAGAGTTATATTCTAACATCAAAAAGAAATCAAAAAGGAACCTAGGTCGAATAGGAGATATTTTTTTGGCTTTCCCATACAAAACTTGCTTAGTGAACAGAGCATTTGTGCTTATGGGAAAGCCAAAAAAAATCTCGCATTTCGACATAATGGTCCTTGGTTCGTTCAAAAGGAATACCTTGCGTATAAAAGACAAAGGCGACTGTCTGATCTATCAAGGCACAGCCCAAACTAATACTGGATAGATCAAGCTGAAATTTGACGTACCTAAGCGTACGCACGCTAAGAAACGATTTTGTAAAATTTAAGCCTCGAAGGGATGAAACGAGGGTATGGGTTCCCAAAACACGCGCGTGAAGCCGCGGGCAAAAGTTCTACACTATTTCTCTATTAATCTGTAATGTATGTAATATACCTATAATCTTTCTTTAAACCAAATTTCATCCAGATCGGTTTTGCTGTTCTGTCGCTATTGAGTCACAAACATCGAGCCAAACTTTCACATTGAAAATAGTAGTAAGATCCAGCACTGGCTCATAAAGGAGCTCGAACTGTTGTTAAACTTTGCAACTTCGTGAGTTGAACCAAAGATGAATGGGTAAATGTCAGAAGTCACTACACTCTGAATTACTGATGTTGTGGTTTCGTTCTGCCAATTTCGTTCGACGGTTTTTACTTCATAAATAAGTTTTAGTAAAAATATCATTTTTATGACAAGCTTTTTTGCTGACTGTACTTTAATATTGTATTGTCATCTAAACCAAACCCTGTATACAAAATTTCAGCTCCATCGGACACTGGGAAGTAGGTCAAATTAAGCTTGCAAGATTTGTCCCCCATTAACTAACAAACTAAACTAACTAACATGGCAAGTTAATAAAAAGCTTGTAATGAGTTTAAGTCAACATCGTTATTGTTTTGATACTTGTTTTGTTTTAACACGTGATTAAAAATGCTGCTACCATGCTTACATTCAATTTAAATTAAGCCCTGAAATAATTATTTAATTATGACGCCATAGATCATAAAAATAGATAGAACAGAGTATTTTTGTGTATATTGCAGACAAACCCCTTCAATAGCTTTGAGACTTTTGGTAAAGAATTCAACCAAGTAACTTTACGCATTTCGTTTCAAAACTTAGTTTGAAACTGTTTTCACGAACTATGTTCGCACGTAAAATTAAAACATAAAATGTTCCTTTAAACTATTCGTACTTGGATAAAACTCTCTGAAATAACTTAAAGAGTTTACATCAAAGCAATTTCCTCGTTTCTAGTCAATGCTTCCGGGATTCGTTGTTAACCCTGCTTTCAAAGGGGCTGCTGTCAACAATAGATTTTATGTAAACAAAACTCCTTGGATTATAGTAGATTGTACAACAAGTGCATAAAACATACCATTTTACCCGAGACGTAGGCGAGGATGGATAGTCAATTCGAGGGTAAAATGGGTTTTTCACTTCTCATGTTCGTAAAGTTCGTGTTTATGTTGGGTATAGGCGGCATAAAATCGCTTTTTATGCTCTAGTGCATAAAGTAAAATCTTCGTCTAAGTCTCAGACTTTAAGACAAAGGTCGTCAGGTAAACAGTCACACACGCAATTAAACTTCGTTAAATAAACTTTATTAATACCTAACGTATTTCATTCTGTTTCTTAAATATTGTACCTACATAATCCATGTTAAATTAGTAAATTAATAAAACTAGGCAAAATTAATGAGTTTTCTAAGGAATAAGTATTTCAAGAGTATTATGGACTACGATCTATGCTAAAGTCACTGTGCTGCCAATGCCCGTATAAAAAAAAAGAAAAAGAAAGTCTTCCCGCCAATATGGCGAAGTCTTTATTTTTTCTTTTTTGCAATATTGTTATTTATTTTCCTCACACTCGAAGTGAAAAGCAGAGTGTATAACTCGTACATAAAACCCATTTTACCCTCGAATTGACTATCCACCCTCGCCTACTCGGGTAAAATGGTACCTTTTATGCACTTGTTGTACAATCTACTATTATGTACGAGTTATACACTCTGCTTTTCACTTCGAGTGTGAGGTAAATAAATTACAATATTGCAAAAAAGAAAAAATAAAGACCGCCATATATTGGCGGGAAAATTTTCGTTTTTTTTTTATACGTGGAAGTGACAGCACAGTTACTTAGCATAGATCGTATCGTATCGTGTGTGATGTGACTGTTTACCGGACGACCTTTGTCTTAGAGTCTGTGACATAGACGAAGAGTTTACATTATGCACTAGAGCATAAAAAGCAGCCTATACCCAACATAAACACGAACTTTACGAGCATGAGAAGTGAAAAATCCTTTTATTATTATTATAGTAAAACAAAATGCAGCATTTGCGTTCAAGTTAAATAAATGATGGTTTTGGTAGGACTAGAACGTGGAACGAAAAATTTAAATTTTGAAAGAACAGGTACAGAATACCATTGATGGCCAGTAAGTTAAACTATAGAGTTTCCAGCCACCATGGAGGTTCTAACCATCCATGAAACTGGAACGAAACGGTATTTGGTAGTTGGTAGCACGCTACATGCACGCTTTGAGAATATTTTGTATGAACATCCTTCTTGTGCCTTCAACACAACTTATGTTAGTGAAGAGTGGGCTGAAGATGGAAGCGCACTACTCTCGGAATCCTTAACCAGTGAGGAACAGACTATCTTATTTGTAACTGCCGGAACACATAATGCTAAAGACATCGTAGTTATTGGCGTCAAACTTAGATTTAAGATGGTGGTACCTAGCCAAGCGTTCTTTGAATAAGCCCCGCCACCAACAAAACCGAATACAATATGTACTGGGAATTGAACCCGGGACCTCTGAGTCTGATACTGGTGGTAACCACTAGATCACAGTAGCGGATAACGGCCAATTTCAATAACCTATCGGCCGTTTGTGCACTACACTGAATTTTACAGATCCGGAAAAAAACGAATGCTTGTATTTTAATAATAAATAATTATAAATAATAGAATTTATTTATTTCGTGTAGTTTAGGGTTCAAAATATTGAAACTAGACGAAATAATAAATTCTTACTATTATAAATGATTAAATTATTAAAATACAAGCATCCGTTTTTTCCGGATCGGTAAAATTCAGTGTAGTGCACAAATGCCCATCCTCAGTAAGATATACTATAGGCTTACTAAAGACTTGTTACCTAGATGTTACTGTTAAATGACGGGAAATAACAACAGTTGCCTGTAACTGATTCATAGTAATATATAGTAATAATATCTCTTACTGAAGATAGATAATTGAAATCGGCCGTAAAACGACAAAGTAAACGGAACGCAATAAAATTTAACCCAAACGAATGTCATATTTTGACGTTTCTTAAAAGCTTGCTCGTTAGCGTCCATATGAATCACTAAACACACAGCGACGGGTTCGTTCACATCACGTCCACACAAGGCAATTCCGACGAGAAACGACAAAAACACCTTTATTCAAACGTGGTACATACTTGAATACTAATCGGATAGGCGAGCAGAATCGAATTCAAATCGTACCTCTTAGCAATCACCACACGCCTGGCGAGGGCGAGATGCGTGCCACAATCAAGGTTTCGTGACGTCCTGTTAACGCACTGTCTGGTCTGGCCCTTAATCACTAACCTAACAGCACAGACATTTTGTCAATGAATTTCAGCACTAGTTCAAAATTTATTTAACAAGCCAAACAAGTTTGTGCGACATGAATAGATAGATAATTCAAAAAAGCGCCGCATAAAAATGATTCAGTATGCGTAAACAGAATACCAAATCGAGTTTGGAACACACGTCATGCACTAAATTGAAACCTGCTCGCATATTGAAACTATTTTTAATAATAAAAACTGGGTGCCTATACCATTAACTCTTATTTGCGGATTTTTTAAGACCTAAACTAATCTGCTTCGCTTATGACAAGCGATTCAGCGACATTTCACAGCCGCTTACCTGTCATGAACTCTTATTTGACTTAGAACTCGCTCGAGCTAACATGACACCTGCAGGATATACCCGTTCCTCTCACTCTTCGGGCATGACAGAATCGAGTGAAAGAGACGGGTAGAAGAAATAAGGACAGAAATCTTTCGTTCATTCACATTCGGCAATTCATTTGCGATTCAGTTTTTAGAAGGTCATGGTACAAAATAAAGCAATTCATTTTAGGAACGTATTTTGAATCGCTTTCTTTTTATGGTAGGCTGCCAGTATCAATTTAGTAATAAAATAATTGTTTGTTTAAAAACAATTGAACAGAGGTATGTGGAGTGGAAGCAAAGTTTTCTCAATAAATTGGCAGATATTTAGCAGAGAGATTCTTGAAGTTACGTTCATTGCAATGCCGCCGCTGTTCAAGCCGAGCATCTGTGCAATATAAATTTAATGCGACCGGGTCGAGCAGTGCCATATACGGACACGGTAATTGCTGTAGAAACTCTTGTAATGGCTTATTCAATCGCAAGAACCAGTTCGCCGACTCGACCGTTTTGGGCTTACGCTGCTCTAAAACGTCGCCTATTAAAAAAACAAATGCCGCCACTTATATGCTTCAAGAACAATTTGATACGTCGATATTTCGCAGGCATACATTGAAATACGTGAATCGAGATGAAAAGGGGCAAGTTAACTTCGTAGAGATTCGCCTAGAGGGCGGCCACCTCGTTAGCGAGTAATTCAATTTACGCGCCTTCTTAACGCCTGACCTTAACTTCAAAGCCGATGCCTTTGATTCTTGACCTATCTCACTTAAAATACGGCAAAGAACAACTTACAAGGGTGTAATTGAGCGAAAAGCTAAATATATGAACAAACTACTAACGCATTTTAAAAGTTCTTTTTACAGATTATGTAAAAATCTTACTGAATCTAAAGCTTTGTAAAATTTTGAAACGCATACCTACATCGAGTCTGAAAATGATACGCTTCGTAATTTTAAATAAAAGTTACATAAGATTTTGGATCTAGATGATTCGGTAGGTAATTTCCCAAATTGTATGTTTAAAGTGGCAGTACGTTCCGCCTCCGGCCGTGTGTACAATACCGAGACACATTACATTACATTTGCGCACGTGTTATTTCTTACAATTCTCCATAGACTAAACAGAGAAAGGGAACAGACCTCTTTAGAAATCTCTCCGTTTGTTCCGTCAAACAATGCACCTGCCGATTTGAAATTCGAAGCCTCGTGGCTATTTTTAAATACGTTACGAATTTGTATTCCCAATAGCGGTATTCCCGGTAAGATATCGACGTGACACTATGGCTATGAGATCCTTGAGTCGTGGTGTTTTAATATGCAGTAGCGGGGGCCGGGGAGTCGCTTCACCGATTGTTTCACATTAGTGGTGCGGTCGAGCCCATTCATAGCCGGCGTCATAATCGATTCATTCATTACTACGTTGCAGCGCTATTACTAGGGGCCATTACGCGTTGTTGCCGCGTGCATTCGCAAGCCTGGCTGTAATTACCGTGGTAATTACAAATTCTGAATTATGATAATGCCTCTTTTTGTTTGTTCCATCTTTGGCGATGGATCGCTGTTCGCTGTAAATAGACTGTTTTAATTTGCGAAGCTACGTATTATGATTACCAGGGGTAGATTGAATGCTCAACAAAAGGCATAATGGTCCAGACACAGGTGTTTCTGACGAATGCAGCCTCGAAAGGAAGGGACGGGTGAATGAAATCACACGTGCAAAACCGAATAATGGCGCGTTTCGTCAGCAAATGAGCGTATTGTGTATTGACGAGAATAGGAATAACACTTATTTAGTGTATTCCATCGCGTTTCGGTCGATGACTTTGGTGTTACAAAGGAGGATTGTGTTATTATGGAAGCTAGTTACTGTTATACAAACTCTATGGAATATAACGATGAGATTTAAAACAGTTTGTTCAAAACTACATCGTGATAAAACGAGTTCTCTAACCATAAGCCTAAATGTAAGTTAATAAAAGTGTAAACATTCTACAAGCCAAACATTATTCTAACGAAGTAAGTAACTAAATTACAGTATATATAAGTATGAATATCGCTTCAAATTTTGAATCAGTATATTCCAAAATCACAGACAACTGGAGTAAGTGATAAATCTTAACTTTACCTGGGACCACTGCCGGCGATTCAAAACACAAAGCACTCAACTCATCAATGGTGTTGGAACACTGTATAGGGCCGTGTAAACCTCACAGGTGGCTGCACAAGACTGAGAACTGAATTACGGGGACCTTCCCCTCTCCCTCGGTAGATCTAATACAAGGCGACAGAGGGGGACTTAGATGACCGCCAGAGGCCAAGGCTGGCTGGATTGTAGGGCAGGTGGGTGCACGCACGGCTACCTGCTCCGAAGGGAAGATACCTGCGCTGCAGGCTAAGAATTAATTGGTCGAAACGGACACTCGAAGGGATTTCAATCTTACTTGACTACGTGGTGTTTTTAGCCATTTTCGTAGGTGGAACTTTAGTTGTGTGATACAGATTCGATGCAAACATTAGTTAAGCATTTCCATTACATTCTATACTAATATCTTATGAAATGTAATAAGAGTGCTTTGATTAAAAAACTATCTGAGATTTTTAATTATTTTATGCATTTACAATGCAATTCTGTAAGTATAGAAAAAAAATGTGATAGTAAAAAACCACGAGCCCTATACGAACCATAAGTAGCTTTCAGGCGGGACTCGAACCCGCGCCTCCGGGGATCTGGCCCTAAATGCGCTGAAATACAATATTGTGGCCACGGCCTTGAAAATGTGACGATATATCGAGAAATTCATGAAAACTCGAAAATAACTTGTAAATTCAAACCAGAGTTCATGAAAAGTGATGATAAGTACGAAAAAGTTTATTATTTACATTATTGATTTGACACCTCGAAATTTAAGTTGTTCTGATGATAAGAATTTGCAAGTAGGTACACAAAACCAAAGCGATTTTTAAACTTACACAGAATCATTTGAATATTTCGGTTACGAACTAATTTAAGATAATAACCCCGCCATATTCCCATGGTTAAGGTAATCAGCTGCCTACGCTCTGAATAATGTGGTATTGCTGCCATACTCGGCTACATGAACCATTAGACTCATTACACAAAGAAATTGACCATGAGAAGGCATCCTCATTTGCATCGACGAAACTCCATTTACTAGACAAATCGTTGCGAGGAAAATCTAATTTGACTTGTGTAAGTTACGTTTGCTATTAAGTTTTGGTTCAATTTAAAGTCAATAATGTACCTATGGCTAACTCTTTCGATAAATAGCTTGGAAGTAAATGTATACGAGTATAAACTCTTTGTTAAGGTACCTACACCAATTTCTATCACGCATTACATCATATGAAATCGAAATAAAAACACCGTGTATCTAGTTTAATGACCTTACAATGAAATTTAAAAATAAAACCAAAAATAGTCTAAATTCATTGGCAAAGAGTGAAAACTAAAAAGTTTTTAATTAAAGAACCTGCCAGTTTCGCGTGCTCTCAAACATATGCGGAACATAGTTGCAAAATAGATGTTAGATCGTTACGGTGGTGGCGCCTTGCAAGTCGTACGTAACGCGCCATTTTACGAAACAACAGCAAAGAATGGAGCCAGATCATTTCCTTGACGAAATGTGACGTTGACGTTATGAAGGTGAACGACCTGTTACATTTTTTTTTAAAGAAAATAATGGAAATAACTTTTTCACTTCTCATGCTCGTAAAGTCCGTGTTTATGTTGGGTATAGGCTGCATAAAAACGCTTTTTATGCTCTAGTGCATAAAGTAAAATCTTCGTCTAAGTCTCAGACTTTAAGACAAAGATCGTCAGGAAACAGCCACACACGCAATTAAACTTCGTAAAATAAACTTATTATTTCATTCTGTTTCTTCAATTTTGTACATAATCCATGTTAAATTACTAAATTAATAAAACTAGGCAAAATTAATTAGTTTTCTAAGAAATAAGTATTTCAAGAGCATTATGGACTACGATCTATCTAATGCTAAAGTCACTGTGCTACCAATGCCACGTATAAAAAAAGAAAAAGAAAGTCTTCCCGCCAATACGGCAAAGTCTTTATTTTTTCTTTTTTGCAATATTGGTATTTATTTTCCTCACACTCTAAGTGAAAAGCAGAGTGTATAACTTGTACATAAAACCCATTTTACCCTCGAATTGATCTCGGGTAAAATAGTACGTTTTATGCACTTGTTGTACAATCTACTATTAAACAGTACTTATCTAGTTTTATGAGTTTATCAATTACAAAAAAAAAAAAAACAAATATTTCGTCTTTTTATCATAGTATAAATAAGACTGTACGAAAAACAAAATTACTCCCATTTATTAAATGCTTTAATAACACTCGGCTTACGCCCTCGATAATTTTAGCCTAATCGACTTACCAAGGCCAAACCGATAAGAATTCTTAAATAATACTAATATCTAATTTGCATAATCAGCGATACCTGATTGGCGAACAAATCGCCATTAAAAGTAACACATACAACATGTCTAAACATATAATATCCTGCACTGTAGCTAGGTATAATTTACTAATAGGCTTCTATCAAATTTAATGGCTTGTTAATGGGTTTGTTTAAATTAGAAACCAGACATAGACTTAGGTTATTATTATTTTTTTGCAATTAGGTATTTGTCATCGCTTTAGATCAAATGTGCTCGTTTGCCTGCGTGCTATTTTTTCTGGGCAATTTAATTGCATATTTCAGGAGAAAATTTCGACTATAATTTTCTAAACACTTCGCATTCGCAAAGATAATAATAAAATGCGAAGTTAAATAATGGCATGCATAAAATTAAACAAAATAACAACTGCACATTCCGAAAAGTCAGGATCATTTGTGCACCATGGCTACCTTAAACCAGTGCCTTTAAACTGAACAAAAGCTTTATCTTAACTCTCGAAAAATCCAAAAAGCCCTCAACTGAATTTAATTGCCTCCTTTGTTTAAGCGCATGCTCCGCTGGCCAAATACTGGCCATTCAAAACGTATTTTGTTTAAAAATAAAAATTTAACAAAGGAGTATAATAATATAAAGGTTTTACTGCAGGTAGGTAGTCTCAAGTGTTCTTGGAAACGAAACTCTTTTTGAATATACTTTGAATAAACCCCGTGGTCGTCAAATATGTATTTATGTTCTTGGGCTTATAAGCAAAATGTATTGAGTACCTTTACATGTTATGTGATAGCACTTAAGAATTTAAATTTCAAACTCTCAGTTATCTTTTATGAAACTTTTTGCTTCAGTTTAAAATTTATTTTATTAAAGTGACATCTAAGGCAATAAGAACAATTTATCTATCTTAAGTGTTGTATTTATCCAAAGATGTATAAAAATCACGCTGAACTTTGCGAATAATTCTCTTTTTTGCAGATGAAGATTAGTCACGTTACGGAGATAACCTCAAAAGTTTATGAAAGATGTCGGATTCGGACCGAGATAACGGACACTTAAGTTTCTCTGCGATTATGAGGCAAAGAAAAATACTTGAACGCTTCAAATAAACGTTGGAATTATTATTATCATTACATAAATTCTACAGTTACAGCTTTTACACAAATACTCTACAATGTTAACCTTACAAAATGCATGCAAATTCTTTTCTTCATTTTGAAAAAATTAACAATTTTTTGCCGTTTTTTGCATACATGCAATCTCTTTTCAGGAAAACTTTTTGGTGACACAGATGTCACTTTTTTTGAAAACATAACTTTTTTTACCGACCAGCAATTTTTACTATTATCAACATACATCTATCTAGCTATCTATATACCTACCTATCTAGTCTGAGACTCTGTATTGCATCAGGGGGTCTACCGCCTAAAAAATCTGGATATGGATATGGGCTTTATTTGACATTTGAAGCCCATAATCTGAACTTGGCGGTACCGCCTAATTCCATGGACTTCATATTTCTTCCCATACCCATATGTCAGAAAAAGAGTGAATGACGAAGAAAATTCTCTATACATTTTTGACAGTTGAAGCCCAGAATCGGTATTTTGTAAAAATTAAAAAGTAAAAACTCGAAACCCAGATTCATATCGTTATGTCAAATGAAGCAGGCGAGTATTTTGGTATCGGAAGATTCATGGAAAAGTTTAATTTGTCAATTTGTGTGAAATAACTTGCTACTTTTGAGTGTAATCAACTTCATTTATAGTAAATATACCCCTAGCACTTGTAAAACGTTGAACTTTAGCAAAAGAGAGTTTAAAAGCGGAGCGAAAAGATGGAGCGAAAGAGACAAACACAAATTGCTATTTCGCTGTTCCTTTCTCTCGAAGTCATGTAATGGAATTTTACCCGCGAAATTCAAATTTTCGTTTCTTGTTTCGTTATCGGAATTTACATAACTTTAAAGATAAATTGTTGACCCACTTTTGATAAAAATTAAACATTTAATTAAAGTAATGAAGATACTATGTAAATCAAAAATAGGAAAGTTTTATTTTATGTAGGTACGGTTATATATTTTGTTTTTACTGCTTTGAGGATTTTTATCCGAAACACAAAAATTAATCCAAATCACTAGCCTAGCCTAGCCACCATTCTGGCTGAAGTGTGCTGAAGTGCTAGATAATACTTATTATCCTCCTTGGAGTAATTGTGTTGTGTGATATTATCAATAGCGACTTTTTTGTGGATATTGTCTACGGAAAGTGCATTTGATTGACATATTATTTTACAAGTGATATTGAGCTGTGTTAAAGTTCTCTGTTATTTATTATGTTATAAAGCTAACTCCTTCCTATAAATGCATGTTTTAAGACCTCAGCAAAGCATTTGATCTTGTGTGTTATGAAGTTATGATAAGCTTTGGACCTTTGGACAAAACTTAAAGTTAAAGATGTTTCTCGTTGGCTGAGGTTATAAATGTACCTACTGGCACATTGGTATGGTAATCAGAAAAATGTGGTAAAGTGGGGAAATACATGCTCTGAAGAGTTTATGTGGTGTTAGACAGGATGGGCTGACTTCGCTCTTATATATGTATATATGGACAAGCTCATCGCTGGGCTGAGCAGCACACATGGTTGTTATAGAGATAATGTCTGTGTGAATAATATCAGTTATGCTGATCACATGGTGCTGTGCTGCTCTGCCTATCGCTGGGTGGCCCAAAAAGCTCCTGCAAGGACTATATATGGAAGCACGGCCTAAGGTACAACAAGAAATAGAGTGAATTCATGATCTTCAGGGGTAACATTAAGAGACTTGAAAATATGCCCCTGTTACTTTTGAACAGGGTTCCCTTGGGCCATGTAAGTCAGTTTAAATACCTTGGGCATATAGTAACTGAAACTCTGTATGACAATTTATTCTGATATAGATGGATAGGGATGCAGGGCTTTGTTGGTCAGTGGTAACATGGTGAGACACAGGTTTGCTTGGTGTACAGTAGAAGTAAATTTTACTTTATTTAAAGCCTATTGTCAAAATTTTTATACCAGTAGTCTGTGGTCAAACTTTATCCAGCTTTCCTACAATGCCCTGCGTGTGTTATACACTAACATCTTTAAATCCTTGTTGGCGCTTCCACGTTTCTGCAGTGCATCTGGCTTCTTATTTCAAAGGCATTCTGAGGAGAGTGGAGAGAAGTTAGTCTCTCCATATTTTGCTAGGTGAAACTTTATGTTAACATAAGTAGCCTATTTTAATTTACTTTTTCAATTTTAATTTTAATATTGTGATTTTGTACTAAAATAGTCAGTAAGCAAAGAAATGGTCTGAAATAAAGGAATTTTATTTTATTTGAACAGTTTAATCATTGCTTATTTTTAATCATTTCTGTCGAACAAATAAATTTTTATTTTTAACCTAATCGATAGAAGTTTAAGTTATAAATTTCAATAAAAGCTCCCATCTGTTATCATTTGTTAGATACTCTATACTTAACAGACTAACTCTAGTTTGTCTGTTTTTCGTTTCGGGACGATGCAATTATTTCAGAATTACTGAATAAATAATCCATATTATTAACCTATTTATTTAGCAATTTCTATTCAAAGTACCTAATCCACGTTATGTGCTATTTTGTAAAAGTATTTTGTAGTAAGTAGTACAACTACATAATATGCTATGCTATGTTGTACTTACTAAGTACAATATAGCATAGCTACAATGCACATCTATACCTGTCTTTTGTGTGCAACTCTAGGAGACAGCGCTTAAAGCTCATATTTTCCAAATAAAATTATGAGTTGATAGACAATTTGTTAATTTTCTTAATTGCTGTTAAATTGTAATGTCAAAAACCCACTTATTTATATTTAAGTTAGCAACTGAAAACATAAAATGTGCTTAACTGAAAAATCATAGAAAATAAAATAACATTTGGCCCCTGAAGAAATAAATAACTTATGTATTTACAGGTCTAACTATTTAATCATCCTCATAAATGATAGTAATTTTATTTCTCTTTCATAGCAAATTTATATAAAATAAAGATAATGATAAAAATAAGTACCTACCTATGTTACATAAATAAGTGTTAAAAATATGAATTCAAGAAACTAAACATTGCTTATTTTCAATTCTGGAAGGGTTGTGTTGTGGCACTTCTTAATTGAGAATATTGGCTTTGTTTAGTCTGAATTTGTCACAATATACTAATAATTTATGTAAACACAAAGGTATAAGTAGGTAAGTACAAGAAATTAACAACCAGAAATAAAGAACTTGCAAAATGGTATCATCATGCATTTATTAACCAAGTTGTTATTGTCACAAGTTCACAACACATATTTTAAGACATTATTACGGTATACTTTGTACTGTTTATCTTTTAAAGGTTCTGTTGAATGATTTCTCTGTAATTATCATCTTATAAACAATGTTCTTGTCTTGGAGTAGCCGTCCATTCCATCATGTCAATATTAAACTTATAAGGAACATTCGGTCTGCTTTTCTTTAAATCTTGATAAATATCTGCAACCTTGCTCTGATAATGAGCCTTACGGGTAGTATCATAAGAGGAAATGAAGAACATTAACCACAAAATGACCCAACCAAACAATAACTTCTACAAAATTTTGCCATGACGGGGTCATTTGTCAAATTGTTCACGTAATTAGCGCACACAAATCGAAGAGAAACCATAGTTGACCCTCAAAGATATGCCTTTTTCGTTATATTTTATTAATTTTGTGTTATTTACTTAATTCAAAAAGTAAAGTTAAGGGTGGTATTCCACTTATCAAATATTTGATAAGTGGAATACCACCCTACCACTAGTCTATATAATTTGTGATTTGATCTAAGAAATTGGACGAGGACAACTTCGAATGGTTTCATTGATAAATTCTTTGATGAAATGCATATTGGACAAAGATCTTTCATAAGTGGAATACAGGTGGCCTACCACAAGCTCTTATAGCAGTTATTTTTAAGTTGAGAGAGTGAGACGTCGCTCTACACGCCGTATAGCGGCGTCTCACTCTCTCAACTTAAAAATAACTGCTATAAGAGCTTGTGGTAGGCCACCTGTAGAAAGGCTTGTCATTTGCGTTTGGTTATTAATTGATACGTACATTATTTATTTTAGAAATACTTGTTTTTAATACTATGAAGAACTAAATTAATTGTTTTTATCGACTTTGTCCGTTGTCATTTAAAATATAAATAATAAGAGTAAAAAATGCAGAGAAATAATAATATTTTGTTAAATATTGGTATTTATTTGATATGATGCAACAAGACGCGACTATCATTCACTCGCGAAATCCAGATCCGGAAAAACAGTTAGCCGGTAGCTCCAATTGAAGCCCATATTATGGGTCTGGGCTTGAAATCAGAAATATGGATCTGAACTTCATATTTTTAGCCGGTAGACCCCCAGTTCTAAATACGGCAAGCCGTATGTATCACGTAAGGAGCGTGTTTTTCCTCGAAGGATGCACGTTAGGACGGCGGGTCGTGCGAACACGATGACACCGATCTGCGCGTGAGCACGCTGCCAATAGGTAACCTAGTGCCACCATGATTTATAGCAACTATTTAGGACTTTGGTTACATTAGTTAACTTTACACTACGGGCACTAGGACAAAGATTAAAGAAAAACAATGTGATTATTTGAAAAACAAATCAGCATGTATGAAAATTTACGTGACTTGTGATATTTTACAATTATTCTGTCTCTGTGCTTATGTTTATTCAAACTGCTATGTGTTTCTTCTTATAAATCAAGACGTAAAATTTTATAATTATAATAAGATTAGTCTAAGTAATATTATTATTGTCAACGGGATCAAAGTCATTGTATAAAAATTAACGAGTTAATAACATTTTAATTTTTAAGATGACTGATTTTTCGCAGGTTTACGGATACCTGCTGCCTTTTGCGCCAAAGGTCTCGGATTCGATTCCCGAACAAGGTAAATATTTCTTGGTCTGGGTGTTTTCTATGTATAGTAAGTATGTATTTACAAGCAAAATGTATTTAAATATATTATTTATCCGTTATCAAGTTTTCAATGACACAGTTAATTAATGAAATTTACATAGGCTTAGATTTTTAGTGTAATTGCAAGAAATTATTTATTACCTATTGAGGTTTTAAATTATTTGTTATGAATTCACAGTGCAATTTTATAAGTATATAGGGAAAATGTGATAGTAAAATCCACGAGCCCTATAAGTAGCTTTCAGGCGGGATGCCTGTCTGCTGCCTTTCAGGGAGGCCTGAAAGTTACTTATAGGGCTCGTGGTTTTTTACAATCACATTTTTCTATAGGTACTTACTTATTTATTATTATTAATCGAAGACAGGTAGGTACGTGGGGCTTAGAAACAATCGCGTTACTAATTCAATTCTGTCGGCGATACAGCTTGTAGAACACACGCCGCATCGAAGTGTTCACACGAGAATTCACGGTCACTGCCTATGTAAATGGGTACAAACGTACCACTGACTAATTCTCGACTCGAGAATTAGACGAAAATACAGTTAGATCAGAACAAAGACGGCGATGAATGCCACAATTGGCGGGGAGAATCACCGATGCAAAAAACTATTCATCCGACCGAACCGTGAAACTCAAGGATTGGAACGTTCGGGTTAACGAGTGTTATGTCAGTCAAAATACTTATACACATTCGTGTTAACTTTTGATTTATCAAATGATATGAATTATACTTAATTTTTCAGACTAAGTGTATTCCATTGTTAATACTCTCCTGAATTCAGTCATTTGCTTGTTTTAATTCTTAAATTGTTGATACAACTACAATAAATCAATTGGAGTCCCGATTATTATGTCTACGGTTAAATACAATTGCTCTGCATTTGTTTTTTTCTATACGCGCATATAAAAGGTCCCATAGCGCAAGGCCAGTATAGCATCTTACGGTTAATTTGATGATAAAGACTATGATTCAAAAATGGTTTTTTTTCTTTTTCCAAAATGTTATTTTACGGCTTTGAGTTTCATCGCCACGGGTACCAGCAAGGAGTATTTATTCGACCAGGGTGCCTACCATCAACTTTAAGACAGCGATTCAAAAATTGCGCGATGCAGAATAGGTTCCTAAAATGAATTGCTTTCTTTCGTACTCTGACCTTCTAAAAACTGGATCGCAAATGAATTGCTAAATGTGAATGACCGAACGATTTGTGTCCTTATTTCTTCTACCCGTCTCTTTCACTCGATTCTGTCATGCCCGGAGAGTGAAAGGGATGGGTATAACCGGCAGGTGTCATGTTAACTTGACCGAGTTATAAGTCAAATAAGAGTTGATGACAGCTCAGCGGCTGTGAAATGTCATTGAATGATCACTGAATCGCTGTCATTGATATTAAGCTGTCGTGGTACGAATAAGCGAAGCAGATCAGTTTAGGTTCCTAAACAAAACCGCAATAAGAGTTGATGGTATGCACCCTGTAATGTTATCGTCTATTTTAGTTTATCGTTATAGAACTCCCCAAACCCATGGGCGCCGTAGTGGTTTCGTGGGGCGCATACACGGTTCTCACGGGCGGTGTCTCGGTCACTGACTATGTAAATAGGCTTCACGTCCTATTGTCGGAACGATTCCTCCACGTCTTCATTAATTGGACGTAATTTGATTTAATTAATAACTCTTAATTAACTGCACAGAGGAGGTTAAATGTTAAGTTTGTTTTTATAATGTGAATGTAAAAGGAATTTCAATTAAAAAGTGGCATGCTGAGTGGTTTTCACCCTCATAGAACTAAAAAATTTCTTCAAAATTTTAGTTAAAAATATGTAGGTATTTGTAACAATTATCTGAATATTTACTGATAAATAGACACCAAACATTTCCTTCAGTGTTAATACCGAATCATCAGACGAATGAATTATGTTAATAGACAAGGAAATTGTAGATAGAACACAAACTCCATTATAAACCGAAGTCTAACAGCATTATCGGCAATCTTGTACAAATTGTGCTCATTTCTAAAATCGTGAAATGTATTAGGAGACTGGGTTAACAAACATTATACGTTGCATAACGCCATCCGCTTCAAATGCAACTTATTTCTAAGCACTAAGTATGACATGGCGCAACCACGTACAGACGACAGAAAAGTTAACAACTTTATCACAGTAAGCCAAGTGACCGTACTAAGAAAGTTAATGAAAAAAATTCGAAACTGACTATCACTTGGGACTAACTTAAAATTAATATAGTAGTTTGTTTAAAAATGGGAATAAGATAATAGTAACTTTAAAAAGTAACATTTCACTTATGAAGAAAAGTATTTATACATTCAATTTATCGCGCCTTACATTAAACAAGAATTATGAAAATCCTATATACCTACAAAAACAATTTTCATCAAGATAAATTATTTAAATTGAGCGAAGAAGTTTGTTGTAGTAATAACTTCGACATGGTGTGATGAAAAACGTTGAGTGATCAAGAGGGTATTGACTTTGGAAGAAAATCAGGAAAAGTTATATTACTTAAGTACATAATTATACATTATAGTCGATGATCGAGCCATTTTTAAATAGAAGCCTGATTCCACCACTGTTTAACACCAAAACTAAGTACTTACTCAATAATTATTTTGAAAAATTTATCAAACTCAAGAAACCTCGCAATAGGAGCATTTCATTTCGGTATTATAAATTAGATTCAAGAGTTGGCAAAGTTAAATATGAAACTACTGAGATTTGACTTATGTATGATTCCGTAATGTAAAAATAGATCGCTTGAACCTAGGAAAAAGAAAAATCTAAATATTTTTGTTTATGATTAAATATCACTAGTCTGTCCGTACAACAGCGAGTAGGTAGTTCAGAATATGCAATGTGCATTAGGATATACATCATCAAAATCGCATTAAAGCCGAGATACGAAGCCGGTTCTATACTGCGTGTTTCGTAAATACTGATAGATAATATTCTGTGCCAGATTCTGAAGAGACGAAATCAAACGAATAACGCCACGTGGCAAACATTATGAGATTACTTCTCTAAATGCATGTTGTTATGAATTATCTTGTTGCACTTGCACAAATTAGTGCACACATGGAGCCAGAAAGTTAGTATACAGAAAGAAATCAAACAAATATGTAATTAATTTTCTTAACCGTGACTTGAACCTATCTCGGGTAAGATATAGACGTAAGTACTTTATCTCTCAGTACGCTATTCGTAACACTGAATTAAATATTGTATAGAATAGAGAAACAGAATGGCGGTAAAATAAAATAATACCCGTTTCCACACCTGAGATATTTTATACCGGGACAAAAACTCTCGTATCTATGGGAAAATGCAAAACCTGGGGTACAGAAAAGGAATCACGCTACGATTCTTAGTTCAAATAGACGAAGTTTCTGGCAAGTGATTATTTAAAGTTTAAAAGTTTTTAAAGTTGAATTTAAGCAAATTAAGTTAAATAAAAATTGTATTAAACCGATTCAATAGAGTAATGTGAATTATTATTACATTTTAAACTTTTCTGATTATAATATACTATATTTATATAGTACTAGCTGACCCAGCGCGACTTCGTTCCCGTGGCCCTACCCCCTACTCCACCCTACCCTACCCGTACTCTACCCCTACCCTACCCCTACCCTACCTCTACCCTACTTCTACTCTACCCCAACTTACCCCTCCTTCCCCTATTTTCTCACCGTTAAAACCTTCCTTGGACTTCCACAAACATTTCAAGACCAAAATTAGCCAAATCGGTCCAGCCGTTCACGCGTGATGGCGTGACCAAGGGAAATAGGGATTCATTTTTATATATATAGATATAAATTTTTGTTGAGCTGCAGAGTTGGCCTCATAGCAAAAGTTTTCATATTCATGAGCACAATCACCACCTAAGAGGTTTTGCGCTTATTCATTATCTAACACATTGTATATAGTTGATGATCAACTGCAGAATCTTTTCCAAATAGTGTTCAATGTAAATCATACTTTAACTTATCCTAACAGACAGTATTTCCATTATATGAATAGATACATCAACTCGTCTATACTAATATTATTATGAGGAATGATTTCATAGTTGCTTTGTTTGTTTGTCATGTATTAATTAACTACTTACTACGGAATCGATTTAAATAAATGCTTCACCATGAGAAAGCTACATTTTTCCTGAGTCACATAGACTATATTTCATCATGATATTCCCATGGGAACGGATACCACGCTGGTAAAACCACGCGAAGCTGCTAGTGTTCGGTAAAGGAAAATTCCAACGAATATTTTCCGAGACGCGTGAGTAGCTGTGACCGTTTTAGGCGGGAAGATAAAACATCGCTAAATGCCACTATACATTACATGTATTTTTAAGAAACTCATGTATACTTGAAAAAAGTCTTTATAATAATGCTGAAGAAAGTTGACTTTATTTCAATTAAAGACATTAAGCAAAAACCAGAATCGTAAACAAGTGATTTTTTTTTGTATAATTTTCCGTAAAGTTTGAAATCTGCTTTGAAAAAATTAAATTCTTGTTTTTTTATTCTGAAAATGCTAATTTTCGACAGTCATGCCCCAAAGATTTGCATCTTTCAAGCAATTAACTTATAGGTTAGAATCCCGCCCCTCCGCGTAGAGAAGACATCAACGCGTCACTCCACGTATGCATATTCATGTGCTCAAATTCGTTAGAGCTGCACAATGTTACTAAATTACCATTCGAAATTACTTTTGATAAAAATCTGAAACGGTTACTTAATTTACATAGAAATAAGTTTATTCTTTTCCGTTTTTCGTCTTAAAAATGTAGTAAAAAGAGTCTTCAAAATTCTCGATTTAACAGCGAGTTTTCTACTTGAACGATCAATACGGATTGACACTTAATTGCAATAAGATATAACGTTTTTCAGAATACTTATAAAGAAAATATCGTCATGTAGTGGCGCAAGATGACGTCTTGAGGAAAATTGGTAGGAAATATTTCTAAGAATACAACAAGTCAAATAATTGAATCATCGCGCATCGTGGACAACGCGCTAGAGTCGAGACCGAGTTCGCGGCGGTCAAGGCTGCGGTGGGCGGCTCTAGCCAACGAACCCGGATGCGAGACAGTCAGCCTCACGAAAACCGCCGGCTCTACAAAGAGACTATCCCACGCCCTAGACTTACAAACTATCCCTTTAAGAGCGGACAAGGCTTACCTGCGCAGGAGAGTCCATCCGATAATCTGAGGAGGTCGCACCATGCAGGTTTCATGGTACGCAGGTTCACGTTACACTGAGGGACCGTAAGGCTGGACGAGAGGGCCGTGGGTACGCGCGCAGCGGCTGCGCGGCTAGCACTGGGCGGTGGAGGCGCGCAACTGCCCGCGCTGCGCCGGCGCCGCACCTCGCTCACGCCATTGGCTCCTTCACGCGAGCCTCGGTGACGTCACGATGACCCCACTCGAGCAGTCGAGTGCCCAACTAAATGGAAAACTGAGAAGGACCACACTTCAAGCCGCTCTGACATGCCACATTTCAACGCTCAACGCAGCGTTTTGTTGGCAGACCTTCATTCAAGTACCCGTCGTTGACTGCATGACAATTGTATTTTTGTAATATAAATTCATGAGATTCCACTAAAATATATTCCGCTTCTTTGTGCAAGTGAAAAGGAATTCAGAACGACATTATAGATGGCTTAAGCAATCTTTAGTCCCATGTCAGTCTTATAGAGAACTGGCAAAAGCCTTTCGTCATCATCATCATCATCAACAGCCGTGCTTGGCATAAATACTGGTCAAGACCAAAAAATACCTTTTACCACCGTCCCCATTGTAAGTTAACAATATACTACCATTACCAAGCACAGATAATTCATACAATAATTTGGATTATTACAGAATCTCAACTCTTGATTTTTAAACATTAAAAACTTTGTTCTATTCCATGATTTGGGGAAAACGTGTCGGTATTTTCTGATCATCATCATCATCATCATTTCAGCCGTACGACGCTTACTGCTGGGCATAGGCCTCCCCCCAAAGATCTCCACAACGATCGGTCCTGCGCTTCGGCTTCCCGCGACCTTGACCAGATTGTCGATCCATTTTCTGATACCCTACTAATATTATAAATGCGAAAGTTTGTGAGAATTGATGTATACGCAAAAACTACTGAATGGATCTTGATGAAATTTGCAACAGAGATAGACTATAGGCTAGAATCACACAAAGGATACTTTTTACCCCGATATTCCCGAACGGGAACCACGCGGGTAAACCGCGGGCAGCCACTACTATATAAATAATATAGCCTTATGTTATTATATTCAAGCAAGTTAGTAACTTCAAGAAGAGATTCTCAGTTCTTAACTTACTATGGCCTTTTAAAACATTCGCGCACTCAATACCAGAGCCTATGTGCGGATGGCGCACCTATCACTGCCAGCATCCTCTTTCACTCGTAATCTGTACCTTCATCCCATGTCATAAATATCAGTTTAGCTTGCACTTTCCACGCTATAACCTGTACATCAAGTACCCCTTAATTTCTTTTACGTGTCTCTTTTTGGGCAATTATTTGAACATAACTCTTCCTCTGAAACGTAAGGAGATGGTAAATTGGTTCTTTAAATAAACTTTAACGGCCGAGGTGTCTTTTTGAGGCTTTTACATCGGAGGCTACTTTTCAAATGCAACGACCGATAGCTTCAGTGACGCGTCTGGAGCCTTGAGAAGTGATACATTCACCCTCAAAGCGAAACGATTGAGGGTGATTCAGACCAGACACCGACAAACAGTTATTTTTATCTAGTAACGTGACAAACACTCAAATCACTAACCCATCGTTACATTTCAAGTGAACGTGAGGGCTCTTGGTTTATAATAACTGTTTTCTTTACGCATGTGCTCTTCTAAGTAATTTATTTTCTTTGATCAATCAATCAATCAACTTAACTCGTTATATGTTGGTATGAAAAGAGTGCTGAGTGAGATTCACTGAGGAGTTGTGCTGATGAAGTAGGTTTATCTGAAAATCTGTATCTACCATCGCAGTGAAGAAATCAGTGTACCTAACTCGTATGAGATAACGAGCACAAATGCTCTTATGAACTAAAATTAAGATAAGAAAACACCCATTTACAATTATTATGCCGGGGATAGTTGTCTGCATCGACTTCACAATTTCTTAACCCTTTAACCTCAATAGTATTGAGTAACCTCCAATTCATAGTAAATTGCGTAACGAAATAACCCGGCTGTGCCACAAACGCAGACAGTCGACCGTCGGTTTGCCGCGTTTTTGCTCGCCGAAACAAAGATGGCCGAAATTTCACAATGGCGGCTTTCCTCGAAGTGGTGACGCCGCCGAGCCGGTTTGCTCGTGAGATTTCGCGAACGGTCCACGCCAGAACATGGTTGCGAGGGCCGCCAACAGCCTCCATGCGAACGTTATAACGATAAATGCAGTTTAACCTCAATAATTTGTTAGATATGGTTTCGGAGCACTTAAGTAGCTTTCTGGTGAAGTTGAAAGGTTTTTAGCCATGATAAATGTGCCTAAATATAAACGATGACACTGAGTTTAATGCTGTCACTTTTGATCGCTGAAAAAGTCAGAGACCGCACCAGCACGGGTCAGGCATCAAGGAGATTTTACTCTGGTAGCATGATGAACTTGAGAAAGGTTTCGTCTGTATCGAAACGTCAAAAATGACATTTCATCGTAGGACTCTTCTCGGGTTGTTATGCTACGCATACTAGTGGAGTTATAGAGGTTTTCACTCTTAACTAGCTAGATAGCATTTGTACACATAAGGTACTCTAGGATATAGACCTATTTCCAATCGAAGTACGAGTAAAAGGTCTCTAGATTATCTAATATCAATCGAATCATGGGAACGGTAAGATAATACGTTTTCTAGGAATCGGCCGCCGGCCGCCTCGTAATTCCTGATTTGCCACACCGTCTGCGCGCGGCAATTAAATTAAAACACAGGATTTTATATGGTATTAACTTTAAAACAAACTTCTCTTGATTGAGGAAGATTGGCGAGTCACGATGACTTTTTTAAAAAGTTGGTATGTTTTCACTACTATTTCTCAAAATCATTATTATTGCTTCTTTAATCCTTATTAATTTACTAGGGAATCCTCGCAGTTTTACCCGCGTGGTACCCGTTCCCGTGGGAATATCGGGATAAAATATAGCCTATGTCACTCTGGAAGAATGATGTAGTTTCTAATGGTCAAAGAATTTTAGAAATTGGTCTAGTAGTTTCGGAGCCTCTTCGATGCAAACAAACAAACAAACAATCACATCTTTCCTCTTTATAATATTAGTATAGATGTACATTTATTGTTGAAATAGACATTTATATACTAATTTAGTTTTCGATGTGATAGCTAGAAAAATAAAGGTTGGTCTCTTATATTATACTAGCTGTGCACCACAGTTTTACCTGCGTTAATTTGAGGATAAGGAGAAAACCTACTAAAACTAAATATTTTTCCCGTTTTTGCAATATTTATCATGAATTCCCTGCTTCTGTTGGTCGTAGGCTATGACTCGTAGCGTGATGTCCTATAACCTATAAGCCTCCCTCGATAAATGGAGTATCCAACACAAAAAGATTTTTTCGATTCGCCCTGTAGTTTCTGAGTTTAGCGCGTTCAAACAAACAAACAAGCTTTATAATATTAGTATAGAAGTATAGGTTCGCTTCTACAAAACTCGCGACTAAATGCTACTCCACTTACAAAGGAGATTATCAATTTCCCAAAGCAATTATTATTTTAAGCAGCTATCCAGTCTGTCGTCAGACAACTGCACGTATGTGGGACATATCCGGTTCTAGTCTACATCATACATCGCTATTCATACGCCTTGTATGAAAAATTATATTTTTACAACAAGGACCTAGGACGACCTGCTTAATATGGCCTTAGGGTGAATATCAAAAACTATCGACATTATAAGCGTTGACATATATATTTATTAGAGCATTCGCCCGGACAGTTAAAGGTTGTGAATTCGACTCTGATCGGAGCTAGTTGTGAGACGTGTCGATTTTTGGGGTTCCGTAGTCACAAGGAACCCTTATAGTTTTGCCATGTCCGCCTGTCCGTCTGTCCCCAGTCTAGCTCATAGACTCTTAGTACTAGAAAGCTGTAATTTGGCACGAATATACATATTTATCACGCCAACAAAGTGGTAAAGTAAAATTTTGAAAAATATTTTTTTAGGTTACCTCTCCTACAACACGTGAAGTGGTTTTCTAATAGGTAAATCAATAAGGCTGCTTGTGATATAGAAACTTTTAATGCGACCGCTACGAAGGTGCTTGCCAGAGGTTGGGGGTACTTACATATTGTATTCAATTTGGTTGATGGAAGGACTTGTTCTAAGTCTGCCTGGATAGATACCACTATTTTATCTAAGTCAGTCAAGTTTTCACCATTGTTGTGTTCCGGCAGTTAGAGGTAAGATAAACAGATCCTCAGTGGTTGAGGATTCCGAAAGTGGTTAGTACTTCCACCTTCAGCCTTATCTTTACCTAACATCAGGTGATGAAGGCTAAGTGCTGACCCGTTGTGAATAAAAAAAGAATTAGAAAAGCCACAAAGAGTAGGCAGACTAAATACAGCATAATATAATATCAGATACTCATGTATTTTAGACGTTCTGTATTCATATGATTTAAAGGACTAGACGAATTCTTGACGGTCAGACTACATGACGTTATCCCGCGGGAATGTGATGTTTTCCGGGATAAAAAGAAGCCTATGTCACTCTCCAGCTCCCAAATAATCCCCAGGCCAATAATCACGTCGATCCGTTGCTTCGTTTTGACGTGAATGAGGGACAAACAAACAAACACACTTTCACATTTTAGTATGGATTATTAGTTTTGTTTAGCTTTAGTTCCACAGAAAAGTAAAGTTTGCTGATTTGAAAAATTACTTATGCTATTTTCATGAAGATACACTTCAGCCAGTGTAAATCAGTGTTATCTACGCGTAAGGATTGCAGACTCCACAGGTTTTTTACTCTGTTGAGTTTAATGGTTTAAGTTTTTATATTAGTAGTATTTCTAGCCAAGCCACTATAAACTTTGTTTAAATAATATTACTTAATATAATAATACAATTAATTAGGATTGCCACCGATAATGTAATTTCCAACATGGCCACGGTTTCGGTCCAATTTCAATTAGGTAATATTGTTTATCTTGTTTGTGGCCGTAGACACGAACTAAGCTCAAACCAAATTTGGTAAAGACTCGTGGGCTAGTTATGTAAACCGAGAAACAAACTTTGTGAATATCCAGCGGTCAATTAGGTGCGTACCTACCTTAGTTCAAAAGTATTAAATATTATACTATTAGCTCGCTGAGCTTGGAAATTTCATTGTCCAAATTCCAATGCCCAATTCACAAATTCAAAAGAATTTATCATTATTATAAGATAGGAATATTGTTAAGCAAAATATATTACCACTGCCTTGTTTATATATTTTAGAAATGGGAAAATTTGTAAAACAAAATGCTCACATCTATCAGCAAACAAAAGACAAAACCAATAAAAATTTAAGAAACGTAAACAAACTTATTTTAAATACTGTTCCCAAGACATCCCGCTTCCTTAACAATGGTTATGCGATGGCAATTAAAATATATAACAAAATACCTAATGATATTAAGCAATTGCCTTAAAATAAGTTTATAATAGTATTAAGAAAATGGCTAGTTGACCAGAGTTTTTATTCTATGAAAGATTTCTTTGATTATAAAACATAAATGTCAATGTACTACTTAGTTGGATTATGTATTAAATTTTTGCATGCTATGTAAAATTGTAGCTAAATAGGTATAAGAACTTTAATTAAAATAACACCCACATTACTGTGATATGTAACCCTATTTAATGCAAATAAATGATTTGATTTGATTTGATTTGATTTGAATCATAAAAAGAAAAGAATGCAAATGTCGAAAATTTTGCTCACCTATTTCATTTGGAAACCTTACAGCTTTAATTAAATTGTACATTTAGAACATTCTTGTTTATTGGTTTTACTGGCGGACGTTTTAGCACCATTGTAGAAGCTGCTGTAATAGGGTAGGTTTTTGACTGTTGTTGAAATGTACCTACATATTTAATTATGACTTTTAGAAATACAACATTATTAAATAACAAATGTGAAAGAAGAAATTCAATTTCTATTACAACAAGCGAATTATGAGCTATTTGATTGTGACTCTATAGCTGTCTCTTTCTAAAATGAAATTTTCTATGGCAAGAGTATGGCGCTACCAGCAGTGATGTCACTGGCTGGTAGCGCTCTCCTTGTCTAATTTGAAAGTTTGATGCTCAATATCGCTGAAAATATGCAAGATATTTGAAAATAAATACCTATGTTTTGTTGCTACTATTTCAATACCTAAACATTTTAAGCCAATAAAAATAAATTAGTCAAATACCCTTTTACGAGATAATTAGCTAGTTACTTTAGCTATTAATTTATTTTCTAATACGCTCTTTGAGTAATCAAATCTACTTTAACATAGATTTAAATTTTATTTACACGAGAGAATCAATTCAATTCTGCGATGTGATTGTATTTGACTTCGTTCGTTAGTCCGTTACAAGGCCCACTCTGAGTCGTGGTGCCTTCAAACGAGCTCGACACGAGACAAGCGACACCAGACGGCTAATGCCATACTACATTACTTTTTGTCTCCCTCTAATCAATCATCGGCATAAACACACCTGACAAGCCTGTATCTTCGAAACTTGCTCTGTGAAGTAGTTCTACTTTGTACTAGCGGCTTTTAAAACAAAGTACCTAGTAGTAAGATTACAAATAGAAGTAAACTTAATAAGCTAAGTAAGTGCGTAGCAATCGTGTTATAAATGGCAAGTTTACTACAGCTGACTACATTACATTATTGAAGTACATTCGAGATGCATAATATAATTCATAAAAATGACAGCACTTCAAGCATAAAATAAACTTTGAGTATACACCCTCCCTATGCCGGAAACATCATAAATGTTGTTAGCCAAATGACACATAAAATATTCTGTTGAATAAAAATTACTAATGTGTGTCCCAAAATGGTTGTAGCCTTATTTGATATGCTAAAAACGCCGAATGTGACATACTCTGTCGAGTTAATTTGACTGACGGATTCGCTACAGTTTGTTCGACATTTTCGTCTAATTATTCCCTTCACGTCGACGTTGCCGACAACATGACAAAATGTTGAAAAACTCCTCAAAACCCCTACCATCAGCTGTCATCGCAATATGATGTCATGTTGATAAAAGGAGGAAACGGAATATTGGGACGGCTCAGCGAAGTACCAACTAGCTGCACTGGACACGATCCAACGCAGAGCTGAGAGGCTAATAGGCGACAAAAAACTGGTGAAGAGCGAGTTTCACACCCTAGCTCACCGCCGCAAAGTCGCCTGTCTGTCAGTCTTTTGCAGACTATACTTCAGAGAGTGTGCTGAGGAGTTACATGAGCTCATACCGCCATCCCCCTTCTTTCATCGGACCTTTTAGACGCACAGCGGGCTACCACCCTTTCTTGGTTGATATTACTAAATGTCGCACCAAGTACCAACTCAACACCTTTTATATTGCGCACAGCAAAAAAGTGGAACTTCGTCTGTATTCCCGAGTACTTATAACCCGACCACCTTCAAAGCAAGGGTGAATAGGCACCTTCTGGGTTGGCTCGCTCCATCGCAAATCCCGTCTTAGCCCATGGGCTTGATTGGGATCAAGAGCAAGATTAATTGAATTTGTATACAATATTGACGTCAAGAGTTATGTTATTTGTCATAGCACACAAATTTCATTGAAAAAATACGTTGTCAAAAATAATCAAACGCAGATAACTTTGTAAAATACTGTGCTAGAATACTCAATCTATTGATATAATAAAATTAAAAATCTTTTGAGCACTTTGGAAACTATGACTCGCTGAAATTTCAATAATGGTCATGAAGCGCCCAAAATCGAAGAAACCTAAGAGGGATGCATTTCAAATTGAAGGCAATCGGCTAACGAGAACCCAGCCAACAAGACCTCCGAAGTTGCTTTCCGCGACGAAAATTCAGATCCGCAACTAAGTAAGAGTGGAATAACGTCATCAGTTCGAATAGTATCTCAAATCAAGACTAATATCAGAGATGTGCAAATAATGCAAGTAGAAGGGTTCCTTGTTTAAAAAAATAAAGTCACGACCCGATCGTGCTTCCGCCCGTTTTTTTCTGTCTGTGTCTGAGAATTTACTGAACACAATAATAACACAGTACACAGTAACACAAGTGCTTAAGATACTTACCTCGAAATCCGATCAATGTTAGTGATGTTGCCCAATATTTAATTATTAAAAAAAGAACGGGTCGCACTCCGGAAGTGCCGATGCCGGCAGAAGTGAAAAGGGCTCCCTAGACTTTTTCACAAAAAAAAAGGAATTTGACATAAAAAAATAAAAAAATACGGCCTGGATGTGAACCGAGGTCTTCTGGCTTCAATGTCGCCCGTTTCCTAATCTGAGCTATTACAACTTTGGAAACGGTGGCGAAGTTTGCCTTCGTATTCTAATGAAATTATAATAGTTTTTCGATCAGGGTGCCTACCATCAACTTTAAGACAGCGATTCAAAAATAGCGCGATGCAGAATAGGTTCCTAAAATGAATTGCTTTCTTTCGTACTCTGACCTTCTAAAACCGCCCAGGTCACGTGTCCGTCTTAAGAATTTTCGATCTGACAGATGTCATCTGATCTGTCTGTCAGATCAAAAATTCGTAAGACGGACACGTGACCTGGATGCCTACCATCAACTCTTATTGCGGTCACGTGATCCTGCCTGACGCGAGTTTAACATTTTTTACCCATCACAAAAAGTGCACAAGGCCGCTTAAGAAGTTTTCACTTCAAAAAAAATACTCGACAGCTCGTGGTAGCGCCCCGGAGCACGGGCCTCGGGGTTCATTCTCTTTCTCACCACGTACTTGCGATAGCCAAGAATAATTTGTAGAAATTTCCGCAGCAGCCTAATACAATTTGTGAGAGATGAATGTTTGGAAGGCACGCGACCGAGTTTGTAAGGGAACTTTTTCTTGAGTTTCTTGAATATGTTCCGTCATCTTGGCATACGAGACGCATGACCACAGTTATTGTTCTTAACTTCGAGGATTAACACTTTGTCTTTGTTTAAAAAACCTTTTGTGTTTTCTTGACAGTAGTGAGTAAAATTCAATTAGTTTTTAACATGTAGGTATAAGAAAAATAATAGTAGAAAAAACCAACTCTCCTTTTGGATTTTCGAACAGGGATTGGATTTTGTTCCTAGTTGTCTTGTGGTTCACACCACCGATTTGAGACACAGAGATCCCGGGTTTGATTCCCAGTGAGCGTACATAATATTGTATTCGGTTTGTTTGGTGGTAGGACTTGTTCTTAGTCCGCCTGACTAGCTACCACCATCTTATTTATTTAAGTCTGCCGCCATAACAATGATGTTCTCAGCATTATTGTGTTCCGGCATTTAGAGATAAGATAAGATAGCCAGTTCCTCAGTGATTGAGGTTTCCGGAAGTAGTGCGCTTCCATCTTCAGCCTTATCACCACTTAACATCAGGTGTGATAAAGGCTAGGTGCTACCCCGTTGCAGATAAAAAAAAAGTTTTTTTAAAGTAGTGTTCTACAAGTAAAGGAATGTCAAGTGTTCTACAAAGTTTAATGTAACAAGATGGTATTTCACTGATATCTTTTTTTAATCGAACCCGGAACCCTCTAAAGATAGCGGCACCTTGAAAACCGGTGCGTGCACCACTCGGCCACGGAAGTCGGCAAAATATCTTAGTTATCTGAAGAGTATTAAACTTACTTCCAAATTTATAAAGCCTGTGACGACATCTAGACGATGCGCACATAATCACTATGAGCGCCGCCAAATAGTATGAAGAATCTACATCGCGCCCGCAAAGTTATTTAGCAAACAAGAGTAACGGGACTCAACGCGACATTTATTATGAGGTACAATTATTATTATGTACTTACAGCTTGACGTTTCGGCTGTGTTGCTACAGCCGTGGTCACAAGCAGACTCTGTCTGTCAGACAGAGTCATATGTACTTCATAATAAATGTCGCGTTGAGTCCCGTTACTCTTGTTTATAACTATAATGGAACGCGAAAGTTTAAAATCTTATTTTATTCAGCAAAGTTCATACATTTAGAACTTCCGACAATACAACCAACGGACAGTTGTCCACGGGCTAACAACACCTAGCCCGGAAGGAAGACACACCATCAAGTCTTCCTTTACCTAGTTGTGCCACCTCCACAAGCCGTTCGTTAGGCAAACGTACACAAATAGACCATGTGTGTCAATATGAAAAGTGATTAAATTTTAAATCAATATCCGTTTAATTCTCAAACGCCGCCGGTTCTGATTCAATTCAATCAGTGTAATACCTACGAAGGTACATTCGTGAGAGCAAACAGATCCATACGCTGATCAAAAACTTTACCAACAGTTGAATGTTTAACTTCGACTTAGCTTCAAAATCGCGACCAGCGAGCGCAAATGTGTTTGATCAGTTCTATGCTGCCAACTTAATTACCTAGTCAAGTTTATGCTTTGGGTACGAGTTAGGTTGAATTTTAGCCTAAAGAAACTCGACCTCAAACAGTACCTACTCGTAATATTAACGACTCATGACGTTAGGATTCTATGTTTTACTTTTATGTGACAGTTTATTATAGTGTAGCACAAGCAAAACGAACTTAAGCATAGTTTACATTGGTCGAGTAGGCGGCCGAGTCGAGTAGCGAGGGACAAAAAGCAGGCTAACTCGACCAATGTAAACGATAGGGCGAGTAAACTGGGCCGAGTACTGAGCGAGTCGAGTGGTCTCGCGCGCGCGGAGCATAGTTGCTCGGCCGAGTTGTTTTCTGGGCCAGGGTTGCCAGGTGCGAAAAATCGAGAATCGTACAAAAAAAAATGTTTAAGTATATAATATATGTAGGTATAATAATCGTACTTCATACAAAATCCAAAATTTTCAGTTTGTGATCGAACAATGTTGTAAATAATCGTACAAATTCGATTTAAATCGTAGATCTGGCAACCCTGCTGGGCCCAATTACTTGACCAATGTAAACGGTGGAAGCCAAGTCGAGTAGTACCTCAGTTACTCGGCCCAGTTCTTTAGGCCGAGCTGCTCGACCAATGTAAACTATGCTTTAGTATCAATAATATCCTTTTCGTTAAAGTTGTTCCTGTATTTACATAACGATTACAATTTAACAAAGTGCTCCCAAGAGGATGTAAGCCCAACTAAAATATAATAAATCCCGCCCCAAACACTTCTAAATCGCCCAATAGATGGGCCTAATCTCTTCCGGTTGGGTACACAGGGCCCTCTTAGACTTAGTTACAAAGTTAAAGTCATCGCCAAGTAATATTGTGATCACTTTACAATACGCCTTATTAAATCGGTCGTTAATCTTAGCTACTTTTCTACGAATTTTATTCTGGCGCACAGCCCACAGATATGACTTTTGTTTTCAAAAAAAGAGAATAATTATAGTGGTGTTTCTTTTTCTCTATTGGCAAACAATGGAATAGGGCTTTACTAAAATAAAGGTAACTATTTATTTTTTATAAGGATTGTAATTGTAGTTAGAGTGCTTGTGCACGGTGCAAGTAGCTTGCGCATGGTGAGGAACTTGCGCGGGTTATTGCATCGTAAACTTACCGTTCAAAAACATGTGCGGGTCTAACGACTCGAGCATGTATCAAAGCGGGCCACCCGCGCAACTAATCCGCGTGCTCTGTCTGCGGCGGTCGCGGGCGCGGGTAACTCACGCGGGTCACTCGCGCATGTTACTTAAGGCGATACTCGGAAAAAATGTGCTGAAGCGAGATAGCAATGAGAAAACGACGCGCGCGGGAGCGAGACCGATTTTGCAGATTAGGCAAAAAAAACACAAAATCACTTCGTATTAAAAAACTACAGCGATTTAAAAAAAATGCTTCTATACGATCCTTAATATTATTGGTGTCCACTAATTAAACCAATTTCCAATAGTGTAAGTAACCCCATTTAAGAATAATTTTCACTTTTCGTATTTTTTAGAGGTCTTTTCGAAAATAGAAGTGTCGAGGCAAAATCATAAAATCGTGTTTTTGAAACTATACGATTCTAGATAAAGGTATGAAGAAATATATATCTTATTACCAGATTTTTAACAACTGTAACCATCCTATAGTTTTAAATCAAAAAGTCCATATTTTTCCGAGTAGCGCCTTAAGCATGTTCAACTCATAAAGGTACCGCTCGAATAGCATGCACATGTAGCTCTTGACCACGAGCAAATAACTTGTGCATACTGCTTGCGCATGTAGCCCGTGTTTTTACTTGCTCCAGTTATTTGCATCGTGTAGAAGTACAAGCGAGTAACTTTGAACAAGTAGCTTGCGTATATTACTCACGCGTGTAACCCGCATCTTTACTAGCTCCAGCTACATGCACCGTGTACAAGCACACTTACTGATTATAGGGTATAAATACGGTTGAGAAAAAAGGTTCTATACTAACTTTTAAAAGTTAATCATTGAATGAAATCGAGCAAAGTTCAAGTACTTGATTTAAAGGTATGTTGAAAGATTCGTTAGCGGCCAGTGCCCCGGGGAGGACCTCAATCAAGTGCGTCGTTGACAAACTCCGACATTATTCCCCCGAGTACTACTCATAACAAGCACTCTTATTTCCCCTCAGTTTCTTGCTTACTTACTTAATACAGTTAGTTTAGGTGGGACGGCCCTTATTACTGAAATATAAGAAGAGGTAAATGTAGACGAAATAAAGTGAGTCAATTAGCCGTAATTTGCTTGTCAGTCATAAAGGCAGTTTTTAACGTAATGCTCAATATTAATTGTTACATTTTAGATGAATGTTCATTATAGTCAGCCAATTTGATTCAACTCAGTTTGCATCCAAGCATTTTCAAAACGGTTGATTGATAAGCTTTTTTTATAAAAGTATTTTTGTTTACTTGATACATGTTACATGATGATGATGATGATGAAAGTAGAAAATTACAAATTTGTTGTACCAGACAAATTGGGGGTGCACAGAAGACAAATCGCACATTGCCGCAAATATATCACGCAGGTATGCTAGCGTGCATGCACCTTTTTCACAATAAAGTCTTGAACAAAGTAGATCTAGGTAGGTACATACTTAGAAAATCAAGTTTTAGTCATACTATAAGAACGCATTTGGTCCATTGCTTTGCGTCCATAAGTCTATTGTTCTATACAAAGTATCACTATTTTGTGGCAGTAGACAGATTAAAGCACATGAGACGAAGGGTCGGAGTCAGCTCGTGACACCGCTTGTGTATTGCGCGGGCGTACTCGCGTGCACTATTACGTCACCTATTTCAGTATACATATTTCAAAACATTCTAAACATACTGCTCATTTACACAATATATAAATATTATAAAAAGCGGGATTTTTACCATGGACATATTTGATACTTTCAAAATAAAGATTTATAAAACTCATAGGAACAAAATAAGTAGTAGACTTCTTTGCTTGTTCAACATTAATTTTATTTACTACTTAGTATCGCGATTTTATGGTAGCAGACAAGTTAAGCACACGAGACATAGGGTCGGTGTCAGCTTGTCAGCCGCTCGTGTATTGCGCGGGCGTACTGGCGTGCACTATGGCGCTATAGTATAGAATCACCCAGTTCACTCTACATATTTGTTACTTTCAAAATAAAGTTTTAAATAACTAACCCATAGAAACGAAATAGTCGATTTATTTGTGTGTTCAACATTAATTTCCCTTATAGAATATCACGATTTTATGGCAGCAGACAAATTAGGCGCACATGAGACAAAGGGTCGGTGTCAGCTCGTGAGCCGCTCGTGTATCGCTCGCGTGCATGCGGGACACACGACCGCACGACTATTTAAATTACCAAACTTATTATCAGTGCATATGAAATGAGAAGCTTTAGCTGAACCTTTAAAATTGGGATGAGGACGCTAAGCTGACGAGAAATGAATTATGTTACGTACGAAAAGCTATTACTTACGCTTTTTCATTTTTTTTTACTTTTTTGTTTTATAATTTTAATTATTAAAAATATTGAAAATTTCAATTTTGTCCAAGGTTCAATTTTGAGCAAACGTTGTCCAAGGTTGGCCATTTTCTCATTCTGATTTTATAATACCTAATAACATTCCCGAATCGTAACCGAAAATTACCAATTCCAGTCTTTATCGACTCTATACATCACAGCTTAACATAGTTATCTAAAAGGAATAGTTATAAAAGAAGTCGTTCAATTTTCCCCTTTTCAAAGTGTATACACAAAGCTTCATCAGATTAAATGGCCGCAGCAAAATCAAAAAACCACTCAGAGAGGCTATTCATGGCTCGTCTCAGTACTCTGATGGAATGGGATTGCTTCTCGACCAGTTTACGAAGAGCCAGTGGCGCGAACTAGCGTATAACAAGCTACCCAATTTAATCTACATGAACTATATCAGTATTAATATTAGAAAGAGGACTTAAATTTTTGTTTGTTTGTTTGTTTTTAATGGATAAACTCAAAACTACAAAACCGAATTTTAAAACTATTTCACTTTTAGAAAGCTACGTTATTTTTGAGTGATATCGGCTGTATTTTTCCCGATATTTATTTATTTTTATTTTATTTATTTAAACTTCATTGCACAATGTACAAATTGCGGACTTAAGGCATTCTCAACCAGTCGAGAATGCCTTATGGCATTAAGGCATTCTCGATTTCTCAAGTTTTCCACGGGAACGGGAACTACGCGGATATAACCGTGGGGAGCCACTAGTCACAGTACTCGTACAGAATGGGATTGTTTCTCGACCAATTTACATAGAGCGGGCAGCCGCAGCCAGTGGCGCGAACTAGCGTGTAACGAGCTACCCAATTTAAATGCCAACAAAAAAGTTCTCAAATCACCTCGGATTTAGTTCCAAAAACCCACTGTGTAGGTGGACTTCTTACGAACTTATAAGGTTGTGGCTTAATTGAGGAGCGTATGCCTCTCTCTACCTCATATTTGACAGAGCTGTTTTGTTCATTGCGCCTAAGAGGCAATACAAAAATACACGGTAATTTTTTTATCACCCCGGATAATTTTAGGGATTATACTACTCATGAGAACAAACAACTTTTATTATGGGACCAAAATTGAAATCGCGAAAAAAACAGCTGTAACATACACTTTGATTAAATATTTTTGCACTTTTGTATGGAACAGCGATTTCAATTTTGGTTCCATAATAAAAGTCGTTGTGGAGATCCTTGGGGGAGGCCTATGCCCAGCAGTGGGCGTCGTTCGGCTGACATGATGATGATGATGATGAATAAAAGTCGTTTGTTTTCATGAGTATATTATTCCCTTAAATTATCCGGGGTGATAAAAAAGTTACCGTGTATAACCTGCCGATTTATTTACAGTTTAATCTATCATCTTATTTAAGAAACTAGCTGTGCCCGCGACTTCGTCCGCGTGGAATAGTGACTTTCGGCAGCATTCTTAATTTTTAAGGCTAATAAGCTATTTTGTTTTTTTATTTATTTATCCTACTTCCTATCTATCTAATATTATAAATGTGAAAGTTTAGATGTTTGGATGTTTAGATGTTTGTATGTTTGTTACTCAATCACGTCAATACGGCTGAACGGATTTGGCTGAAATTTGAGACATATATACTTTGTAGCCTGGAGAGGAACATAGACTACTTTTTATCCCGGAAAAGTATCACATTCCCGCGGGATAACGTCGTGTAGTTCACGCGGGCGAAGCCGCGGGCGGAAAGCTAGTCTTACTTAATATTATAAATGTGAAAGTTTAGATGTTTGGATGTTTGTATATTTCTATGTTTGTTACTCAATCACGCCAAAACGGCTGAACGGATATGGCTGAAATTTAGGACACAGATACATTGTAGCCTGGAGAAGAACATAGGCTGCTATTTATCCCGGAAAAAGTCACATTCCCGCGGGATAAGGTCGTGAAGTCCACGCGGGCGAAGCTGCGGACGGAAAGCCAGTTTAATATGGGTGTGTAATATATGATATAACAACATTTCGTATAATACTCACAAAATATAACAACACATTACATAAAATCATTTCATATAACGTTCATTTTGTATAATCAACGAATGATATAAATTCAAAATATATAATTTTAAACCGTATAATGAACATTTGATATAAAAACGTTTCATATAATAAACATTTACTATAACACTTACATTGTATAATATTTAAAACACATAATGGTTATATAACATAACATCATTTCATATAACGTTCATTTAGTATAATCAACGAATAACTATTTCTGGCGCTTCGCCGGCCGCTGCCGCGGCACGCTCGCTTCGCTCGCTCGGCTCGCGCTTTGTTTTGTTCACAGTTCTAACCTAACCTAACCTATCATTAATTGTTTTGTCACGGTTGTGGCTTTTTATGGCGGGGGGCTTCGCCCCCCGAGCCCCCCTTTCGAGCGCGTTGTACCCCCCGTGGCCCCTGCTCCTTTGCCTACACTATACATTTAATTGACTAAATTGATGATTATATAAAACAAAATTATATCAAATGAAATTATTACATATGATGATTATATGAAATAAAATTATATCAAATGACCGTTATAGCAAATGAGTTTTATATAAAATGAGCGTTATGTTAAATGATATTATATAAAATGATGATTATATGAAATAAACACTATGCAAAATGAAATTAGTTGAAGTGTTGTTATGACATACGTTTATTATGTCATATGAACGTTATTGAAATGAAATTATACCAAATGAAATTATATCATTCATTACGCACCCGTTTAATATATATTAGTACAGCGGCAGCGCTATAAATGCTATTATACATATTAGCACATTAAAAATTTACATAACATAGCCTTCCGACCGCGGTTTCGCCCGCGTGTACTACACTACGTTATCCCGAGGTAAAGTGATATTTTTAGTCTATGTCACTTTCTAGCTCCTAAACTACCTACATACTATAAATCACGTCGATCCGTTGCTCCGTTTTGACGTGAAAGACGGACATACAAACAAACACACTTTCATATTAATAATATTCGAGATAGTATGGCAAAAGAAAATACTTATTACGCTGAACAACTTCTCTTATGATGCTATATTTGTATCTCTTATAGTTTAGCTGGGCTGCTAGGGTTCCACATCAGATATTACGATCGTCAAAATAAATTATAGCCTATATGTTGGCGAGGACCAATAGCCTATATAACAAAAAAAGGTTCATCAAAATCCGTTTCGTAGTTTTTGCCTCAAACGCGGACAACAGACAGATAAACAGACAAAAAATTCAAAACTATATTTTTGGTATCTGTTCCTTTAGACCCCTGGAGGTATTATTTTCTATTTCTTTTAAATGTACAGAATTGGATCGTTTACAGTTTTATTATAAGTATAGATTATTTTATTTATTTATTATTTTAAGCTTATTTAAGTCACTCTCTAGCTCTTAAACAAAAAAAAACACGTCAATTCGTTGCTCCGTTTTGACGTGAAAGACGGACATACAAACAAACATACTTTCATATTTATAATATTAGTATAGACTGTATGCCAAAAGAAAATACTTATCACGCTAAACAACTTCTCTTAAGATGCTATATTTGTAACTCTTATAGTTTAGCTGGGCTGCTAGGGTTCCACATCAGGTGTGACAGACCTTCGATATTTTTCCGTCAATAGAAAATGTTCATTACGTGAAACAACTTTTCTTAAGACGACATGTTTGTATCTCATATAGTTTATCCTGGCTGCTAGGGTTCCACATCAGGTGAACCAGACCTTCAAACTTTGTACGTCAATAGAAAGTGCCCATCACGTTTAACAATTTTCCTTAAGACGGTATTTTTATATCTCTCATAGTTTGGCTGGACTGCTATGGTTCCACATCAGATATTACGATCTTCAAAATAAATTATAGCCTATATGTTGGCGAGGACCAATAGCTGTATAACAAAAAAAGTTTCATCAAAATCCGTTCAGTAGTTTTTGTGTGAAACGCGGACAACAGACAGACAGACAGACAAAAAATTCAAAAACTATATTTTTGGTATCTGTTTCGTTTAAGATTAATGTCCGACAAAATAATTAATCAATTTATTTCGTTAACTACTAGTTATCGAAATAAATTGCTGTACTTCTAAACGCAGCCCCGGCGGAATTTTTAAGTTGTCTACATTCAAAAATGTCCATGTATTAAAAAAAATCATTTTATGCAAACAACCTGCTGGTTGGTGGTAGGGCTTGTTTTAAGTCCGCCTGGCTAGCTACCACCATCGTATCTAAGTCTGACGCCATAACAACGATGTTTTCAGAAATGTTGTGTTCCGACAGTTAAAGATAAGAAAGCCAGTTCCTCAGTGGTTGAGGATTTCGGGAGTAGTGCGTTTCCACCTTCAGCCTTCACTTAACATGGTGTGATGAAATCTAAGTGCTACCTACCCCGTTGTGGACAAAAAAGAGCTGTATTTTTGTAAATTGAACCCAAAATATTATATTTTCTAATGGCACACACACGCTACAAACCTCTTCATACCTAATCAAAAATGCACAAAAGAAATATAAACCGTTACCGTTCTTAACAAGTGACAACCCACCTATTCCAAAATCTAATCCAAGTGACAGAAAGTGACTGTGATTGATGCGTGAGCCGCCGCGATAATCGCCCACGCTCGCGCCCGTGCGCTGCGCCGCCCGTGGGCGGTTGCTACATGGCCGACGCATCTTGCACGGGGTCAGCGACCTTGTAACGACCACCAAGAAGGTCGTGCAACTTCGGCAAGTGCGAGCGCCCGCGCCGAAGCGATGCCGTGTGAAAACTCTTTCGAAAATTTTCGATGCATTCCAATTTCAAATTGGACTTTGTATGCTTTTTAATGTTGTTTTGTTTTGGCATCTGCCTAACCAGCCATAGTTGCAGAAATATCAAACATACTATGCGATTATTATAAGAATAGGACGGGTTGTTGACAAACTTCACTCTAAAAAGGTACAGTTCGCAAGAAAGTGCTAAACAAAATGAAAATAGTTTTTTTTTATTTTGGCAGAAGGTGGTTTGGGTCTTGCCACTTTCAAAACAAAGTTTTTTATTTTTTAAATTTACATACTTCCCTTTTTTTTGTACACAACTTTACTGCTCATGTCCTTCCTTATGCCGCCGGCGCCAGACATAGCACAAACATTTGAACAAATGTTTGGACACATGTGGTATTTGAGTATTTGTTCAAAGCTTTGATAAAATACTAGAACATATTTCTACAGTACTTTGCAATGTCAGAAGAAAAAGTCTTCAGTCAGAGGTGGAATAGCATTAGCAAGCATAATGTGTTGTGTTTTGATTTACAATTGGCGGATTCACGAAAGGCGCCTCCCCGAGTGGCTCGATTGAATGGTTCCCCGTGATACCAATACCCGTCGCACCCTGGTAACAGCTAGATTCTGCCGAATCTAACTTCAATCAACGTGCAGACTCTAGCTGGCCAATCCTTTTACCATGATAGACCAAAACAATTTTTCACAAGACCCCCAATTTACCAATTTTATTGTAAAGTTGATTATTAAATTATTTTCATATCTTAAATTCCTGTTTTATTTAAATTCTTAAACCAGTAAATAATCAAAATTCAATTTATTCTGTGTTATTGAAGCATCAGAACATTGTATGAAAAAATGGTTTCAGTTAAATATCACAAAATTTTAATTTAATTGAGGGTCAAATTACCTGATCATTTTCGTAAAAGCATACTTTCATGAGTCCTATACTTTCCGAAAAAATCAAGTTAATGATTTGTATAATTATTATCTGCAAATTATTCATATGTTTTGGTTTGCACGAACATTATTATTTATCGTATCTAAGCTATGACATGATCAGCCCCCTGCCTGATTAACGATAAAATTATTTTTTTGCACACCATACTGAAGTGAAGTGAAGTTAGTTTGACAGCACTTTGACAGCTTGACGTCACAACATGGCGGGTTCCCTATCCTATTCTTATATTAATCGCATAGTACTTAAAAAGCTCCCGGCTAAAAAGGTTTTACCCTTTAGGCCGACAAATTCAGCCTAAAGACACTCAGAAACAATGTTGCTTTTTACTGGCGAATAATTTTCAATAACAGTTGATGACCACCTGTATACAAAGTTAAGGGGGGTTAGGCGGTCAGCGAAAATCACTATCTAATCACAGAAAAATCACTATGGAATGAACGAGCTCGAAACTAAAAATCGTAAGCGAAATTCATATTTTTATCAAAAAGTTAATAAAAATGTTAAGTTTTTTGCAAATCTAAAACAGTCACGAAATAGAAAAGGTAAATGTGACCTATGTGTTTGTGATTTTATAGGAATGATTATTGTAAAACACGGTCGTAATGTGCATTTATATGAAATTTTAGAGGTAACTTCAGGATATTTTTCTATCGAGCAAAATTTTTCGAAACAGTCCTCCCATCACATATACGTTCTTTCAATGCGAAAAACCTTCAATGTTTCAAATGACAGCTAATAGAAAATAGTCAATTTTGGAGTTTTCACTTACTAAGAGCCCTTTACTGACAAAACCGCCATAATGCCCGGGCTTCACCTGCGTCTAATGCCATTAATTAGCGCGCTATTTGATATAATTCGCAGGTGTAGCCGGGTCTTAGCGCACTAATTTTATACAATGTACGCGCTAAGACGCGCATGCCGTTATTAACGCCGTTAGGCGTCACGCAGGTGAAACCCCGGCATAAGAACTACGCTTAATAATAGACTTAAACAATAAAATATCTCTCGACCCAAAGTTAACCGGATATTCTAATTTTAAGTCAATTTTCTTCAGAGTACGGAAAACTAAAAATAACTATCTCCAACGCTTTTCCGCTATGTGATTAGTAGAAAATTGTTGGGAAGATTTCGTTAATCAAAAGCCTTTTTTCATTCGAAAGAACCCTTTGATTTCGCCCGATACAAAACGATCGTCGGATTACCAAAGGCATTTTCTCCATTCATCGTCTTACTTCAAAAGAAACTTCGCGACTCAATGCATAATTTTAATTTTCTTGGAAACTTTTTTACTTACTAAACTTCGGAAAGTGATACTTAGTTGGAATATTAAACATTCTCAGTCATTGGACTAATAATAAAAGTAGTTTTAAGTAGTTTGTTTTACAAAAATAATATGATGAATATAAATGTAAGTATATGTGTCTTTTCGATCACAAGTTTGTAGAACAAATCCATAACAATCCTACTTAATATTATAAACGTGAAAGTTTACATGTTTGGATGGTTAGATGTTTGGATGTTCGTTACTCAATAACCGCCTCTGTGGTCTAGTGGTTCATACCACGGATTTCAGACCCAAAGGTCCCGGGTTCGATTCCCAGTGGGGGTACATATTGTATTCGGTTTGGTTGGTGGTAGGACTTGTTCTTAGTCCGCCTGGCTAGCTACCACCATCTTATCTAAGTCTGACACCATAACAATGATGTTTTCATCATTATTGTGTTCCGGCAGTTAAAGATAAGATAGCCAGTTCCTCAGTGATTGAGGATTCCGGGAGTAGTGCGCTTCCACCTTCAGCCTTATCACCACTTATCATCAGGTGTGATGAAGGCTAAGTGCTACCCCGTTGTGGATAAAAAAAAAAAAAACGCCAAAACGGCTGAAGGGATTTGACTGAAATTTGGGACCCAGATACTTTGTAGCCTAGAGAGGAACATAGGCTACTTTTCATCCCGGAAATATATCACATTGCAGCGGGATAACGTCGTGTAGTCCACGCGGGTGAAGCTGCGGGCGGAAAGCTAATATACCATATTTGTTAATAAACCATTGAAAACATTGTAAGAGTTTTCCGTAACTAAGCGACTTCTAACTAAAAGTGTCTAAATGCCAGGAAGTACAACATAAATACATTAAGTAAGTCTATCTTAAGATAAAATACTTATCGCCGCCGGCTTGTGGTTAATACCAGAGTTCAATAACATGTAAGTATTTATCAAATCAAAATTCTAGCCTTCGATAGGTAACCAACAAAAGACGTTGAAAATTCTCAAGCAAAGCGGATATATCCGGACACCACCAGTATATTTTTGCTTATAAACTGTTCTCAAAATAGCTCGCGAGCAACGTTACAATACAAGTCATAATAAGCCGCCATCCTTTTGCGCGTGTGTAGACACACAACTGCTTGTCCAAAACACAGAAAACAGTTGATGGATGACACGGAACAAAAGTTTAGTGATCTCTTACGCTAGAGGGCATTTATCTCGAAAGTTGGTCACAGCTTGATAGAGTACCCCGCGAGACAACGGGGCATAATGCCTCTTGACCTTTCTAAAGCACAAAGCACGAGGCATGAACCGATCTCTATGAGGACGAGATGTCTGCATCGATAGAATAGTTTGCGAGCAAAAGTTGCGAGCGGTAAACAAACTGTGTTTGGTGAAAAGATTTGCATACCAACGTTACTCTGGTTAAAGAACATAAAAAAACATTATTTTACGGACAATTACTTATTTTGAGTTTGAAAATTCAGTAACCGCTTAGTTTATTAAATTTGTTGATCGATAAAATGTAGTAAAGTATTTTTGCTGACATTGTAGCCATAATATACGAAAGTTTTATTAATAAACAGAACTATGATAACTCTAGGCTATGTGCGATTATTATCACACATTTTAAGAATTTGTGTGGACTTTGGTTTTTCTGAAATATAACAACAAAAATTGTGGTCGTCGTCCCGTGATAGTTCGCCTAAAAATCTAAGAAATGAATGTTAATTTAAAATGTCATATTAAAACAATTCTCATCACCACAGTAAACAAATATGGTAAAAATAATATTTAAACTGCGTTTCACATTGACGATTCGCCGATTCGGCGCAGGGGTACGGATAGGGACCTGCCTTCTGTGCCAAAAGTCTTCGGTTCGATTCCCGAGCAATACCAATATTTGTATTTGTATTTATTTTGGTCTGTGTCTTTTCTGTGTACATGTTAGGTATGTATTTACAAACAAAAAGTATTTACCTAAGTATATATTTATTCATTATCAAGTTTTCAGTCACACAGTTTCTTAATTAAATTTAACATGGGCTTAGATAAATTGGTGTGATTGTTAGAAATTATTTATTTGTGTATTCTATCGACTGCAATCTAGAACCTTAACCCTACGCAACAAAAGCAAGAGAGCCCTCGTAGCGATCTCGATAGGCCCCCGCTCATTAGTTAGCGGTTAATTAGCGCAGGCTACGTCGAGCGCAGTTGTAAGGGGTACTTAGATATACTCATCACGATGTGGTATGATGTAGGAATTGCTCACTCGAACCCTCAAGTGGGGAAACGATGAAAGGATTTTCCTGTGGAATACTAGTTTTTGCTCTCTATACGGTTCATCTAATTGGCCTAATTAGTAATATTGGTTTCGTCATCTTCCCATTAATAAGCGCAGCTTACGTCGAGCGCAGTTATAAAGAGTAGGTATAATGTGGTAGTATCCCACGCTGAAGCTCTCGGGTGTGGAAACGGTCTAGGGATTTTCTTGTGGAAGACACGTTTTACTTTCTACCCCGTTTATCTCACTGTCGTAATTAGTAATATTGCTATCGTTACCTTCCCATTAATAAACGCAGCTTACGTCGAGCGCAGTAAGGAGTAGATATACTTACCACGAAGTGGTATGATGTGGGAATTGCCCACGCAAACCCTCAAGTGGGGAAACGATAGAATGATTTTCCTGTGGAATACTAGTTTTGCTCTCTACCCGGTACATCTCATTGGCGTAATTGGTGATATTGTTTTCGTTGTCTTCCCACTAATAAGCGCAGCTTACGTCGAGCGCTGTTATAAGGAGTAGGTATAATGTGGTAGTGGCCCACACTGGAGCTCTCGGGTGTGGAAACGGTCTAGGGGTTTTCTTGTGGAATACCTGTTTTACTCTCTACCCCGTTTATCTCACTGTCGTAATTAGTAATATTGCTATCGTTACCTTCCTATTCATAAACGTAGCTTACGTCAAGCGCAGTAAGGAGTAAATATACTCATCACGACGTGGTATGATGTGGGAATTGCCCACTCGAACCCTCAAGTGGGGAAACGATGGAAGGATTTTGCTCCAAATACTAGTTTTTGCTCTCTAGCCGGTTCACCTCATTGGCGTAATTAGCGATATTGTTTTCGTTATCTTTCTAATAATTAGCGTTACTTCCTAATAAGTCGAGCGCAGTTGTATGGAGACTTACTCTTCAAGACTGGGAGAAGAACAAATGAAATTAGTACTAGATAATTTAATTGTGAATACCTACATCCAAAACGTCGATCATCATCAAACATCAGATCATTTGAACCCTAACTAACTAACCAAGTGCCTAATAAACTACTAAAGAAAAGTAGTGGTTGAATTAGGTATTTATTTGAAGCATTAGTTTCAAGGCCGTCAACTTAAACCTTAACTGACAAGACATTGCTGCTGGATATCATGTCAGTCTGAAAACGATTGCGATAAATGCTCAAGTTAAAAGCAATTAGGAAGATTGTTCCGTCAAGTTGTAGTAGCTGGTTGTGTTACCGCCGGTGCCGGAACAGTGCCATATTTAGTAAGCAATTAAAAGTACAGATAGTTATTTTTTTTTTACTTTTTCTGCATTCACAATGCAATTTTTATCATTATTAATTTAATCTGTTTTATTTAAATGCGCATAAATCTAATATGTGCTTATTTTCACAGGAATTTCAATGAAATGTAATATTTGTACGAATACTCAGTTGCATTGATGTAACATTCTAGCGAATGCTCGACGCTGTTTTTGCCGTAAAGCTCACGGCAAATAAGCTGTAACATTACTTTCTTCCTGTCGTTTACTCTTTGTTGAAATGGTTATAACAAAACATAGTGCATGTTCTAAGTGTGGCTTGAGTAAATGTTACGCCTGTGATCTGAGGTTACACCCAATCGCTCGCTTGTTGGTTTTTAAAATCAGTACTCCAAGTGTGAGTTTGTTAATATGCGAATGTCACTATCGCGTTTGCGTCCAGAATATCATAATAGATCTTATTTCCTCACTATTTCGATCTATCTGTCAGAATTTAACAAAAAACGATAGAAACGTTTGCAGATTGACCAACTTACACTAGTACTGGTTGTAACTTCTTCTCAGCGTGTCGATGGCGATTAGCACTAAATTGTTGCAGCCCAGAACCCGGCTACTTTGACGTGTTGTCGGTTACTTAATGTCATCAAATCCTCCTGCGTGCAGGTATCGGGACACGCAGGGCACGATGATAGATGTGCCATCATTTCAACTGCACCATATGCAGTTTATGGAGCCACCCGAAAAACAAAACAAGTTTGTAACAAAGAAAGTTTGTAACAAAACATCGAGTATCGAGTTCGAAGTGTAAAAACAGCTATTGCACGATGTTCTGTTACAAGTAAATGCTCCAATTAATATTTACGCATTCAACACCATTCAGTACGTTGCTATTTATGGACATATTTAAAGTAAACTTTTGAGTAAGGCAACCACAATTAATCTTAAACAAGTTATGCTAGATAACTTGTTTCTCACATTTAATGCTAGATTTGCCACTAAAATTAATGCAAATTTTATTTAAATTTTCTAATTATCAAGGTAAGTATACCTTTATGTATTCTTTTCTGAGAAATATAGAGCGAAATCTCAATAAATATCTCTCTCTCTACAAAATAATACTCTACAAGAAGTCATTATTTTATTGAAAATATACTATCATTTTCAATTCCAGAAATTTGGGATCACTTGTAACTGATTTCAGTTTGTTTTTCAAACGGAATCTCCATTATCGAGAACCTTCTTGTATCCAATTATTCCATCAAATCTTCGGGCGAATTAACAGTACAGTACGAGTTTAAAGTGACATAAAAAAACTTTTTCAAACACTATAACGTGATTCCCTGATCGCCAGTAGCAAAGATATTCGGTACTCACTATACACCATCTCATCTTAAAATGAACATGTCATCATAGACTAGCTAGAATGCTAGATAGACTCGTGTAACATATACGATACAACTAAAATCTGCACATTTTATTGATTATGACTCATATTTAATAATCATTGGTTTTGAGAACAGCTCAAGGATATTGAATGTCGCTGAAGTTTTCAAATTAAATAAGGCTTTTATTTAAACCTTTTTTAAAGTGAATCATAGGCTGTTCTAATGATTGGAGTATACTCGTATTTTATAAAACACTCCTTTATAATCCCTGCATATAAACTTAAGTTTCATCTCCAATTAAGGCAATATTAGGTTTTTTTTATTATTGTCACGTAATTTTTAACGTGTTGTTATTAATTAACATACACAACTCACACCTTTTTAAAAAGTTCCTACTTATTGGTTTAATGTAACAGTTGAACTATAAAGTCGTCAAAATCAGACGGTATCACCATCGTAACCTTTACACATTGCATTATACCTCCATAGGAACTTAAGTCTCCAAAAAACATACGGTATCACCATTCTAACGTTTACTCATAGAATTGATACCTCCCTAGCTACAATTAGCGATAGATGGTCACGTCTACACATTGATAGTTCAGTATGCGCATGCAAATGACTGTAATGGGAGGGTTATCTCAGGTGCAGGCCTGCGATTTCTCCCTGTATTTCTTAAGGCGCTCTTGCATTTTATTGGTCCATGGAATCCAGGCTGCCTGATCCTGTATCAGGCCCATGTAAGGAGAGGAATGCCTATAAGTACGTGCTTATCTTACAAAAATACAAAGGGGTATTTTATTTTTATTTGTGCGGCTACGCCCCAATGTTATCTGCTACATGGACAGACGATGCTTTTAAGAATTATTCGATTGTGATAAAAGAAGTTGAGATTGTTGCGCCTTATTTATTGCGTTGGCTAGTTTTTATTGCCTTTAAATGTTTTAATTGAAGGCTGTGTTAAGAATTTTCCAACGCGTAATTAATGTCTTTGCAGTTGCATTCAAACGACGTTTTGGTTTTGTTTTGGAATGTTTTATATTGTTCACGAAATGGTTTCGATCAAATTTAACTGCATCTAGCTTGTGGTAACCGACACGCAACATCTAACGCAGTCATATAGATACTCAATTAACCATATTGGATTTCTGCCAGATAAATATCTATTTGATGCTTGTAAATTCAAAAGATAAAGTCCTAAGTACCCAGCCTTAACCAACATTATATCTGTCAGCTGTTTACGCAAAATCACTAAAGAAATTATAACAAAATGCAGGTACCAGGGTAATCATTATTAGAAGGTACATTTGTAGATTGTGCTAAGATAATTATGAGATAAAAGACATTGGTAAGTAAAAAATATAAACGTAAAACCTCAAATAAATCTCTTTTAATTTCACTTTCCGATAACGGAATGTCACATAGCAACGAGCTGACAAACTGCGGGACATCGCGATGCCAACCCACGCGAATGCCTTCGTACCTACGCACTCAGGACAAATAAAAAAATCCAAAAAATATATTCCAGAATAAGCAATGAAATACCCAAGAAACACTAGTTTCCTACACTTTTAGCATTCATTGTTATTATCTTTCAAAGAACCTCCCAACTTTGATAGCCAACGATCACTTTTCTACGAAACTCTACACTTACACTTACTTATATATCTCCTCTCCTCTTCTCTTATTACATTTACATTCTTATTACATTCGCCGATATCGCCGACTTTTTCCGGGTAATTGTACACTGGCCTTAGTCCCTGGCTTTCTTTACAAAAAAAAGAATAAACAACGGGTTGCACTCCAAGCGTGCCGGCAGAAGCACTCCTGGAGTGAAGTGAAAAGGGCTCCCTAGATATTTCTCAAAAAAAAAGGAATTAGCAAAAAAAAAACGGACTAGATTTGAACCGAGGTCTTCTGGCTTCAATGCCGCCCGTTTTCTAACATATTACAACTTTGGAAACGGTGGCGAAATTTGCCTTCGCATACTAATGACACGGTAACAGTTTTTCTATCAGGTCACGTGTCCGTCTTACGAATTTTCGATCTGACGGTCACGTGATCCTGACGCGAGTTTAACATTTTTTAACCATCATAAAAAGTGCACAACGCCGCTAACTCGTTCTCACTTCAAAAATAAGAATTGGACAAAATAAAAAGTCTAAATATAATCAGTTACAATAAAAGCAATGTCCACAGCTGACCCCGTACGTGCTTAGCCGGCCCGCGCGCAAGGTCACAGCGGCCGTTACACAAAGCCGCCGAAATCAAAACCAAGAAAAAAAACAAATAGAGTAAATGCCGCCGCCGTCAAAACGTTCGCCGAAAATCTATAACGTCTACGAAATGCTGAGAAGCGATCATAACAAATCCTAGTATTCAAGAGTCTTTTGTTTATGTTCTATTTCTAAATTGTGTTAGAGCTAGTTGAGTTTCCACATAAGCTGAATAAATCGCCTTACTCTTTGTTTAACTACTACCCCAACAAGTACCTGGCTCGAAAGCGTGTCGCTTACACTCAGGTGCCGAGTTAACTTGTTCGGGTAGTATTTGACTTTTTCAACTTAGGCGATTCATAAGTTTTGGTAAAAACGGCCATAAGACCCTTATACAGATGGAAATAAATAACATACAACTGATATGTCAGCGTTAGATTGTGAAACCCGTTAGTTTATTTTTCGTTAAATTATGAATAGACAGTATGCACACGGTTGCGAGCCTCGGAAGTCATGTAGAACACGTGATAGGTTAGAAATTTAAGGTGATCGCCTTAAATTTCGTGGTTTTTTTTTTGTATCAATACAACTTATTATAAGTACACAAAAAAAAGTTCAGTTGTAGTGCTTTTTCCACACCATCATCATCATTTTCATCATTTCAACCGTAAGACGCCCACTGCTGGGCATAGGCCTCCCCCAAGGATCTCCACAACGATCGGTCCTGCGCTGCCCGCATCCAGCGGCTTCCCGCGACCTTGACCAGATCGTCGGTCCACCTTGTAGGGGGCCTGCCCACGGAACGTCGTCCGGTTCGCGGTCGCCATTCGAGAACCTTTCCGCCCCAACGGCCATCGGTTCTCCGCGCTATGTGTCCCGCCCACTGCCACTTCAACTGAGCAATCCTTCGAGCGATGTCGGTCGTTTTAGTTCTCCTGCGGATCTCATCATTTCTGATTCGATCGAGCAGGGAAATACCAAGCATCGTTCTCTCCATTGCTCGCTGGGTAACCTTGAGCCTTCTTATGAGACCCATAGTAAAAGACCACGTCTCGCTTCCATAAGTCATAACTGGCAACACACACTGGTCAAAGACCTTAGTCTTGAGACATTGAGGAATTTTGGACGCAAATATATGCCGGAGCTTCCCAAATGCTGCCCATCCGAGCTGGATTCGACGAGAGATCTCTTTCTCGAAGTTGGACTTACCTAATTGGATTGCCTGTCCTAGGTAGACATAGTGGTCAACAACTTCGAGTGTAATGTTCCCAACATTAACTGGAGCGGATGCAACATGGGCATTGGACATGATTTTCGTCTTATCCATGTTCATCTTCAGACCCACTCTTTGGGAAGCATTGCTGAGATCTTCGAGCATTGTGTTCAGGTCTTCCAAGGTCTCAGCCATGAGAACTACATCATCGGCAAACCGCAGGTGTGTTAGGTACTCGCCATTGATGTTAATACCGAATCCTTTCCAGTCCAGTAGCTTGAAAATATCCTCCAACGCAGCTGTGAATAGTTTCGGAGAAATGACGTCTCCCTGTCTCACACCTCGCTGTAGTTGGATAGGATTAGAGCTCTGGTTCTGTAGTCGGACTGACATGGTGGCGTTTTGGTATAAGTACCTCAGCACCTCGATGTACCTGTAGTCTATTTGGCACCTCTGGAGAGACTGCAGCACTGCCCAGGTCTCGATCGAATCAAAGGCTTTCTCATAGTCCACGAACGCCAAGCATAGTGGCAAGTTATACTCTTCGGTCTTCTGTATAACTTGCCGCAGCGTATGAATGTGGTCTATGGTACTATAACCTTTTCGGAACCCGGCTTGTTCGGGAGGTTGGAAGTCGTCGAACCTGCGAGCGAGACGATTCGTAATGACTCTCGAAAACAACTTGTAGATATGGCTCAGAAGCGAGATGGGTCGGTAGTTTTTCAAGAGAGTCTTATCACCCTTCTTGAAGAACAGCATCACATCGCTTCTGCCCCATGCCTTTGGCGTTTTGCCCTCGAGGATGACAGAGTTGAAGAGCTTCTGGAGGACCTTAAGTATCGGCTTACCGCCCGCTCTCAGAAGTTCTGTTGTGATTCCGTCATCGCCCGCCGCCTTGTTGTTTTTGAGCTGCTTGAGAGCCATTCTAATCTCGTACAGGCTGACGTCCGGGATATCTTCGGTATAGTGTCGGGTAAGCTTGGCTCTAGGTTCTGTAGACACCAGTCCGTACTGTCCACACCAGTTAGAAGAAATATGTACTTTTTTCACAATTCTATTGATGGTCACACGGTGTGACTCACACCACACACTACATTCACATCACATCATACTGTCATATTTCTTGTAACTAGTGTGGAAAAAAGCACTACAACTGAACTACAATCGAAACACGATTAAGACACGATTGTGACTTAACGTTAGCAGACTTGGCCCCCAGCTCTGATGGCACTCGAACCCACAAGTTCGTGTTCTTCGTTTTACTAATATCGCTGAGAATAGGCAACAATAAAATGATAAAGCATTTAATTTCACGCACCAGAAAACAATTGTAATATAAACATGAAAATTATGGGCTTGAATAAACATTAAAGTCCTTTATACGAACACACAAAGTCTATTTTCCAGGTTAGGTAAGTACAAAAAACTCGTACCAAAACCGCAAAGGTCACCAAAATCCCTAACACACTTCTCCATCAAATGAAAGGGGTAAAAAGTTGAAAGCTACTTTATTAAATTAGGGCGTCGACAGAAAGCTTTGCGGCTCCGCACCGAAAATAAATGGAAACTCTCCAGACGATATTTTCAACATAGCAATTTTTCTTTACTTGGTTAGGCAACTTCGTGATGTACACATAAAAATAGTTTCTTCGGAGATATGCCAGCATTCTTTAAGGGTCGAAACATTCAGGTCATTCAGGTAAGAATGGGCTGCAGATTCTGATAGCACTGTATGCACGTATCTGCCTTTATCGTTTTTTTTTTAATCTTGTTAAGAGGTTCGCCTTTTCTTCCAATATCGGCTTGGGAGTTAAAGAATGCTCGACACATGAGTTCTTCAAAATTAGTTGGAGTCCCAGTTGCTAATATATAAGCGTAACCTTTGTTATATTCACACAATACAAAAAACATACAATCTAATTGAGAACATCTTCCTTTTCTTGAAGTCCATTAAAAAAGAGGTTCATCATCATGTCAACCGTATGATGCCCACTGCTGGGCATAGGCCTCCCCCAAGGATCTCCACAGCGATCGGAAAAAAGAAGTTACAAGAAAGATAATTTTATTGGAAAATGGAAAATGAAGTATTTAGAAAAAATCGACCCGTCTCACTACCAGCTCCGATGGGACTCGAACCCACGACCTTTCGCTTTCCGGGCGACTGCTCTAACCACTGAGCTACGGAGTCGTTACGAGAAAAATAATTTTAATTTGTTTTTATTACATGAGATGGCATTCGCAATAAATGCGTGCAAAATCCGTGCAAGTGTTTTATTTAAACTTGAACAAATTCAAAGTGGGTAGTAATTAACCGATCGACTAAAATAGTAAGTAGTAAATGTCAGTCAATTGAATAATGACAACAAATAACAGCACAGAGCAGAGTGGAATAGAACTCAACTCAATGACAGTGACCCTGACACTGACAGTTTTTTTTTACGAAAAGTTGCCATATTTGAAGCCTTATTTCGAGTAAAAAATATTGATTTGTTTTTATTAATAACCATTTAACCGTGCATTCTATAAAATTATTTATATTTTTCTCAGAGTAAGTATTTTTTTCACCGTCTTTGGGGATGGTGTACAAAGACGTGGCCCATATTGGGACATGTCCTTTAGTAATTTTTAGGTGGTCGGTTTATTATAATTCCATTCAAAATCATAGAAAGCTTAAACGTCTGGATGAGGGTTTGCTGATTTCAGCAAAAGGTAATCAATACCCCCACTTACCATTTCTAACATCTTTTTGGGTTACGTTATAATGCTTCAGGAAATACCAATAACATAGGTTGCATATGTACCTAGGCTTGATAATAGATAATAAACTTAATTGGAAACAGCATGTAGATTATGTTTGTAAAAAGCTAAGAGCTGTTTTAGCAAAACTATGCTTGCTGAAGTACAAATTACCATATAATATTTTAAGAATGCTGTATAATGCACTAGCTGATTCGATAATAGGATATGGCTTGAGTAGCTACGGTAGGACATATAAAACATACATAGAAGACATTTATAGATTGCAAATTAGATTACTAAAGACGATTGTCCCTAAATCAGTTAAAAACAAATATAAAAATGATTACCATAGCCTGTTTTCACATTGTAAAATAATAGATATATATAATAAAATTAAAATGTTTGTAATTTGTGATGAAATCGAGAATAACTCTTTGTTAAAACCTAAAATAAGGAATAGAAAGTTACGTAATCTATCATACTTACCTTTGTATGTGCTGCCCTCATACAATAACACTTATGGTAAAAGATGTTCTAGTTATTTTCTACCTGCCTTGTTAAATGACCTGCAAACGGACTTAGTTAATGAAATCCTCGATGCACCGGAGAAATGTAAAAAAACATTAAAAAAATCTTTTTATCATTGTGTCAGTGACTGATGGCAGCAATACATAAACCCCTTGCGGTTTCTCTTGCTGCAATTAAATATAAATTTGGAGTTGTTTTTGTAAATTAAGAAAATAAATTAAAAAAAAAATGCTCAACTTGCAGCAAACAGAACCATCTATTGAAAAGTTATACAGCCGCTGCGTATAAAAGACATCAACGCGGGCTTTCCAAAGATATGGATCAGAAATAATTTCGCTAGAATGACAAACAGACGTACAGAGCGTGAAGATATTGCCGGCGACCGCCTCGAAAGGTCACAGGCGTCCCATGGCCCCAATATAAATTCATTCTCAGATCAGAGACAGTCTGGCCCCAAATAATGATGCGATAAATCTAGATTATCGCACTGCATCGTGTACTCGTTACACGCTTAATTTTATTGTTTGATTACAATGTACATTAACTGCCAAAGATTACAATAATTACTTGCAACTATATGAAGCTAGAGCTTCACAGCTAGAGAATTCAAAACAAGCTAGATGTGGAGTCGAGTCGATGTTGTAATTTTCTATGGAATAGCTGCATTATTTTATCTATGAACTAGCGCTCCGCTCACGGCTTCATTTGCGAGGACCCTCTTTTTGACCCCCTTTTTTATCCCGTTAGAGGGGGAATTTCCAAAACTCTTCTATTAGTGCTCCCCTATACACTCCCCAAGGAACATAGATGCTGAATTTCAGCTTCTTGCGCCCAGTAGTTTCGGTAGTGCGTTGTCTGTCAGTCAGTCAGTAACGCAAGAGTTTTATATATAGAAAGATGCAGTTTATTTCCTTTCAAACTATTTGCTATCTCTATTATTTCGAGTACCCACTTTCTCTCAAGGTGTTAAGAAATAATTCCACCCTTTATAGACCAAACCACTCAAATCTGATTGCGAAACAAATAATTGGAGCACTCGTATTACTACTTAATAAAACTATAGTAAAGAAAATAACACCAAGACATAAAACAAGCGATATGTTCATCAGACTAATGTTAATCGAACGGGGATCAAAACTTCGACTCTTTTTAAATAGGCGTGATTTTTACCACTGTACGCACTCGTCGATGGAAATTATCTTCCCTCCGAGACAAAAATAACTGTTAAATATATAAAGTGAGATATAAAAATGGGTCGTAATAAACAGATAAAAATGATGTGGTAGCTATAAACATTTTTGAAATACGAGACGTTAATAACTCTTGCGCTTGTAAAGCTGACTCGACTGACTTATTTATACTATTACACGACAGAGCTGAAATCTTTAATAGGCAGTAAATGTGCTCTATTTCTTTAAATGCCTTTCTAAAGCATAGACCCCATTGCGAGAGATGCTTTACGTAAAGCACCTCTCGTACGTACGGGTTCACCAGCAAACTACGTGTAAAGTTTCGTAGTTCTTTCTTAATTTAGAGAGAGTATAAACTACATAACGCTTACATGCGCTCGTAGTGGAGCATGTGCTTATATAAAATTATAAAGAGAGACAGATATAAATAACACTTTTTGAAATGAACAAAACACTGTTTATTGCATGGTAGACACCGCTTAACATAGGCTGTTCATGGTGTTTATATTTCTTTAGAGATTAGAGAAATCCTTTTTACGTTGGGTAACTCTTTGGTATTCGTTTTCTAGCTAGATCAATATAGTAGGTTTAAATCTTTAAGTTGTAGTCATAGACTTCAGAAACTATAAAATGAATCTTAAATATATTTACATGAACACACGAGTATATTGTTAAGAATGTTCATTCAATTATTAACACTTTACCATTATCGCCTTGCAGAACTTTAAAGTGCATAATACTTAATGCGGACACGCGACTTCGCGTGGTATTAACTATTAAAGTTGTGCTGGAATATCTCGTATCTGATCTCACTAGCATGCTCAGACACAATACACACTATATACACTCGATAGTAATACCGTGAGTCGCGAAAAGGCAACCTTGGGTTAAAAATATGTGAGTACGATCAACCTCGCCGATACGAACAACCAGTTTTTTTAAAAAAGGACTCTGTTTGACCAGGTTAAGGTTGAAGATACAGTTGATTGCTCTGGTCGCGACTACGGGCGGGGCTTGTTTTTTTATATATGTTTTTTGTGTTGTTTTTTCACCGACTCGCCCTGACAGAAACGGCCGTTGAGATGCTGTGGCCACAGTACATTAATGTGGGTAGTACGTCAGCTTCATTTATTATTATTTAAGACTATGGTCAGATTGAAAAGCAGATGGTATAGAACTAATAGGATATTTTAATAACGTAATGATGCCCCGTAAAATAAAAACAATAAAAAGAAAATGCATTCAAAATATCAAGTGAAACCAAATATTTCCATTAACTTAGTCCAGAAATCGGCATGTTAAATCAAAAGGTAATAAATAATAAGTTATGATGTTTTGAAAGTATGAGCTGAGAAATGGAGTGTGGTGTAGAGATGGCACATGATATATCCTAACGCAAAATAACCTCAACAAAAACGGATGTTTGCGAAAATACTACCAAAGTGACTTACTGTTGTTGCTTACTTTGCTCTATTAGAACAAGCATAAGGCAGTTATTGATAGATCGTAGGTACAAAATAAGGAGTTCTTTTCCGTTATGGTGGAGCACAAAAAAAATGCGAAAAAAGGTTTCATAAAATTTATCTCTACAAATATAATATACACTTTATTGGTAGTTTTACAGATTCATTGGACTTTCGCTGATTAACGCGAATTCGTGCACGGCATTAACGACGTGTGTTTTATTGCACATAATACGTTATTGGAATTGAGAACATAAGCATAAAACGTGTCTGTGGAAATTGCGTTCTTCTACTGTACTTGGCTGTGTCATTAAATCTGTGATTTCTTAACTGTCTCTGCAGTAACACGAATAGTATTTTGTCTTTTCGCAAATGATAATAATGAAATCTGTGTAAGTCGAACGCATTTTTATTTATTATTTATACCTATGCGGCAAAAATACTGGCACTATAAAAATTACTTTTTTTTATATGAGATCACCCGTTATTCTGGTAAACAAATATCAAATACACTAAAAATAAACATGGTCCGATATACTCCCCAAGAACGTGGAATAATCGTATCAATGTTTTAACGTAATAATTCATCAGTGATAATAACACAACGTGAATTTCGTCGACGATTTAAGATCACCTGATCTGACCTGTCCAGACTTCTTTCTTTGGGGTTATTAAAATCTCTGGTATGTGTGAACAGACTGTAGCAGCCCTAAAAGGAAACATTTATCAAGAAAAGGAACATATCGCAGGAAGTGTAACGGAAAGATATGGAAAATGTCATATTTAGGGCTCAGTATGCGTCAACTCTGGAGGTCACCATTTAAGAGACTCTGCCGCACTCATAGACGTCAATTAACTTTAATGGAAATTAAATTGTCATTCCTACTTTATTCAATACTTGACATAAATAAGAGACAGATATAGATTTTAATGCCAATTAAAGTTAATTGACGTTTCTGATTGTGGCAGACCATCTTCAAATCCTAATGAGACCAAATTAGTTTTCTAATTTAGAAAAAAAATGTAGCTGAACCAAATAGTGCCAGTACTTTTGCGCCACCCATTATAATTACTTAGTTCTAAATTACCAATTCCATGTTATAGCTAGTCATCTTTATTTATTATTTCACCCAAGTTTGCCTAGTAGAGATTGCATTTGTTTGTGTGGATCAAAGCATTTATTATAAGTATTAATATATCTATGGCTCAGTTCTATGCTCAGAGTTCTATGATCATATAATACTCAAAGTATTATATGATCTGAGTCTGTTTGAGTTCTGAGAGTTCTGAGTGAGTCTTTTTAGTAGTGACAAAGCAATAACTACAATAACTTCAGATCATATAATATCTGAGGTTATACGGCATAAACAGCTAAATATATTGCCTCGCGTTAGAGAAAAAAACACCTTATCCCAACATGAATAAACGAAATATGCCTTAATTTGTCTCTTGAAGATCAAAATATTATTAAGAATTTTAACATTCACATCACATAGTATAACCAAGTATTAGTTCTAATCCGCTCGTTTCGCGATTGACCTTTTTCTCGATATAGAACGTAGTACCTATACAGTATTCGGTTACAGCTAAGTTAACTCCTATCCCTTTTAGCGGCATCATTCATCACCGACCTCATAAGGCGAACGACAAAAACCGGCCAAAGCCATAGCAAAGTGGGAAACAGTACATTAAGTTTGTCTAACAGTGAGATATATAGGTATTTACGCCGGAAATTTGTCTATGGGTTCAATAATAAAAAGAAACGAAATATTTCAACTGAATGTATAAAAACTATATGCTGATTGCTGATAACGGGTGCTGCCAGTGGGAATGGTTTTTATTCATTTTATTAAGAATTACATTTGAAACATGTATGGCGCAACTTGCAGTATATAGTAGAATTGTCTTTTGTTTTAAACTAATATTAAAGCTTTAAGTAGAGTTCCTAAGTAACTGAAAATTGTTCACCGCTATGATCATTAGTTCGCCTATACTTAACTGTATTTATCATAACCCATTGTGTAATTGTGATGGAAACTGACCTTAGTCATACCATGTTAAGGTCATTTTTCAATTTGACGACTCTGTATGAAATAAAACAGGGAGAAAACAACTACCCTTGGAGTTTCTTGCCGGTTCTTCTCCAAGGCCTCCCGCTGTATGGTTTGCGAACCGATGGCGTAGCTTCTATGACGTTCACAAGTATTGTAAATAACAATCTAAATTGAATAAACAAATTTGAATCTTGAATCTTGATACTAAATTTCAATAAATAAACAAAAATGAAAACAATAACCACGCGAACAGACTTATCTTTCGAGCTTCAGCAGTTCCCGTAAAACAAAAAATTCTTGAGAAATTAATTTCTTAATTTTTTTTTATCACCCGTAATATCAGCTTAAATAATATGCAGAAATTCATCACATGATTTTAGAAAAATTCTAAAACAATTGAAAATTGGGATTCATTCTAACACACACTTCATGTGTCAGTCTATTTTGTCTCTTAGTATTGCCCAAATATGCAACCAATGTTTTGTTTTCCGTCGTCGTCTTTTTAGTAGTAACAAAGCAATAACTTCTAAATTTATATCTGAACCGAGCAAGAAGTATACTCGCCCTACTAACGTTCATCGAACGCCATGCAGAGTGTTATGTACTACGTGTATATTAACGCTCGCCAAACGCAACGCCGAACGCCTAGTGTGTACAGGGTGCCTACCATCAACTTTAAGACAGCGATTCAAAAATAGCGCGATGCAGAATAGGTTCCTAAAATGAATTGCTTTCTTTCGTACTATGACCTTCTAAAAACTGGATCGCAAATGAATTGCTAAATGTGAATGACCGAACGATTTGTGTCCTTATTTCTTCTACTTGTCTCTTTTACTCGATTCTGTCATGCCCGGAGAGTAAGAGGGACGGGTATAACCTGCAGGTGTCATGTTAGCTTTGCCCGAGTTATAAGTCAAATAAGAGTTCTTGACAGCTTAGCAGCTGTGAAATGTCATTGAATAATGACTGAATAGCTGTCATTGATATTAAGCTGTCGTGGTACGAATAAGCGAAGCAGATCAGTTTAGGTCCTAAGCAAAATCGCAATAAGAGTTGATGGTAGGCACCCAGGCTCTTGAACGCCTCTACATTGGAAAACCTGCTGAAGCTGATACCACAAAGTAATATTTTCATATGACTATAGAAATACGCAACTCGTAAAGGTGCTTTTAAAAAAATAGTCTATAAAAGGTCATTAAAAGACTCTTTCAACCAATTGACGACCAATTTGCCTGCCTTCTGCGCCAGAGGTTTCGGGTTCGATTCCCTAACAAGACAAATATTTGTGTGTATGGACATATCTATTTGTCTTGGTCTGGGTGGTTTATATGTAAAGCTGACCAGAAAAATAAAAAAACTGGCTTTCGCCTCTTCATTGTTACAAATGTCAAATTCTATAGAAAAATTTAGTACGTCACATTTCGGTAACATAACGAGGTTTTTTATTTTTCTGGTCAGGTTTTATATTAGGTACATATTTAGAAAAAAAAGTAATAAGTATATAATTATTTATCCGTTATCTAGTTTTCGTATCACAGTTTAAAATCACATATTATCACAGTTAAAGAAAACTTCTTATGAGCTAGAAAATTGGCATTGCAACAAATTTATTTACTATATCATACTGAGTTGATCTCTGATGATCTGCGTGCCTACCATCAACTCTTATTGCGGTTTTGTTTAGGACCTAAACTGATCTGCTTCGCTTATTCGTACCACGACAGCTTAATATCAATGACAGCGATTCAGTGATCATTCAATGACATTTCACAACCGCTAAGCTGTCATGTACTCTTATTTGACTTATAACTCGGCCAATCTAACATGACACCTGCAGGTTATAGCCGTCCCTCTCACTCTCACAGGGCGTGACAGAATCGAGTGAAACAGACGGGTAGAAGAAATAACGACACAAATCGTTCGGTCATTCACATTTAGCAATTCATTTACGATCCAGTTTTTAAAAAGTCATAGTACGAAAGAAAACAATTCATTTTAGGAACCTATTCTGTATCGCGCTATTTTTGAATCGCTGTCTTAAAGTTGATGGTTGGCACCCTGAGTTGAAAGTGATCATACTGAGTTAGCCTGCAGTAGCATTCGAACGCATCCACTAGGACCATCGTCTTAGAAAGTTGAAGTATAATTACGATGTCAGCGTGTCTGCGGTCGATCACGTTAATTAGTCTGGTTAATTGGTGTGGAATCATGTGAACCAGTTGCCTGCGTATTAGCATACATATAGTTGCTAAGTTTAATACGTTAGAAGGTTAACTTTTGACTTTTAAAAAAAAGTTTTTTTATTACAAGTCGTGTCTAGTTGGCAAGATCCATTAAAAACAAGTATTTTAGTGTTTTAAGGTACTATATCTAACAAATCATTATCGTCTAACTTTATTTTTTACTAGCGGCCGCCCGCGGTTTCACCCGCGTGGTTCCCGTTCCCGTGGGAATATCGGGATAAAAAGTACCCTATGTGTTATTCCAGACCCAGATTCTTTCAGTAGTTTTTGCATGAAAAAGTAACACACATCCATACCCACAAACTTTCGTATTGATAATAAACTACACGACGCTATCCCGAGGGAATGTGATATGTTTCCGGGATAAAAAGTAGCCTAAGTTACTCCTTATTACATTAGCTACCTGCCAGTGAAAGTCCCGTCAAAATCGGTCCAGCCGTTTCAGAGATTAGCCGGAACAAACAGACAGACAGACAGACAGACAGACAAAAATTGTTAAAAATGTCATTTTGGTATTTGCACCGTATATATAATCATATGCATGTAGTAAAAAGCGGTTATTTTAATGTTACAAACAGACACTCCAATTTTATTTATTTTTATTATTTATAGATTAAGATTAATTAAATTCTGTAAGTAGGTAGTAAGTACAGGGGAAAAAATCTAATACATTTTTTCCACTAGCCCTGCAAGTAGATCCCGCCAGTAAATCTACTTGCAGAGCGTTGGTGTTAGTTTTTCATGTTTTTCTCATTTGTGATATCCGTTTAGTATTAGCTCACTGCTATAAATCGCTTGCAATCTCTAAGATCCGTAATAAAATATTCTCTTTCAATGTTCACTAAATACTCTTTCGTTGTTCCATCATTTATTTCCAGCCAGTGTTCGATGATAAATCTTCGAATCCTTTTTTTAACCGCCCGCAGCTCTCGCGTAGGCTACAGGTAACAAAATGTATAAAACCTGGCCAGTGTTCTCTACGCGTCCAACTACTAAACAAAAAATGAACGAGTCATCCAGTGGGTTGCTCTCGAGTTTGAAACGGACAGACAGATAGACAGACGCTGAGTTTTATTCCTGCTCCAATTTAAATTTATAAATAGACACGATGAACGTTATTTCAAGTTGAGATTAAATGCTAACAGTACCAATTTGAATTCAAATAAAAAAATAGAAGATTAAATTATGTTTACTTATGAAATTGCAAGCATTAAGGTCTGTGCAGACGAGGGACTTTTTGTCCGTCAACATAATCTAAATGTGGTAACTTTAGCCGCAAATACTATATATTATTCGGTTATTCTATTCGTGAAGGTCTAGCGAGGAATGAGGAGTTGCTAGATAGCTTCATGTGGGCAGAAAAACCTTGTTTGCGTTGAATTCGCAGCGACTTTGAGGTTATGGCGGCGAACAAAAGTTTCTCGTCTGCGCAGGCCCTTATATACAATTACAGACTGTCTACTAAGCGATGCTATTTTATTAAGATTACCACAGCAATAACCCTAATTACACTACAAATTCCTCGGCAATTGCACTACAGACTCGTATTTTTACAAGCTTTTTATTAACTTGCCATGTTAGTTAGTTAGTGGGGGACAAATCTTGCAAGCTTAATTTGACCCACTTCCCAGTGTCCGATGGAGCTGAAATTTTGTATACAGGTTTGGTTCAGATGACAATACAATATTAAAGTACAGTCAGCAAAAAAGCTTGTCATAAAAATGAAATTTTAACTAAAAATTTATTATACCTACAGTTTAATCCTGTCGATGTCACCAGTATAATAAGTTGCCATTACCTAATGAAAAGGTCATTTGCACAAATATTACCAAACGAATACTTACATCAAACATACATAAAACGTTGACCCTCATTCCTCTTAGCTCCACGAATTGTTTGTTCTTAATTAGAGCTGCAAATAGGTCCTCGTGGGCCCATAAACAACCGAGATGGTCCTTCAGACTGAAAGAATAATCTTTTGATGTCTTTACGGCTCTTCGGAGAGCCAAATGTTAAAATTAGCAAAACCGGAACGTAAATTACCCACTACGGGGTCTTTGTTCTTCGAGGTTTTTATTTGGAGTTGGGTAATAAGTACATTATTATAGTTTTGGGAAAATTATGTACTTTTTAATGCCAATGCCACGCTACAAAAACTGCTACTTATCATAACTAAAATGTGTTCATGATAGGTAACGTAAGTTTCTCTACTCTCTCTAGTCTCGGTAGAAAGAAATTCAATATAACGTTTATTTGTACAACCAAAATTAGGTACTCAAACTGAATGGCTACTGAAACATACACATTCTTGTGTATGAGTTGTGTTGTCATTCAAGAGAGGAGATCATAATGAGCTAAGTCTTGTACCTACTCGAGTCCCAAAGGACTTAGCAGCGGTTGCACATGCACATGTATTTAGGGGTTCATTGGCCGAGAGTAATTATATGCAACAATGCTAAATTAATTCCTAAATTTTAAGTTATGTAAGTTAGGATTACGATAGTAGCAATTTCGACTAAGATTAGCAAGCTCGGTTTTAAAAATGTGTTCGTCAGCGAAAATTTTCCTTTAATCATAACTTATTAATCAGTCATCATATTTATCAGTCATTTAAAAAAAGTTATGTGTGATGCATGCACAGCATGATGTTACATACATTCTTATAGCTTCAGGAGTTAAGGCGCTAATCGGAAAAAGTATGGACTTTTTGATATAAAACTTTAGGACGGTTAGAGTCAAATCTAATAATAAGATATATATTTCTTCATACCTTTATCTAGATTCGTATAGTTTCAAAAACACGATTTTATGATTTTGCCTCGACACTTTTTCTTTTAAAAAAGACCTCTAAAAATACGAAAATTCAAGATTATTCTTAAATGGGGTTACATATACTATTGGAAATTGGTTTAATTAGTTGACACCAATAATATTTAGAATCGTGTAGAAGCATTTTAAAAAAAACCGCTACTTATAGTTTTTTAATACAAAGTGATTTTGTGTTTTTTGGCCTAATCTGCAAAGTCGGTCTTGCTCCCGCGCGCGTCATTTTCTAATTGCTATCTCGCTTCAGCACGATTTTTCCGAGTATTGCCTTAAGTTTAAAGGATATTTCGTGGCAGTATTTAGGTTTAATTCAATCTAAATAGGTCCATTTCCCAAAGCTATTTTTGACCTACGAAACATGTCCGATGTTTTGTACTGGATACTGCCAATGTAGGTACTGAGTTCGTATTGTACACACACATTGAATAAAAAAAACAACTTTGAATAAATCATATTTAGCTACGTTATCGACGTAGGTACCTAGTTATTTGTAAATGCGTTGCTTCTGTTAAAACTGATGAGTTTTATCGACCGTCCGTCGTTTTCTTGTCAGTTAAAGATGTCCCTAAAGGTAGACTTCCGAGCATCGCGGCCGATCGCAGCCGCGCGCGATCTATCGCGTGCGACTGACGCGCGCGGCTGATGCGACAATAGTCAGTGTATAAAAATGTATGGCACCGCTTCCGAGGTACGCGACAGACGCGTGCGGCCGACGACAGACGTCGGCCGCACGCGGCCGTAGCTATAATGAAAACTTCTTTGTATTGTATAGATACTCACTTTTCTGTCATCTGGTTGTCTGTCACTGTTAGAAAATTCATGTGTCAACTCTGGATTGAGATGATTTTTAGAAACTCTCCTTTTGGGCGTTTGTGCACTACACTGAATTTTACTGTCCGGCAGTCCGATTTTTACGGTCCGATATGGCAGGCCATAGAATGTATATGCACAAGCGCTGTGCACTACACTGAATTTTATCGTCCGACATTTTACTTTTCCCCATTCCGGTCCGTTTTTTCCGTTCCGAGATAACAGCAATAAAGTACGTATGGGCGCTTGTGCACTACACTGAATTTGACCGTCCGGAAAAAACGGATGGTTGTATTTTAATCATAAAATATTTATAAAACATAGTAAGAATTTATTTATTTCGTGTAGTTTCGGCTTTGAAACATTGAAACTGTGATATTGAACTGAAAACGTGATATTCATATGAGCGGGCGGGGCGGGGGAGGGGGTAATCACTGCGCTGCCCCGGCGAGTAAAAAGACGGACAAGTGCACAAGTCAATCATCCGTGTTTTTCATGCCACATCGGTCCGTAAAAAAACGGACCGCCGGACGGGAAAATTCAGTGTAGTGCACAAACGCCCTTTCTGTAACACGCTCACTGCGGCACTGAATTAGCTATTCTTTCCATTGGTGCGGTACGCGGCGTTTTAGACCTCATACTAAACCAGACATTGTGGCGGTACGAAGCGTATTCGACCCCACCGAGATTTAAGAGACTGAAATTTCTTTTTTTAAGCGTGAAGTCAGAAACAATATGGATTTTAGTCTTGATAAGTGAGTATCTATCACGGTTTAAAATATAACACAAAGAAAAGTGAGTGCATGGTTTTTGCTGCTGGCAATAACTCGCCACAAGACGTGCCTCCTGTCAAACTATGCGGTGCAGCTTTATCTAGAGTCAAGCAGTACAAGTACCTAGGCCACATTGTAACAGATGACTTGAAAGATGACCAAGACATTGAGCGCGAACGTAGAGCGTTGGCGGTCAGAAGCAATATGATTGCCCGTAGGTTTGCTAGATCTTCAGAGCAAGTAAAAATTACCCTTTTTAAGGCGTTCTGCCAATCTTTTTACTCTTGTAGCCTATGGGTGAGATATACGCAGAAGGCCTACAACGCTCTGCGTGTGCAATATAACAATGCCTTCAGGATGCTGTTGAGGCTGCCGTGGCGCTGCAGCGCGTCTGGCATGTTTGCCGAGGCGCGGACCAATGACTTTTACGCCATAATGCGCAAAAAAGTAGCCTCCCTCATGAACCGAGTGTGCAGCAGCCGCAATAGTATCCTGGAAGCTGTGGGAGGTAAGAGCGAGTGTCCTATCAGCCATCACTGGACTTCTGTGCTAGTTAGGTGAGGCCAAGTAAATATATTTTTGTTTTTTTATTTTTATTTTTTTATGTATTAATTTTTATTTTTATTATTGTAATGATTTTATTTGAACAAAATTTAGATTTTATTATTTTTCTAAAATGTTTAATGACTTTAAGTACCTACTTATTATCTGTTGACATGAATTTTAGTAAATTAATTGTTTGTTTGTGATTGTATTGTAAGAGTGTAGAATTTTTATATTGTTTTTTTTATTATTAATGTAAGTATGGGTAATATGCCTGAAATAAATGATTCAAGATTCAAGATTCAAGATTCAAATTTGTTTATTCAATTTAGATTGTTATTTACAATACTTGTGAACGTCATAGAAGCTACGCCATCGGTTCGCAAACCCTACAGCGGGAGGCCTTGGAGAAGAACCGGCAAGAAACTCCAAGGGTTGTTTTTTTCTCCCTGTCTTATTTCATACAGAGTCGTCAAATTGAAAAATGACCTTAACATGGTATGACTAAGGTCAGTTTCCATCACAATTACACAATGGGTTATGATAAATACAGTTAAGTATAAGCGAACTAATGATCATAGCGGTGAACAATTTTCAGTTACTTAGGAACTCTACTTAAAGCTTTAATATTAGTTTAAAACAAAAGACAATTCTACTATATACTGCAAGTTGCGCCATACATGTTTCAAATGTAATTCTTAATAAAATGAATAAAAACAAAAGAAAACACATTTTAAGGCAAGCAGATAAGAGCAGACCCATTCCCACTGGCAGCACCCGTTCACGAGCATGACGCATGAACCAGCCATCGCTTCGCTCAACCATATTTTAGGGAACGTAACGACCCGCCTCACACGCCACCACCGTAGAAATGTTTTAGTGAGCATGACATACTCAAACTGCCTACCTTAAATGACCGAATTAAAAGCTTAACTAATATAAACGGTAATAATATAAAATAAAGGACACGACTCACAATATCATACTAGGAACATTTGTTACGAGTGTTACGACCAAGGTGTTTTGTCGTTCAAATAATCATTTACAGTGTAATAGCCTTTTTTGAGGAGGCCACTCTTTATATGATTCTTAAACTCTAGATATGGTAAATCCAAGATATCACTTGGGATTTTGTTATATATGTGTATACCTTGACCAACGAAAGATCCGTGCACCTTTTCTAAACGGTACCGAGGCATTACGAGCTTGTTTCTATTTCTAGTATTACGATTGTGTAAATCACCATGTTTGGTATACAAGTTAATATTGCGACGTACAAAAAGAATGCAATTTAATATAAATTGAGATGCAGCTGTCAGTATACCTATTTCCTTGAACTTGTCTCTAAGCGAAGTTTTGGAGCCTAGTTTATAGATGGCTCTGATTGCTCGTTTTTGCAAGATGAATATAGCATTAATGCCAGCCGCTAATCCCCACAAAAGAATGCCATATGACATGATGCTATGGAAATAACTAAAGTATACAGTTCTAGCAGTATCAACATCTGTTAGCTGTCGTACTTTTCTAATAGCGTAGGAAGCAGAACTAAGCTTACCAGCTAATGTTGCGATATGCGCATGCCATTGAAGTTTCGAGTCTAAAGTTACACCCAGAAAGATCGTTGATTGTACTAAATCCAGTTTTTCGTTGTTGATTACAATTTCTACAGGTACCGTCTGTACATTTGGCAGAGAAAAAAGTACGCACTTTGTTTTCTTTGCATTAAGCTGCAAATTGTTAGAATTAAACCAACCGAGTACTTGTGACAGTGCTTTGTTTACATCGTCAAAATTGGTTTTGTTTCTGTCTATGTTAAATATTAAAGAAGTATCATCTGCAAACAACACAATATCACAGAAGTTTTTGGCAAAGAAAGGCAAATCATTAATATAAACCAAAAATAGAAAAGGGCCTAAAATAGAGCCTTGAGGTACGCCTAGTTTAATCTGAGAGCCGTTTGATTTCACTCCATTAATGTCAACTGTCTGAGTTCTGGAACTGAGATACGACAGTATTAGTTTCTGGGCATTATTTTTTACACCGTAATGATTTAGCTTCAACAGCAGCGTCCGGTGATCAACACAATCAAAAGCCTTGGATAAGTCGCAAAATATTCCAAGAGTATTTTGCGACTTTTCCCAGGCATCAAACACATGCTTTAAAAGTGCAACCCCAGCATCCGTGGTTGACTGACCCTTCATAAATCCGAATTGTTTGCTATGCATGAGATTGTTTAATGAGAAATGAGACAATAATTGCTCTAGTATTATTTTTTCAAATATTTTGCTTAAGGCGGGTAATATTGATATTGGTCTATAATTGCTTGGGTCTTCTTTGTTTCCTGATTTAAATAAAGGTATCACTTTGCTAAATTTCATTAAATCAGGAAAAATTCCTTGAGCGATACACTGATTAAATATAATAGCAAGATAAGGGGCAATAGCATGAATAATGTTTTTAAGTAAAGTAACAGATATGCCCCACAAATCAGTGGTAGTTTTCATTTTAAGTAAATTAAATGTTTTGATTATATCGCTCGAATTAATTTCTTTAAAATTAAATAATGAACTACACTCAGACACATGTTTTTCAAGAACCGAGACAGCAGAAGCTGGTGAAGAATTCAAATTAGAGGTGGTTACTAATGGTATATTTACAAAAAAGTTATCAAAAATATTAGCAATTTCTGTTTCAGAGTTTATTCTTGCGTTATTAATGTTAAGCGCTAGACTGTTGTCATGTTGTTTACCTTTTCCGGTTTCACGCTTAATAATATCCCAAGTTGTTTTGATTTTATTATTTGACTTTTTAATTTTATCCTTTAAAAATATAGACTTTGCTTTAGAACATGCTTTTTTGAAAATCTTAGAATATTGTTTTACATGTTCTACGAAACGAGGGCTGTGATTAGTTTCTCTTAATTTATATAGTTCATACAGCCTGTTTCTACTTTTATAAATACCTGTCGTAGCCCATTCGCAAAACTTTAACTTCTGGGTGCATTTAATCGTTTTAGACTTAAAGATATTATTGAACTCATTCGTTACTAATTCAAAAAGGGTTCCATGAAGCGCATTAGGATCATCATGCACATATGGCATCGTAGAAACTTTATCAGCTACATTATTTTCAAAATTACGTAGTCGCGTTTTTGTAACGGGCCTGCATTGTACACTTTTAGGCGCATCAACAATATCTAATTCATAGGATACCTTTAATCCGTAATGGTCGGATGTAATATTTTTAACGACTAGTTTGTTAGTCGGATCAGACTCCGAAAAAACATTATCTATGCAAGTGGCTGAATGAGATGTTACCCTTGTGGGCTCCAAGAACTGATTAATTAAATTAAAAGAATTGAACAAAGTTAATATTCGTGTAGTCAATGCACAGCTTTCGAGAATATCAACATTAAAATCGCCACATACTGCTATTGGTTTATTTTTTAACTTTAGCTTATTCAACACATCCTCCATCACCGATTCAAATGTTTCAAAATTACCTTTAGGTGGTCGGTATACACATACAATGACTAAGCTTTTTAATTCTACACATGACAGCTCGACATGACGTTCTATAGAAAGGTTTACAATATCCTTTCTTTCTCTGTAGCTTATATTATTTTTTACGAAAATTAGAGAGCCGCCACGCGTTGTTGTCTTCCTAGATAATAAATTTGCTAACTGAAAATTATTCACACTACATGACAAATCACAATGATTCAGCCAGTGCTCAGTTATACAAATGACCTGAATGTCATTACATTCTGCAAATAATTCTAACTCTAAAACTTTGCCAGACAGGCCCTGAATGTTTTGACATAATACGTTAAGGCAAGAGGGCTTGGCTGTTGTCTTATGTTTTAGTTTAAAGCCGATTTAGAGACGTTTTCACTTTGTAAAGAAGTGTTTATATTATTTAAATTAATTAAATTATTATTAGTAGGTAAGCTACTAAAATCAGAGTCAAAAGACTTTGGCTTGCCACCTTGAAAGGTGTCTTGTAAATTAAAAGCTAACAATTTAGCTATTTTTGTCCTAAACCTATTTGCAAGATACATAGTATCCGATGTCAAAATAAAATTATTAATAAAATTATTAATATCAAAATATAAAACCTTGTCACTATGACAATTTATCAAGTTGAACAAATATGAGTTTAACTCATATATATGCTGATTCTGCTCCCTAGTTAGGTTTTTCGCGTAAGGAAATGAGCTAATTACTAATTTACAGCCGGTTTCAGACTGTAGTTTCAATAAAAAGTTAATATTCATCAAGATTTCACGTTTCCTAACTTGGGAGCTGTCGCCACATAAAATAATTATGTTCGTCAAACTATCTATATCATACAAAGATAAACTATGCACAATATCTTCAAAAGACTTCCCAGGTGTACATACATTTATAACATTTCTATTATATATATTTTTCATCGTTACTCCTAGACCTTGTCCCAGTTTATCTGAGAAAACAATAGTTTTTGTGTCTTTTGACTTGCATGAGGTAGCTGATTTAAATGACTGTTTGCAATAGTTACTTTTTAAGGTCTCTATGCAGGTTAATGAATGACAGGGGCTCTGAGGTGTCCGAATTATGTTTTCCTCTTTAGAGAAATCATTACAAGTATCAATTTGACTATTTATTAAAGAGTCATATCTCTCCGCGTTATATTTGCAGAGTTCAACTAACTCTGTGGCAGATTTGATGTGTTCATCAATTTGTTTCTGCGCAGTACAATATTTATTTTGCATTGACTCAAGTGACTCATGCAAATTTATTATATTTAATTGCAATTGTTTAGTGTCCCGGTCATACATTTGCCTGCTTTCAGTTAATTTATTACTGTAAATTTCCATTGAATCCAAAAGACTAATTCTTTCTTTCCGCAAAGCAATATTTTTATAAAAACAATTATTTTTCTTAATTAACCTTCCAGTTTTCTTTATAAATTTTCGAATATTTATATACTTCTTTAATTTATTAGCACCTAAAATATTAGGTCTGGGTGTAACGCAAACACCAGCCGTTACAGCTGAATTAGCTAACTGAATACCAGGCGAGAGCATTAGCTCCTCAAAAAGGCTTTGAGTTTTATCCACCTCATGTAGTTGTTGCTGCTCTAATAAGGCAGATATTTTCTTATTGGCATCATTCAGTTCATGTTCCAGGTCAGCAATCCGGTTTAGGGCTCTCTCATATGTGCTAAACTGTTCTTCATAACTGCTGATGGTACTCTCAAGTTGATCTTTTTGTAGAACCACTTCCATATGTTGAGTATGCAAACTGGCTAGTTCGGTCTTCAACAGTGAGTTACGTCCGACAATGTTTTTGATTTCTTCTTCACTGTCATCACGCTCACGTATTAGCTGGCTGCATGTATCCCTGGACTCCTTTAACTCCTTTAGTGCCTGCCTCAGCTTCAATTCAGTGTTGTTGTTTGTAGCCTTGCGGGTCAGCATTATGGTTTAATAATCTAAAAATGATAAAACAGAATCAGAAACTAATATATTATATCAACTAACTCTTACTTTTGTTAAAATTACAGATTATTCTAGTGCTAAATGTGTTTTATTAAATTACAAAATTCTTAAAAGTCTTGTTGTAAAAAAGAAGTCTCTTTAGTATCTTTAATAATATTAAAATACAAAAATAAATCTGTATATAAACAGCTGCAAGGTGTCACCATCAAATTGACTTTTGTTTAAGCAAAGTGATAAAAACGTTTCAGAAGTATTTTGTCAATTTACTTAAATTTTAGTAAATATTTTTAATTCTACGACCCACTAACTATTTAAATAAAGAACTATCACAAGACTATTTTTGTAAACTAGTTTCACAATCTTTGATTGAAATGATTTAGATGTCTCTGTATAGATGTAGTGTATGCAAAGTGTAGCAGTAAGGTGTATGCCTGTGACAGTAGTGGTCACCGTCAGCTCTACTTCCACAGTTTGTCAAGTAAAGAGAGGTTATCATCAATGCCAAATCGTTATGGATTGTGACGTTGCTCACTCAAAGTGAGCTCTGTACTAGTAATGATTAATGTACAGTGAATGAGAAACTAATTTGGCATTCAAATCCTGTGTGTTAGTTAAATTTAAAAGAAATGATCACTAACTAAAATAATAACAAAATATGTGGGTAGGTATTTTGAACCCAATTAAAATTAAAAACTTCACTTTATTACTAATAAATTTATACACTGCAACTAGTTATTCAGGCTGTAAAGGGAATGGCAAAACCTGCAATCACTTAATAAAGTCTTTATGTTAAAAATAACTAACTAATAAGTAGGTATATTTAAAAGATTGAAATGGTCGGAGTGTTGCTGAAGTTTAACTACTTATAACACAATGCAAACAAATGATATTCTTAATCAGAAAACACTTGTTGTTGTTAATAGCATACTCAAGTGTTTGGTCTAACAAATTAATGAAAATTTAACAACTACAAATAGGTAGTTGGTATCAATATCTATAGATAGGTAAGTAGGTACGTAATAAAAGTTTCTATTGGTCTGAGAATGCAATGTGAGTGATGTAAATTATGAAAACAATACTCCCCAGGTTTAAGAAGAAGCCGTCCACAGTATTTTTAGCTTTTCAATTTGAATTTGTATCCTCTTCTGGATTGACAGTTGGGTCAATTTTTCCTCGCTATATTTCAAATGTTAGCGCATTAAACTTGCTGATAACACTACCACTTGTTAAATAACACGTAATTAAGCTAATTATTACAAATAATTTGGAATTTAACGTAAATTACTAATAAAATTAATTAATTAAAATTACAAAGCAAGCTGACAAGTGTTGCTGCCAGTGTATTATTATTCCCTTTATTACATTTTAAATACTTACAAAATTATATTTCTAAACATTAAATTTTTACAATGAATAACACAAAAAAATATAACATTTAAAAATACAAAAATGCAGTTCCCCAACGGCAGCAAGATCAGGGTCCCGGCTACCGATGGTTAAGGATCCAGAGACAGGAACCTTCTCACTATACGGGCCGTGTCCAGAAGTACTGCCTTCTGCATCTGACTCCCGATCCATCCACCGCGACGCGAGCCTCTTAAGGTGTTTATCGAGGCTCTTGGCTATTATTATTATTATTATTATTTATACAATAAAGAAGCTTTCATTATATCTACGGCCGCGTGCGGCCGACGTCTGTCGTCGGCCGCACGCGTCTGTCGCATATCTCGGAAGCGGCGCCATACATTTTCATACACTGACTATTGTCGCATCAGCCGCGCGCGTCAGTCGCACGCGATCGATCGCGCGCGTCTGCGATCGGCCGCGATGCTCGGAAGTCAACCTTAACGGGTGATAGGAAATAAATGTTCGTCGATAATATAATATGTATAATATAATAAGCATTTACTTTATTTAATTTATACGAATAAAAAGATTTAACTTGACTTTAATTAGATAGCTTTTTTAAGATTTTTAATGTTAAAGATACGGTGACCTCTTTTAACATTTTTAATCAACCCTAGATTGCTCTCAGATGTTTAGATTTATTAGTTTGCCCGCAATTACAAAATAACTTTAATTTCGATAAAACTCCTTAAATTTTATTCCTTACGTTATTAATTTGCACTTATCTAAGTAATCTAGCAAAAGTATGCGTAGTAAAATAAATAAATTAATATTTTCTTACAATCACACCAATTATCTAAGCCCATAGTAAATTTCATAAGACACTGTGTCTATGTGAACTTGATAACGGACAAATATATACTTAAATACTTTTTGTTTGTAAATACATACTTATTATACATAGAGACACCCAGACACTCAGTGATTGAGGATTCCGGGAGTAGTGCGCTTCCATCTTCAGCCTTATCACCACTTAACATCAGGTGTGATGAAGGCTAAGTACTACCCCGTTGTGGATAAAAAAATAAAAAAAATAAACATGTTCATGCACACAAATATTTGTCTTGTTCGGGAATAGAACCCGAGACCTCTGGCGCAGAAGGCAGGTAGTCTACCCCTGCGCCAAATCGGTCGTCAAAATACCTTTATATTAATACTGTTTACGATTTAAATAGTGTAATCATAGTACCTTTAGGTATATTATAACAGCGGAGACTTTGATAATAAGTTTTTCTTCAGTTCATTCACAAACTTGTATGTACCTAAATTGTAATTAGTTTTGCAGTTAAACGTAATCAAGTTAAATATTTGTATGCAATTAAACAAAGCTGCAATTCGCAATGCAATTCAATGCGGAATTTACTCACGGATTTAATTTATTTGAAAATGCCTATTTGCATTTATAGGCTATATAGCATTGTGCTTCTGGCGGACGAGGTCACGGGCTGCGCTAGTATAGAAAGTTTGCTATACTACCTATAGTGTAAAAGGTACTACTATACCTTTTACATTATGAAAGTCGGTCACGTTAATAATTTTAAGGTTCTTTAAAAAAATGGTCAATATTATAAATTACTACATCATCTGTTCAATCCTACTAATAATACAGGGTATTTTTTTTTATCAGTGCACAAATTTTTAAGATCGACTCGGAATCGGTTAGTGAGCAACTTTCTCCAAGACACATAAGTCGAAATATGACAAAAAATTTTGACTCTTCATACAAATTGGACTGATCACGTGATCGATTTAGTATGGGAAGTCCAAAAATTTTTGTCGTATTTCGACCCATGTTTCTAGGAGAAAGTTGTTCACTTAGCGATTCTGAGTCGATCTTAAAAATTTGTGCACTGATAAAAAAACTATCCTGTATAAATGCGAAAGTTTGTGGACGTTGATTACTCTTCCACGCAAAAACTACGGAACGGATTTGGTTGAAACTTGGCACACAATGCACACAGCCTGGATTAAAACATAGAATGCTTTTTGTCACGATATTCCCACGGGAACGGGTACCACGCGGGTGAAACCGTGGGCGGCCGCTAGTAAGATAATATGTAAAAGTTTTCGTACATTTTTATGCCTGACCATGAGACCATTCAAATAATTTTGCCGAAATGAGGATAGGACACAGCTCAGATCATATAATACTAAAAGTATTATATGGACACAGGATCTCCTTTTGTCGCGAATAATCTTGAGAAGGGTGAAATAAGGGTTTGTATTGTTAGCCAATTATTTTTTATTTATTTGACGTATTCTTCTTCCAATGCCTTTGTTAAAATATATTGCATTTGCTAATATGTATTTATTTATTTATTTATTTTCTGCTTTACAAAAATCCACAGCTCTTAATCTTAATTCACAAATTTATATAAGTAGTAGAAACCTAAAGCAAATAACGGATTTAACATTATGTTTATATAATTTGTAGCTAAATAAAAGGAATCACACATTTTTAATCTTTTTTTAACACATTTTTAACCAAAGAGTTTATAAATATATAAATAAAAATAAATATAGTAAATACAAAATAAAATATACATACTTACATACATATTTTAATAATATAATTTAGTTTTCATATTATATACCAGTAGCAAGAAAATGTCCAATGTCCTTTCTGAACGATGTCAATGAGGAGCAGAATAAATCCATTGCAGAAAATTGCTCATTATATGTTTTTTGAAGACGATGTATAACTGCATTTTGTGCGTAATTACTCCGTGCAAACACTACTAAAGAGTTTTGTATGTCGAGTCCGGGTAGATGGAGCACATAAATTCAATGTCCTTGTTACCAGGTCAGCGCTGTCTATATCACCGTCACATATCTTATAAAGAAATAACATGTCGATGAGGCAGCGTCTATTTTTAAGAGTTAAGAGGCGGTAGTGACAACAGCAGTCCTCGTACTCAGAACCTCCACGATGATCACGGTAACACAAATGTTTAAGAAATTTGATTTGAATTTTCTCTATACTTTGGATATATGTCAGGTACCGTGGGTTCCAGATACTACTGCAATATTCTAAAACACTCCTAACGTAAGTAAAATAAAGGATTTTTAAGCAGTGTATATCAGAAAAATGTCTGCACACTCGCAAAATGAAACCCAGGTTTCTAAATGCTTTGGCAGTAATATTATCAATATGGTCTTTAAAAGTTAGTTTGGAATCAAGTAGAATACCTAGATCTTTAACTTGGTTTGTTTCTGCGAGGGGTGAACTATTAATACAATAACTAAACTTTAAGGGTTTCCTTTTACGAGTGAAAGACATGTAAACACATTTATCTATATTAATATTATTTCTATTTTCAGCATAATAAGTGTTCAATCTATTCAAATCTTCTTGTAAATGATAACAGTCCTATCAAATAGCTGGTATAAAACTAATGAAACTCATTCCAGGGGGCCAACGTGTCTCAATCGTGTTTCAATTGTAGTTCAACTGTAGTGCTTTTTTACACACTAAGAATTATGACAGTATGATGTGATGTAAATGTAGTGTGTGGTGTGACCATCAGTAGTCTGGTAAAAAAGTACACATTTCTTGTAACTAGTGTGTAAAAAAGCACTACAATTGAACTACAATTTTTAAACACGGTTGAGACACGATTATGACTTAACGATAGCAGAATTGGCCCCCAGGTTAATTAATCTATAATTTGATTTATCAAACATTGGGAAACCATCTCCAATAATTATATTGATAAATTGCCTTTCAAAATCTGCAGTTATTCACTTATTACGTACGCATGTCTTAAAAACTTTTCTACTTAGAAAAACATCCCAAATATCGTAATTGAATACCCAGACAAGCACGGCGCGATTTAAGTCGACAAGATAAATGAAGATAAGTTATCGTTGAAAAATTCGTGGTAGCGAGCAACTATTAAAAACAACGAACAGGCCATTTTTCTTTAAAGCAATTTAGGTTTCAATTTCCACATAAATGAATACAATGAAATAAAAAACGAATGCCAATCAATTCTCTGTATTGAAATCATTGGTGAAGTAAATAATATCCTTCGAACATAAAACCGTTAAAATGTGAAAAAAAAGAAGTATGAATATCGGTTCACAATCGACGGAAAAATAGGTGCATTTAAGTACATAGAAAAAATAAATAAAGATGAAACGTAGGTATAACCCACAGAACACGGAAAGATTTTTTTCTCTGTATAACCCCTCCTTTTGAATTTTTTTAGTCGGTTAAAAGATATATGAAAATTTGCAAATTAATCTCACTAATACTTCGAGCAACATTAGCACTAGATAACGACTCACGAATTAAAACAAACCTCAATGGCACTACTTAATTGTTTTTTAAATGGAGAAAAAGGTGAGGAAATGCCATGATAATATGCCATAAAAAAAAGTTGAAATGTGTAACCTTCTGCCTTTTTTTTTCAGTCGGTTAAAAATATATGGAACTTTGCATATTAATCTCACTAATACTTCGATCGACAATAGCACTAAATAACGACTCACGAACTAAAACAAACCTCAAAGGCAACGACTAATAACTTGATTATTTTTTATTGGAGAAAAAAGTTAAGTATGTCGCGGTCCATTATGCCATAAATAACAGGAAGCGTATGAAATAGAATAGAATAAAAGAGCGCACGCAATAAAAGAGCGCCAAATATATAATAGAATATAAGAGCGCACCTTTGAAGTGCGCTCTTATACTCTAGTCCTATTTTGAAACTCCAAATGGCTATATAGTGGGGTTGTTCATTGAAGCACTAATATTATAAATGCGAGAGTTTGGATGTATGTTTTTATGTTTGTTTTTCAATCACACCAAAACGTCTGAACAGATCGGCATGAAATTTGACACAGAAATAAATAATGATCTGGCAATTAAAGGCAATTTTTCACCTCGGGAAAACATCGTGTTGTTCACGAGGGCAAAGCCGCGGGCAGAAAGCTATTATTACATTGACATTGATGTCAGTACTAATTTGTAGGGGAACCGTCTACAAAGTAAACGTATAAGCTCGGTACCAGCTCCTAAGTAAAACTAATCCTATATAAGCATTGCTACGTTAAATTATGTAAATGAAATAATTAAATTACAATAAGATTCAGCCGTGGATCTCTCTGTAGACGGAATTTATTTTAATTATGCACGAAGCCCCTTAGGTGGTCGGGTCATACTCTCATCTGATGCGACTCAAATCGCTAATGATACTATGGGACAATGCAGTGCCTAGACCACCCACGACCGCCCTTATTCCAACACAATAGAGTCCATTTATCACTCATCGAAAACTTATAACACCAAAGGTCAGAATAGCGTTATTTTAATTCTATCAGTAGAAAGTACGTCGACCTTTCATAATGTCGTTTTTTGTTCAGCCAATCATTGTTCCCTGCGGTCAGTCCATATTAGATATAAGAGAGGATTTTCTGATATAAATAAGCTATTCGAACTCTTTAAATATCTAGCTAGCATGACTCTTTTTTATAAAAACTTTTTTAGGTTCTCTATTCAATTACACATCCAAGACTGTGCATATGATTTACCTAATCCATAAAATAAATATACTCTTTATTTTAATAACAGAACTCAGTACTTACTTACCTAGTACCTAAGTATTATTTTCATATTGTCAGCTATTTTGGAATCATGAATAGATCTATCATTTGAGATAGATCTACATACATCGAGGAGGTCTTTAAAAAAACGGTTCGGTTCCTTATAAAGGGTTTTTCAATAGGGACGCTCGAACTTTGAAAGTGGCATGAAAGTGGATAGCGGCCATCTTGGAAAAGCGATAGCTGTCAAATTTGGCGTGAATACATATTTATTCGTGACATTTCACCATGGAACATGTGGTTGCAAAAGGACGGCGCCACTTGCCATACTGCACGGGAAACATTAAATTTATTGGATGAGAAGTTTGAGGGCTTCGTTATCTCGCGTGGTGGTGACATCAACTGGCCACCGAGATCGTGTGACCTAACTCCGCTCTCCGCTCCGCTCCGATTACTTTCTGTGGGGTTACGTGAAATCCTGAGTCTATGCTGACAGACCACAGACAATTGCTGCCCTGAAGGCCAACATAACTCGCGTTATTCATGAGATTGAGCCCCATTTATGCGAAAATGTTGTCCAAAATTGGTCCATCAGGATACACCACCTTCAGCGGAATGGCGGTGACCATTTGGCTGAAATTATATTCCATAAATAATGTCATCAAATGCTCTTTAAAATAAAATAAAAATGGTGGGAATATCACTTAAACGGGTTGTTTTATTCCATTTCAAAGTTCGAGCGCTCTTAATGAAAAACCTTTTACAATATCTCTCATAACCGATTCCGAGCCTAAATAATCTAACAAAGTACATTTCAAAATACAGTATAAGTTTTAGAGTTATAAAAATCGGATGTGCTCTGTACTGTACCTTACTTTCCTGGTAAAAGAAACTTCGCTAGTTGCTTGTACAACTTTATATTGTGAGTGACACTAACAAGACTTCGTCGCTTGTGTCAAAGTTTGGTGAAGTTGTTCGGAATCAGCCGGTTGCCAGGCCAAATTACGGCCGCCGTAAGTTTTTACACTTTAATGATGTATACACGACGGCACATCAGACTATACATGTTGACCTTGAGACCGCCCTTATGCCCTACGTAATAAAAGCTGTTAAATCGCAGTTAAACTGTTTAACTTGATGTGCTGTCGAGTGTACATATGATTTTGACGAAACGAAGGAAAGTAGTCTATCGAACAATTTGGTAAGAGTCATGGGCCGCTATTATTTCTCGGCTGCTTGCGCTCCTACTGCAACGAGTGAGATAGAAGATGGCTTTGTAAGAGTTATAAAAGAGAGTGAGAGGAAAATATGGATAGAGGGTGCGACATATCGTCCCCGTTGTGTCAAAATTAAATAACTGACACTTTTGGCGAAATTAACTTTTTCCATTTTTCGTATAGTAGAAAGTATTACCTATATTTTGGTCTTTATCTCGTTGCGATAAGTATGATATTTGCAAAGATATCTTCAATTTAGTGAAACCATTGACCATATTATTACAACACTGTTTGTTAAAAAATTTACGTGGAAAAACTAAATAACTTATGATTTAATTAAATAACTACAGCTAAGTGCTTTGTCAATACAAACTAAAGTCAATAAGTGACTTTATTTAATTCTGCCACAACTCACTGCGAAACATTGCTACAAATTTCTCTTAGAAACATGGGTTGAAATACGACAAAAATGTTTGGACATCCTATACTAAATCGATCACGTGATCAGTTTCGACCCATGTTTCTAGGAGAAAGTTGTTCACTTCCCGATTCTGAGGTAGGCAGTTAGAAAATAACTTTGTTTTTCATAGTATTCGTATGAATGACAAAATTATATTTGCGGTTTTTGAAAATGTGTTATATCTCAAAACCTTGTATGTTTCCTAGTTACTTCGTCATATGTACTACTATCGTGAATTTTTTCACGTATCCAAAACAACCATTTGGCTGGCAGGGGGGGGGGGGGGGGTGACGACACAGGACACATGATTCACAAACGGATGTCTCAATAAAAAAACTGTCTTTACAAACCCACAATATTTTTAAAATTGCTATCCAACGACACCCCACACTATGGGGTAGACAAGAAAAAAAAATTACATCCCCACTTCACGTGTAAATTTTTTTATTTTTTTTAATTTTACTTGTATATTCACGCAAAATTACAGCTTTCTAGTACTAAGACTCTATGAGCTAGACTAGGGTCAGACGGACGGACGGACGGACAGACGGACAGACGGAGAGACGGACATGGCGAAACTATAAGGGTTCCTTGTTGAGTACGGAACCCTAAAAAGGGAGAAAGAAACTCGTCAGCTTTTACAGAAACAAGGGCAAATAACTAGATTTAGAAATAGTTTTTATCAGCCTTGATCTTCCGCGAGGCAAAGACCTCTCCACCTTCTTTCCATATCGCGTTGTCTTGTGCTGTAGCGTGCCAGTCATTCCTGAAAGGTTGAGGTCGTCGTGCCATTGCCGCATCGGTCTGTCGCGTGGACGTTTTCCTGTGGGGGTCATTCGGAGACGATATTTTCCCAGTGGTCGTCTGACATGAGACAGTCTAGCTCTGCAAATTTAGCATTGCTGCGTTGTGGGACACGTTAGAAATAAGAGTTTTGGAGCGCATTGTCGTATTTTCGATGCGGTCAGCTAAGTTCACGCCCAGCATGCTCTCCGTTGATGTTGTTGTAAAGGACAAAGAGGTATGCCCTGTGAGAAAACCGTTGCATTTAGATCAAAAACCTAGTTTAGGTAAGTGTCATGGTAGGTATATGTGGGCAGGAGTAAGTATGTTATATTAAGTAGCCATTCTTATAAGTATTGGTGACATTTCTACGCTTTTTTATTATCCCTTCTACTACAATAAAACCTAGTTCTAGATACATAGTTGGAGTGACAGATAAGGCCGAGCGTCATACGCCCACTTGAGAGTATAATTATAAGTAGATTACTTTGACAGTGTCAATAATACTAAGGTATTTCAAACTTGGAACGCTTCTTGTGATTTATAATGTAAGATCGTAACATTCGTAACCTTTTTCTCCGTTTAAAAAAAGTCAGTCTGGCCATATAAAGTATTCATTTAGTTCGAGTATCTAGGGACTCATATTTTATGCTAAAAAGTATATCTAGATTAGAATGACTATAATAAAAACAAACCAAACAGACGAAACAGCGGGTGGCTGCTAGTCAACTATGTAAGATCGTGACAAAACAACGACATTAAACCAGATCTAGATATATGATTCATTCGAACTAAACGATAGCAATCGAAATTGCAATCATTAGTTCAGTATTAGGAGCAACTTAAGTATCCAATACACCTACATACAGATATTTCAAAACTTTAGAATGGACGGACGGTCTTCTATTATAGACTGATTGCTTTACTAGAACCTTTTATAATATTAAATTCAAGGATACGTAACTTCACTTGCAAAGCAGTCACCATCAAAAACATATGATTTAAGCTACATAGACCAAAGAATCTGTAGTTATGTACAAGTCAGTAGGTACGTACATATTATAATTCCGTGTCCGTTTCCCTCCCGATGTAATTTGTGTGTTGAATTTTGTTCCTGAGTATCCAGACATTTTGATAATGTGACGATTTGCTAAATAGATGTTCTGCTATACAGAACATCTGATATTTGGACGTTTTGCTACATAGACATTTTGCTAATGAGACTTACTGCTCATTAGAAGTTACGCGCTGTTGGACATTTAGCTACTTAGACCTTTTGATCAGGAAGGAGAAAAACTTGGCAAAAATAAAAAGCACGTTATAAGTTCAAGCCTGGATGGCGAATCAGAGAAGTTTTATTTTGATTTGGATCAACTCTTTTCATGATCACAGCCAAACGGGAGACACGCATCTAAGTAAACAATTCTAAAACAAACACATACTTAGTGCCTAACTAGAAGGATCTTATTATGCAAAGAAACGCAAAGGATTTTTGATTTTTATAATTATTTTATAGAAGGAATATGTTTCTTACTTGTACGCATTAGGACAATCCTAAATGTACAATCCTAGTATCTACAGATAATTATTATGAACTCTAGACTATTACATTTTAAGTGCTGTTCATAACTGCTGGAAACCTAATAAATTCTTACCTATAAAAATACCGTAGTTAATAAAAAATATACCTGATTTAAAAATATGTAAATTAAAGGTATAATACATTATAGGGTTCTCTAAGAACTTATTTCAGGCGCCAGTCTCTCCGCCAAGGGTCATCTACATCCTGTAATGTATTATTTAGAATAAGTTACTTACTACCTATATTATATTACTGTAATGTACTTAATGACCTTTGTTTGGGAGACAAATTAATTTAATTTTATTATTTTATTTATTTATTATTAATCAATCATGTTTTTCTTCTTTCTTTGGCTTTACGATGTGTGCAACCTCAGAAATAACAAAATATTATGAAAACATGCAGCAATACATAATTAAAAAACAGGATATCAGTTGGATAAGATTATTATCATCCGATTGTTGATTACCATAATACCCGGAGTTAGTTATTATTCAGCTATGGTTTAAGAAAGAGACGGCAGATTGGCAGTAAGTTTGCCGAGAGACTATTGATTCAGGCCCAGAGTTAATGATGTAATTATTGTAAGTGTTAATTTAATCAATAGAATTTGACCGCCCTATTTACTAATGGGTAATAGGCTTGACTTCCAAGAAGTGTTAATTAATGGCGCGGCCCAATTTCCTTTTGCTTTATTCCTGGAGGGGTGATTCCTTCGTTTTGAGAAGTCCTGACCGTAGGGAAAAGGTAATGAACACATATTTATTCTCACGCTTGTGGTACGCTACGCTTATGGTGGTACGACAGTGCTGCCACCCTGTGATTTTGTTTTTCCTTAACTTCTCGTGAAATTCGCCGGGATGTTTCACGTTTTAATTATTTTTTTGTGTCTTTTTTTTTAATATTACTGTTCATTTGATTTTTTTTTCAATGAATTACATATTTTCCCGTTAGTTATTATTATTAGCATATTCGACATCTCCCTTTCTACGAACTCAAATAAATAAATCACTCGAAGCTACATTCACTTATCCATTTTTAGAAAATCCTATAATTTTTTCATCTTTACTTTTTATCCCGCTAAATAATTGTGTATACTAATAAAACGAAACTACTCTAAAACATTCCCTAAGCAAGCAAAAATATCCTAAAACTATGCGAAGCTCCCTTAAGGTGGGGCCACTGTGGAACGACCCCCAGTTTGCGGACTGTTGACTCTGGCCACCAAGGTGCCGGGCAAACATTATTAGTGTCCGTTAATATTTTGATAGGGGTGCACGGGTAAGGGTAGGTACGTCACGAGGGCTCTGGTGGTTAGTTTACCTTCACAAGAATGTTAATTTTATGTAAAAACTTTTTGGATTATCATTCGAATAAGTATAATAAATGGAGAAACAAAAAATACTGATTTTAAAATACTGTTACTGTGTAAAATGAATGGCAAACCCCCTTTTAGTCCCATCTCTTTCTTTTCCCTTAAAGTAGATGGGCAGCAGTATCTTCAGAAACCTTTAAAGCGAAATTCAGCCATAAGCCCCTCTATTGTCGGAGACCAGTACTACTCGTGCATTTTCATTAGTCGTAATGCTAGAAAGTATAATAGTCATTATGTTACATTGGATGAGAAAGAGCAACTAAAATATGTAATTATTATTCTCCTAAACTTGATTTTCCAAACCACAAACACCACGCATCAATAGCTAACCTCTTTTCAAAACACTACCATTAATTTTTTTTGCTCGAATCTTAATTTGCTTTAAGCACTGGCCGGAAAACATAAGCTCCTCCCCGCGGCGTCACTTGTCATACATTTCATCGGTTAGTTCCTCTCATTCGATTAAATGAGTATCGAATTCGCGAGTTCAACAACCTGTGAGCTGTGAGTCAAGAGTCGCTGCAAGTCCGGTTGGCGTAATTGAATGCTGATGATCTCTGAATCAGATAGGAGGTTAGAGGTAAAGGCTTAGAAAAATAATTTAAACACTAATCTTTAGGGTTCCTTCAAAATGATACTATAGGAACGCGTATGTCACCAATTCGTTGTTCATTTGTCTTTCGATATATGAAAGAGAGGAATCATAGGAATGCATTACTTCATAGGTTTGAATAAAATTAATGGTCGCTGAAAATATCAAGATTTCATAGTAAACACATAGTAGATAGATGTCGCATATTGAGTCAAGGCAAAAAACAAGTAGGTAATGGAATATCTTGAAAAACATGGAATTTCTTTTAGCGTCTAAATAGATTATTTTGAGTGATCCACCCTGCCTTTATCACAAACACTGTAATGAAACTAACTTACATGAATAATTCATATCAGAATAACTTACTACCATTATTACTTAGAATATTACAGCTTAAACTGCTTGGAGCTCTTATTAGTGGTCCATTTTCCTAGCGCAAGTGCAAATCTGCGCCTACGCATATACTGACCTTAAGTACGTTAGTACTATTATATATTCTGTGCCTTAAGTGCACCGCTGGCGGTCAATGGCAATTTAGGTAAACACCTCTCTTTAAGTTCCATTACTCCTTCACTTAGTGTAGGTATACATTAACTTCGAATACTTAATATCAAGAAAAAATGACGTTAGTTCCTTTATTTTCTAGACAAAGCATTAGTATAATAAAATTGTTAGCATACATACGAAGACGTAAGAAAAATACATCTATTAGCATGTTGTTCCGCTATGGAAAGCAAAAGGCAGTATTAGGAATAACATTACAAGTTCTTTAGGTAAAGCTTACATATCTAAAATCATTTTTTAGAAAATATCTTTGCTCGGTGACTATACATTCAAACTATTATAAATCATTTAAAATGTTTTGTCCATTTGCCTGATAAATCTTAACAACTGCAAAATAACGATAAACGTCCCAACTTCAAACAGGCAGTAAACCTTAAGCTGCCTCGCGGCATTCATAGCAAAACCAAACCAACCCCCATGACATTAGAAGGCATCGTAAATCCGTAACCTCGGCTGTAACAACAAAACGCATTATTTGCGTAAAACATGATAAATATATCCAGTGAAGACGCGTCGCCCACTCTTGTGCCCATGCGCATTGAGGCGGGGCGAGTGATTGCGATCTTTATTCGTATCGTAAACATTTAGCTGCCGGACGCGAATTACGACTAGCTTTTGAATGCAAAGAAGGCCTGTGAAAATAGGATTTATCTAATTTTATTTTTTATTTTTAAAAGCAAAATATTCTTGACGTCTCTTGCATTGGAATGCAGAGGGTTGTGGCCTCGTGGATCATGGTTCTGAATAGAGTGTTCCCGTAGTATAACAATTTGTAAAAATTGGATTTTTAAATATTTATTTTTTACTAGCGGCCGCCTGCGGTTTCACCCGCGTGGTTTTAGTTCCCGCGGGAATATCGGGATAAAAAGTAGCCTAAGTTACTCCTTATTACATCAGCTACCTGCCAGTGAAAGTCCCGTCAAAATCGGTAAAGCCGTTTCAGAGATTAGCCGGAACAAACAGACAGACAGACAGACAGATAGACAGACAGACAGACAAAAATTTAAAAAAAATGTTGTTTTGGCATATGTACCGTATATATAATGATATGGATGTAGTAAAAAGTGGTTATTTTAATATTACAAACAGACAGTCCAATTTTATTTATTTGTATAGATGTATAGATTTTTGAAAAGCAAGAGATTCTTGACGGCTATTGCAATGCATTGTCTCGTAGATCATGGTTCTGAATAGAGTGTTCCCGTAGTATGACAATTTGTGAAAATAGGATTTTATAAGTATTTATTTATTTTTTGAAAAGCAAAAGATTTAGAGAAGAATTTTCGAGGGGAAATAGGGCAAAGTTTATCGCATAAACTTGCAATTTCTTTTTATAAAACGAGCTTTCCATAATTTTCATTGTTAGTTCACTTCACACGACTTATGAGTAATATGATTAACTTTTTGCCATTGCCGCGATACAAAGTCGTCCAAGTATCGTTATTCAAACAATATGCGTATAATAATAGGTCTTTACCTATGAAATTACCGTTTTGTATGGAGATTTCTGTAATTATTTTTTTTCCATACTAACGTTTTTGTTATTATTTAACGACTAATATTATGTAAATTTACAAAATTTTACACACATATTTATGGATATTTTAACTACAAAATGACACATTCGTTAAAAGAAAAAAAAAATTTTTCACTAAGTTACAACTAATAAAGTACGAAATTCTGGAAACAAAAATAGTCGTAACTTTCGGAATAAGTTTTTTCTATGTAAATAATCAAATATCGTGGTTATTAAATTATCAAAAGTTGCTCGATACGGTCTTAATGTAACGCAATATTAAAGAAATTATATATTTCTAATATTATAAAAGTTGTTAAGTTATATGTACAAAAGAAAAAAACGGCAATTTCATATGTAAAGACCTATTATTTACCTCTAATTCGCGGAGTAACGGTAGGAATCTTAGTACTATTATTTATTCTGTGGTAACGGGCTTCTAAGACAGAACACGTGTAAATGTGACCGGCCAGCACCCACGCAGGCACGGCGCGACCTCTGACGCAGGATTCGCTAGCAAGCAATGTAAATATTTGACTATACTAAGCTGAATTAATTTCGCCAATTTAAAGAAAAAACATAAGGAGTGCTAACTTCCTCTAAACAAACGGTTGAATGGCGAATAAAATCAAAGTATGTCTGTCTACACACACAATCGAGAAATTAAGTTTAATTTAAAGTATAGGACAAAATAATATAGCCACACCAGTTTGACGACCGATTTGGCGCAGGGGTAGGCTACCCACCTTCTGCGCCAGAGGTCTCGGGTTCGATTCCCGAACAAGACAAATATTTGTGTGCATGAACATGTGCATTTGTCTTGGTCTGGGTGTTTACTATGTACCTACATTAAGTATGTATTTACAAACAAAAAGTATTTAAGTATATATCTATCCGTCATCAAGTTTTCCATGATACAGTTTCATAATTAAATTACCATGGGCTTAGATAATTGGTGTGATTGTAAGAAGTTATTATTATTTTTATTCCCTTTATTACATTTTAAATACTTACAAAATTATATTTCTAAACATTAAATTTTTACAATGTATAACACTAAAAAATATAACATTTAAAAATACAAAAATGCAGTTCCCCAACGGTAGCAAGATCAGGGTCCCGGCTACCGATGGTTAAGGATCCAGAGACAGGAACTTTCTGACTATACGGGCCGTGTCCAGAAGTACTGCCTTCTGCATCTGACTCCCGATCCATCCACCTAACGCAAGCCTCTTAACGTGTTTATTATTAAATTATTTTTATTATTATTATTACCAGTATATTTTGCGCGACGGAAAAAACACACAAAGTAAGTACTTTCCACTGTGGAGTTGTCCCACTGCTACGCGCAGAAGCTACGCCGCTTGGAGTGACCGAGAGGGTGCGCAAGGACTTTTCAGTAATAACAAGTGAATGTAATGTTCGGTTAGGTTAGAACTGTGAAAGTAAAGCGCGAGCCGAGCGAGCGAAGCGAGCGTTACGTAGTAACTATTTAGTAATCTGTGGTGCTGCAGCAATGGCCGGCGAAGCGCCACAAAACCATTTGATTGCATTTTTCGGCAATTTTTTTCAACTCAGGCTTTGTATGCGGAGTTGCGCACTTTTTGCGACACACTAAAGGCTTGAGCACACCAAACGCAGGTCAGGAGCAGCGCTGTTTGAATGCGGGCCCGCGCATGTTGTAATACAAGAAACTCTATAAACTACGTCACACTAAATTTGAATGCGGGCCCGCACTCAAACTGCTCTGCGCCGCACCGCGCCGCACTGCAACTGCCGGACTACAAACCGGCGGCAGCGGCGCGGGAGCGGGGCAGAAGCAGGGCAGGCGCGGCGCAGAGCAGTTTTAGCGCGGGCCCGCGCTGTTGTATAACTATGGCGGCCATGTTAGCATGACACACCAAGGCAGGGCGTTTGCAGTGCAGCGCAGCGCGTCGAAAGCAGTTGACGAGAGTTGTATTTTTTGATATTCGTGATGGATTCCGGTGAAAAATTAATAGAATTAGTTCGTAAACATAAATGTTTATGTGATTTAAAGGACAAATATTATAGGAATGTAACATACAAGCTGCGATTGTGGGAGAACCCGTCACAGTGAACGCGGTTTGAACGCGGGCCCGCGTTGCAACTGCTTTGAAACTGCTGCTGCGTTCAGTGTGCCGACTACCGCGCGCTCCCGCGCTGCTACTGACCTGCTCTGCTTCTGACCCGCGCGTTTGGTGTGCTCAAGCCTTAACCGTTTGTATTATAAAATATGAGGTGATAAGTTGTCACAAATAACGTCCACTACAGCCCACGAAAACGTTACATACGAGTATACTACGAAAACGTATAACATGTTATTGCACCCCGCAACAATAACGATTCGGTGCCGTGCCATTGACACTATATAGGTACTTGAAGTAATAGATATTGTTATGGAATCAAGTACCGTTATATCCAGATGCAAATAGGAGTAAGTGCCTTATAAAACTTAACTTTTTTGGTCTTATTTTCTATGAAGTTACGAAATTAAGATTTTAATTTAAAAAAATATGTATTCACAATGCTATTCTTACTACTACTACTACTATACTACTATTACTTACTAGTTACTTGCAAGGCTGGTGGTTTTTTACTATCACAATAATGAAGTATCCTAAGATATTTATGTTGCGCGCAAATTGAATTCACTCTTCAAATATCTAAGAAATTCAATTTCAACATGAAATCTAAATCAACCGAATCTTGATTAAAGTAGGTACCTTGAGTAGTTTGTCATTAGAAAATATAAGATTCATCATTTTAGAATAACATTGATTGATGTTCAGATTCAACCAATCTGATATTTTTAATCAAGCTTCAATTTTGAGCAAGTAGTGTAAGATTAATATCAATTAACGGTCAACGTCCTACCACGTCTCGAACGTTCCAGACAGTGATGCCCAAAGTGTATCAATATTTTATATCGGTTGATCTATTGCTTGAGGTCGATGACTGGGACCCGTTTAGCTTTCACACAACTTGGCAGACCTCTTGAGCTAAGCACTTCTAAATTCTAATGCCCAAAATGCAATTCAACATGCGGCGGGTTGTTGGGGGTCGGAGGGCCTACAATTTTATTGTAATAGAAATTTTTCTTACCCCTGGTAAATAACTTTAAGTGGTTAGTAGTAGGTACAAAAGCTTAATTCCTATGTTAGGACTAAATAACTAGAACGGAGCGAATAATACAGCATATTTTCGTGATCAACTGATAGTGCCCACAATTGGCAAAGATTTTCCTGTTCAAAGTTCCATTTCAAAGACTAACTTCCCTGAAAATATTACATTTAAAAGTTTTCCCACTTGATAAAACATCTCGTAAATTTTTTCTCGCAAACCTATGTCAAAAAAGAAAAATATCTACTGAACATCTATTTCAAATTCAGCTTATTCGGTTTACCGTTTCGTCGGTAGTTAAAGAACTGCATTAACAGACGGCTTAGAAAAAAATATTTAATAACTTTAATTCTCGAAATCGATCAACCATATTGATTGGTTATTGTCCATCTGTAATATAAGACTCTCCATTAGAATAGCTGTCGTCTTATATTTTACTAGCCTTCCGCCGCGGCTTCGCCCACGTGAACTACACGACACTATCCAGCGGGAAAAGTTATTTTCCCATGGGAATGAGCCTTATTCCCGCGGTAAAAAGGCTCATTACAAAGTAGCCTATGTCCTGCCTAGGGTCGAATCCGAAGTCCAACAATACCTAAACATCAAGTTTAATATATTTCAACGTCCAAGTTCAACGTCCAGGTACCTACCTATCTTAAGATAGGCAGTGCCGTTTTAACGCTTTACTTTGGCTACACTTCATTAGAAGTGCAAACTCTATATTTATTGGATGCAGCGAAGGCACGATAACAATCGTTTGGCAAGTCATAAAGACGGGAAAAACCGGGCGGCGCCGTTAGCAACCGCCGCCGCGCCGATGAAATATACGCGCCGGACGCCTACGCCGCCGCCCCGCTCTCTAATGGAACGACTATTGTACCAAACCGGATCCTAGAACTCGGTGGACCCACCAAGACATTCAACACGTGAAAACAACAACAAACCTCCCAACATACATTACTCGTTATCCAAAGTCGAAAGCAGAAGCTGTTCTGATCAAACCGTCGATGTAAAGCAAATTATCAGAGATTCTCCTCCGCGGAGCCTAGTCTCCAAAGCCCCTGATATGCCGGTATATTTTAATCATACATAGTGGCTCTAAATACGGATATTATCGAGCAGCTTAATTATAAACTGTTCCCATATTTTACGAGTTCACGGCCAGACGTGAGCAATAAATTTTGTTCCTTCAATATTACTAACAAAAATAATATTTAGAGATGAAAGGCGAAGTGGCAGAAAGAAATGGATACATTTTTGTTTAAAGTACGCTATTGATTACTATTAACGGTTAATTAAGATTATAAGGCAAAATATACACCTCTAAATTTTAATTATTAGTATAAAGATTTATTTTTGAATGAATGAATGAATGAAAAACGTTTATTTAGACCAGACATTACAATAAATATTTTTTAAACTAAAAAATAAAATAAAAAATACAGTTGAAAAGGTGCCAAAAAGGTCTCCGCTCAGCTTTTATGCTTTCAGCGGAAGCCCCGTAAAGTGAGGCACACTCGGCGCTACTAAACTCACATTAATATTAATTATAGCGTACATACTAAAATTGTTATTAGAGTAAAAAAGCAAAGAAAAAAAAATTATACAAACACACAATGGTAAAAAGAAATCAAAAATAATAACATAATTAAGAATTTAAATTATTTTATTATTATTTTATTATTATTATTTTATTTATTAAGTATAGAAAAAATAAAATAATAACATAATCAAAATTGGAACTCATCAATAATAATACAAATAAAAATAGTTAAAACGCAAATTCAAAAATAATACATCAGTACAATAATACACTTATTAAATAATTCAATTGAATACCTTTATCATGCTCATGACAAAATTGACAGATTAAAATTAAATTAATGATTACTTAGATTGTGACCAGCTACTTTCACTCCAACTTCCACTATTCTGACTTTTGGATACCTAATAACTGACTTTTATACTTTTTTTTAACCGACTTCTAAATCAAAAAGGAGGAGGTTCTCTATTCGTCTGTATGTATGTTTTTTTATTTTTTTTTTTTTTAATGTATGTCCACCGATTACTCGAAGACGGCTGAACCGATTGAAATGGTTCAAACGTTATTACATCAGGTTGGTTTCCAAGTTGGTCTCATTTTTTGAAATTTTGAAATCGGTTCAGTAGTTTTCAGGAAATCTTGAAAATACTGTCGTTTTCGTTACCACTTTATGTGAATTTAATACGTATCTTTAGGCATAACTCCTTTGTTTATAAACCGATTTAGATGATTCTTGTTTTGTTAAAAAGGGGATACCTCAAGGTATTTTAACCGACTTCGAAAAAGGAGGTTTTGAGTTTGATCACATACCTATTTACCAGAAAACACGTAAATTGCCTGTTCGATGCACTAAAAAGAGTGAAATAAAAATTATTTTTATAAAAAAATAAAACCGCCTTCTAAAAAACCACATCAAAAAAGTAAGAAATAATTCCTCACCAAATAAATAACTTAAGTACTTTGAAGTCGGGCGGGTTTTAACAAAAACAACAAAAAATTGTACATGTTTCACGCCCGACTTCAAAGTACTTAAGTTATTTATTTGGTGAGGAATTATTTCTTACTTTTTTGATGTGTTTTTTTTTGAAAGTCGTAATTGTCACAGAGTTTTTAAGGGATGATTTTATGGAATAGCTGATTTTTTTTCACGATTCCGTGGATGACCCCATAATAAAAATTGTTCGTATTGATGGACACTATCATCCCCCTAAGATCTTTGTTCTAATTAAAATTTAGAGGTGTATTAGACCATGTTGGTTCTGCGGTTAGTACGGATTAAATTCATAAGTTAACTTTGCCACAGAACTTAAATTCAACCATACATAGGCTATACCCACACCTCCGTATAAGCAGCAAACTTTGCGTCACCATTCAATAGTTCGTACTCCACCAACAGCAAACCTAATCGGGCCAAATACGGCGCTAATACCACTTTAAAGGCATCGTGGATTTAATAGAACTTTCTAAGGTTACGTCAGGTAGAAAGGCGCCGCCTACGACCAGATCTAAGACAGGCTAGGTCGAGTGAGGGCCTAGATTGCTAGCTGTGTGAGTCACGACGGGCCTACGCGGGCCACGCAGGCCATTGTATGCAGCTACAATAAAATTGCAGTCTATTTTGAGAAAGCGCATGCTATGAATGTGGATTCGTTGGCAAACCCAGCCAACTGCTGGCGATCATTGCGGTTAAATATGAATGCGAAGGACGAAGTTCTTTGTATGGAATATTTAATTAATTTTGGCTTTCGTTTATGCTTTGTTGCCACATTCTAGGTAAGTATGTGATGTAACAAGGCTAGGTCTCCGAAGCAAGATTATAATATCAATTTAATCAGCCCACTGATTCACAAATCGTCGGAACCGCTCCCGACAGTGGAATGTATGTGTCGCAGGGATATGAGGAAATCAGAGATTTCACGAAATCCCTAGGGATATCACGAAATCACGGAAGGTGTAGAATAGTCTTATTTACGACGTCTTCTTCCTAAACAAGTTCAGTGATATGTCATGTCACTAAACTAAATCTAGTGAAATGAAGAATGACTGAAGTAATAACAGTAAGCTCACGGCTGCAGGTGACAGGTATAAGCGAGTTTGTATCGGAAGTCCTGTAGAACACGTAATAGGTTAGAAATATGTGGTTATTTTTTTTTGATACAACGTATGGATTGTTTTCACAAAAAAAAAAAACTATCACTCACTTTAGAATGACAAAGACAAAGCACATCGAATCCGATTCCGTTTCCGAAGGTTCGTGAATCAGGGGGGTCTCCATTCTCATAAACGGAAATATGTGCTCGGGACGCAGGACTTTACCGAAAACCTTGAAAATTGCCATGTTTGTTTGTTTGTCTGTTGTTCAGTTTTAAAGTATTTTTCAATCCAAGTCATAAATTGTTTTCCAAGTTACAGAACAATTGTATTTTTTGTTCCACCAATCAGCAAATAGTAAATTACCATACAATAAAATCGAAGAAGATAATGTGAATCACTCAAAAGTGATGGACGATGCCTAATATCCAATCTTTCTTTGAGCGCAAATACTAAAGAAGAGTAATAAATGAAAGATGGTATCGGATTGTGACGAATTATTATTCTCAGACCGAACAAAAGGATAGAGGAGACAGTATGGACAGATTTATTAATATTCTGGAAATTTCAATCTGGAATTATATTCTGGAATTTTCTTTCATTCACGAAAATAGGGTACTTATTTCAAATTATGGATTACTCGCAAATCACAAGAACTCAAAATTTGGAAAAAAAATATGTTATTTTACAGTCTTTTATTTATCTAGCGACTCCGGCCATTTATTTTTCTAATAGTGATATTTTACTGTATCAAATAAAATCCCAAACATCCGTCTAATCGTAATTTAAATATCCTATTACTCGCAATTTACTTGGTTTTAGTTAATGAAAAATATACGATTTTTTTATTATTTAATTTTAATTGAATTTTTACTGATTTTCGATTCGCGGGGCGTTCGCGAGTTCACAGTTCACGTGCCTATTTCGGTGGGGAACCCTCGCCTTAAATATAAGAATATAAAATTGTACTTATCATTTCGAACTACGCCCAAATAAATTTGGGTTTGTCACCAACTCGACACGAGAGACTGGTCACACGTGTGTCCAGTTGGTGAAACTCAAAATTAGTATCACTTATTATTTCGTCATCTGGACACGCCAAGATTTTGACGTGTGTCCAGATAGTGAAACTTAAATTAAATCACTTTTATGTTTTCACCAACTGGACACACCCAGTTTTTATTGCAAAGAAGGGTACAGTCAAGTGAATAATCGTTTCGTCCGTTGATTTGTTGAACGAGGAGATTTCATGATAAAGGTGCCTCCCTTTTTTTTATTAGTTTAAAATTTTAAAATAAAACAAATTATCTATACAAATAAATAAAATTGGAGTGTCTGTTTGTAATATTAAAATAACCGCTTTTTACTACATGCACATGATTATATATACGGTATATATACCAAAATATCATTTTTCAATTTTTGTCTGTCTGTCTGTCTGTCTGTCTGTCTGTTTGTTCCGGCTAATCTCTGGAACGGCTGGACTGATTTTGACGGGACTTTCACTGGCAGGTAGCAGATGTAATAAGGAGTAACATAAGATACTTTTTTATCCCGATATTCCCACGGGAACAGGAACCACGCGGGTGAAACCGCGGGCTGCCGCTATTGTTAGAATAAAAAAGACAAGTAAGTATACTTAGCTAATATTACTTATTTTGATAATCTATGGGTAAGTACTTCTTTTACAATAGGTTGAAAATATAAAAAAATAATAATCAATCAAATAATCTAAATAATAAAAAATTAAAATCATCACTTCGAGTAGGTATCACAGACAAATCAAATAAGGACATACATAATTGAACTCAGCAAAATGTATTTTGTATTTTACATTGTATTACGCAATGACGTTTTTGGCCATGAAAGATGCACTCCATATATACAAACTTGAAAAGCGTGCTTGTTTACTAAATCTCGTTGAAGTAGTTTGTACAAGAGTGGAGTTGAAACGTTCAAGATTAAGCAGCTATAGGTTGCATAAAATAATAAAATATCAAAATCATCATCAATAGAGCATACATATGACAACAATACTAAAATGGGTAATTTTACAAACAATACGCATAGGTAGGTACTACTTAACTCTGTAGCAACAATATTTGATACTTTGTAAATAGAGTAGTTTAGTTATATATAAGGTAATCGTATCATAATCACTGACTACGATAATTTAGGGATCAATAAAATCATCAGTTTAACATAGAATCTATACTAATACCTAGTCTTCCGCCCGGGGCTTTACCCGCGTGGAATACACGACGTTATCCCGCGGGAACCTAAAATATTTTATAGACTTTTGTGAGTCTTCAGCTCCAAAACTATCCCCATAGCAAAAATCACGCCGATCCGTTGCTCCGTTTTGATGTGAAAGTCGGATAAACAATTTACGTCAAATGTTTGATAGCTGGCTTGTATGGGAAAAGAAAAGTGTGTTTTTTATTATTTTCCACGCAATTTTTATGTTTTTTCTCTCCATGAAAACCTTTCGTGGGACTTAAAGAACATATGAATAAAATATTGCCGAATTGGTTCAACATTTGTCTGCTTGACTGTACTTTGTCATGAATTCGTATAAAATGCGAACGTGTGTCCAGTTGGAGAAAACATAAAAGTGATTTAATTTAAGTTTCACTATCTGGACACGCGTCAAAATCTTGGCGAGTCCATCTGACGAAATAATAAGTGATACTAATTTTGAGTTTCACTAACTGGACACACGTGTGCCCAGTCTCTCGTGTCGAGTTGGTGAAAAACCCATAAATGGGTATTTTGTGTACATCAGGGTTATTCTTTTATTTAACTCCGGTGTCTCTCGGACACCCGGCCCATCTTAAACCCTTTATGAAACATGCTTAGTGCTTCTCTAATAAACCGCAATAAAAAGATTGATTCTTATCCATACAAACAGCATACTTTTTTAAATTGCCACCATCAAAAACATGACAGTAACAGCATGATATAAATGCTTAACAATAAAATTGAAATATGCAATCTCTATCGCATGTACCTCCAAAGGCTCACGCACTGTCTGATATGAATAGATGTTATTCCGGAGAGACAAGGGGGTTATTCCAGATCTGACCCGAAGGATAAAGACGACCATTTCGTACCAAAGCCTACGAGACCTTGCAACATGGACAGCTATTGATGAGCCTACGTGCAGATATTGTACCTTGTGTAGAGTACATGGTATGCTGTTTTCATGTTTTGTGCCATTTGAAGAATTAATTAATTTTTTGCATTCGCATTCATATACATATTTCTATAGTACAAAATACAAATTATACCTACTGGCAATCGTCGTGAGAAAAGTAGTTTAACTACCTAATATAATAATAATTGTCGCGCGATGTTGCCTAAGCACCTAAACCTGTACTATGTGATTGAAATACTCAAGAACTACGGTGATTAAACAATTCGTATCCTTAAGAATACAATAATAAATTAGAACATAAAAGTAACGTTGTGTTCTTCAACTACTTTTTAACAAAAACGATACGAAATTTTTACGCTCTTGTGGTGGGAGAGCAAATAGGTACTATCAGATGCGGACAAATAAAGAAAAATAAGAAGTGTTCTTTAAATAAAACTTCCTACCTACATAATTTTGTTCTTGTAGGTCATCAAATCAACAAACAGCAATCATCAAAATATGACGTTCACCTCACTTTTCCGGTGGATTTTCCAAAAGTTTTCTTTTGTCTAAATCTTATGTGTCGAAATCAAGGTTGATACACCCACTTAAGTCGTCACTTAGTAATAGACATCACAACACCAGCGCCTCAAGTAACCTAATATGAAATATTTCGTTCCGGAAGAGTTAGTTAGGCGCATTGTTTCGCGCACTCTTCGAATCCCACGGGTTCGTTCGCTCCTACTCGGATTTCGGACAATCATCAATGTTTGGGGTTCTGTACGTGCTCAACGGACGCGAGACGGTCCGAAATGCACAATGACACTGTTTATACATTACCAACCAGTCACTCGTAGCAATGGACTTTACTTGTTCTTTGATTTTTGTTGAAAAACTTATTTGACCGTGTAACTTTTTTTTTGTTTAACAACTTTTTTGGCAGTGTTGTCGATTTCACAGATGAATTGACGTAATGGTATTACAATGAGAAACAGTGTGTTTTTATTTATTTATTGACTAGCTTTCCGCCCGCGGCTTTGCCCGCGTGAACTACATGACGTTATCCTGTGGGAACCTAATATTTTTCCAGGATAAAAAGTTACTTTTGTCACTCTCCAGCTCCCAAACTATCCCCATACCAAAAATCACGTCGATTCGTTGCTCCGTTTTGATGTGCAAGACGGATAAATGATTTACATCAAGAAAATGTTTGATAGCTGGTTGGTATGGGAAAAGAAAAGAGTGGTTTTTACTATTTTCCCCGCATTTTTTTTTCTCTCCATAAAATCCTCTGCGGGGCTTAAGGAACATATGAATTATGTATTTGTCCATCATCCAGCTTAGCAGACAGGATGCAGTCTAGCGTGCTACATGCTTACCCAAGAGATGCCCTTCTTCGGATGATACAGTGGTCCTAGTGCCTCTTCCACGACAGTATCATCTGCCTTAAGGCAGGTGCTCTTCACAAACCGATTCAGCTAATTTGGATTTGGACCTAAATCATAAAGAATGCCTTTGATATTTATATCAAATTGAATAGTGGTACCTATATAGAAATATAAGACACTACTACGTTGGTCTTAAGGCGGGTGCTCACCACCAAATCAGCGCGTGACGCTGCTGGCGCGCTTCCCGTGACTCCGTTCACATGACTGCCCTTCGACCCGCTTCATAAACTCATCCCGCTAATTCGTGCTACATCTGTGATAGATAACGCCTATGACAATAGTATAGAATAAAAAAGTAGTTTCGGGCGAGGTACCTCGGCTCGCCGGGCAGCGTCCAGGAAGCGATCACGAATGTGAAAGCTCTTGGAGCGTTCCTGGCTGAGTTGGACTGGCTGGAGTGATCTGGTCGCGCACCCTCCGCACGCAAAATAGGCGCAATAGACGTCGAGTTGCGGAAACCGCCCGTATTGATAAGAAGAAGAAGAAGTAGTTTCATAGCCAAGACACAGTAGCGTTTGCCTTAAAGCGGGTGCTCACTAACTAAATCGGCGCTTCCCGTGACATCATCCGTTCACACGACCGCTCGTTCGGCCGGCCCACTTCACAATCTGAACCGGCTTATTTGACTGCACCTGAATCATAGATAACGCCAATAATATTGTTATCAAATAGAATAGTGGCCCTAGAACCGAGAAACAGTAGCGTTGGCCTTAAGGCGGGTGCTCACCCACCAAATCGGCGCGTGACGCTCGCTGGCGCGCTTCCCGTGACGCCCGTTCACACGACCGGCCCGCTTCACAAACCAAACCGGCTGATTTGTGTTGCATCTGAATAATAGATAACACCTATTCATGTTGCTTCGTGTACGAAACTTTTGCTATAAGTAAAGTAAAGTAAGTAATTACTCAGTGTTTACAATAAAAATTACAAATGGTTCCTTAAATCTAGATATGTATTAGAAACAACTGACCAGCTCAGCTAGTGTTGCAGCTTGTTGCCGCAACGCTGATTTTCAGATTTGATTTTCATGAATCGACAAAGAAATGATACATTGGCCAAAAGAAGATAACTAGCGCTTTACACTAAAAGAATTGCTGCAAACTTGCTAGCTGTGGTAGAAGTATTTCTATTTCTACTGTGTAATCATTCACTTTGGAAGTCTTTAAGGCGATACTCGGAAAAATTATGCTAAAGCGAGATAGCAATGAGAAAATGACGCGCGCGGGAGCGAGACCGATTTTCCCGATTACTCAAAAAAAACACATTCAAAAACTATATAGCGATTTTAAAAAAATGCTTCTATACGATCCTAAATATTATTGGTGTCCACTAATTAAACTAATTTTCAATAGTATATGTATCTCCATTTAAGAATAATCTTGATATTTCTTATTTTTTTGAGGTATTCTCGAAAATTAAAAGTGTCTAACCAAAATTATAAAATCGTGTTTCTGAAACTATACGATTCTAGATAAAGGTATGAAGAAATATATATCTTATTACCAGATTTATAACAACTCTAACCGTCCTATAGTTTTATATCAAAGAGTCCATACTTTTTCCGAGTAGCGCCTTAAATTAATTGTTTATATTGAAATAAAAAAATGTAGAAAACCATTAAGTATTAGACCCTATTATTCCATAAACGCTACTTAAACATGCATGCTAGAGTTTCGGTCCCGGGTTCCCGGGTACGGGAATTCCCGGGAATATTGCCGTTTTCAAACCCGGGAACATAAGGCCGGGATCCCGGGAAATACATTTTATTTTAAAAACAATATAAGTAAGAGGCTCGCTTTGATTAGGCGCTCTACCGCACGCAAACTATGTGTGTGTAAAACATCTTTCTTGCTTGCTTGGCTTAATGTTCAAATCGAGTTATTAGATGTTTTCACTTCAAATATTGAATTGCAATATTTACAATTAAGGAAACCTTTACTTTACTATGTAAGTACGATGTGTTTTTACCCCTCTGCGGCGAAGCCAAAAAAGGGTTATTGTTGTGTTAATTAACCTGTACACTCAGAGATGTCATGAGATGTGTCAAGTTGCATCAACAATTTGACACCCGTCAGTCTCGAACTTGTGGTGGCGGAAATCGAAATTTAAACTTTAATAATACATTGTAACGTCATTTTTCGAGTGGTTCGCTGAGGCACACGTGTGTACCTAATCCGAGTAATATGTCGATATAATGCTTAGGACGTCTGTGTTCCTGATCCGATCGTACAGGCTAATATAGCGACGCGACGGCTCGTGCGGGCTAACAACAATGTGCTGATTGTGATCGCAGCATGCTGAGCGATAAATCTATAGATGCATTAGGCTTCTTGAAAAGTTAAGAATAAACATGTAAGTAGTTTCACTTAACTCGGCTGACATGATGATGATGATGTGTTGTTTTAGTGAAAAAAGTCATTAATTTCATCAAATTGGAAAATTCCCGATTCGCGGGATTTCCCGGGAATTCAAAATAATTGTTCCCGATTACCGAGAATGAAAAATCTCGGGAATAATGAAAGCCCACCATGACAAAATAAAAAAGGGATACCACTAATCTTTTTGTTTTGGGTATCGCTTCAAAACGGATAAACCATGTCTCCGAACAAAGGCTCGTCATTCAGCCTTAAGCCATTTGTACCATTCAAGCCCCGACTTGTTTTAGTTGTCCTCCTATATATAGACCCGCAGACTAGTCGCGGCTATAAACGTCCATCCGCTACCATTATAGTACAACTTTAACTGCACCCCAGTAATTATACGAAATTGCTTAAATGTTCAGACTGTTATTCACAACTCAATATCAAAACCACAGACCTATATCAAAACTCTCAACTTATAACGGGTGTCCCTAAAGTAGGTATAGGATGATTTGTCTCAATAAAACGCGAATGGATTGGAATTTCTTCGTAGTTAGTTTTATTTTTATTTAAAAAAAGAGACTTTATCTGAATAGAATATCTGCTAAATGGCCGCCACGGGCATTTTTGCTGTGTGTAAGTTTTTCATGACACTTTCACACATTTCGCTGCTAATTTCACACATTTCTCTACCTATTTCACCAATAACTCGGCGAATATTTTGTCTATATTGTCTATATAACTATTATGAAAAACGGGAATTTTTACCATATTTATTTTGTTTTTCGAGTTCCCGATATTTCGGCGCAGTTGCACACGCCATGATCACGGAGTAACTGTCGAAAAACAAAATAAACATGGTAAAAATCCCGTTTTTCATAATAGTTATATTGTCTATGTTTTTCTTGATCGTTGTTGTAGACTTTATCTTTGACGTAGCCCCAAAGAAAGAAATTCAGTGGCATCAGATGGCAAGATCTCGGTGGCCAATTGATATCACCTCTTCTTGAAATAACGAGATTTTTCGACCTTTCGACGAGTGTTTGTAATTGATCGTGAATATTCGTTAAATATTTGTAAAACTTCTATGCGCTGTTTTATTGTGAAACGCTCCACGATTAATTTTACATGTGTCAAGATGACGTATGTCAAATTTCAACCCGCCATCTTGAATATTTCGGAAATAGCGCGAAATTCAAATCCTATACGTACTTTTGGGACACCCGTTAGTTCTATAAGTTGAGAGTTTTCTAAGCAAGCGTATAGAATCAGATGCAGAGCAATAGATTACATTAGCTGGTTTTGCCTAGTATGTTAGTGTTAAGTCTGGTGTGAATGTAATGTCGAGGTCCAAGAAAGGCGATATTTTGTACTGCCAACTATACCATTTATTTATTTTATTAGCTGGTATTGTAATAGGGTAATCGGGTAGTATTTGATTATAATATGTAAATATGCACAATATTACATTAATAAAGTTCTAACAACTTATGGTAAAGCCTCAGGACAATAAAATAAACTCAGAAACATATAAGTATTTGTAATTATTAAAAAAAAACACTTTTTTTAGTTTTGTGCAAAAATATGACATAGGAAGGCTCTGACTAGAAAGATCATTATTACTCAGTGCGCGTACATTTTAGACTGCTGCATAAATACTATCTATGTGGACCCAAACAACATTCCAAAAAAGCAAGTTTACCGCAATTATTGCATTTTCAGCGTTTTTATATATACTTTATAACCAGCCTATACGAGGTTAAAACACTATTTTGAGTTCCAATAAAAATTCAAAGCTTTCCATTCTAATTAAAAGTTTGCTTGCAATTATCACTTCTTCAAATGAAAGCTCCCAATTATAATGCCGTTAGACATTTTGTGAAATTTCAATTTGCCGAGAGCAAAAATTGCAAAAATATTCATCTGTGTCTACTTAATTATTTGCAAGGGCTCTTAAAAAGTCTTATTAATACGAAACCTCGCGAAAAACATTTCGCAGCAGACGAAACAAAGTCGGATTACAGAAGAAATTACAACTTCAAATGAAACCAACATTTCCCTTAACGATTGCCTCCAACAAAAAGTGATATATATTTTATTCAAAGAACCACAAAGTCGAAAGGCGGTATTCGTTTTTAAGACGCGGATTTTTATACTGTTTCTGCAATAAAACTCAACCGCTTTTTTATAACACGCATAAATTGTATGGAGGCAATCGTATCGACACTTGTTTTGCTTTGAGGGTGGTTTGTAGAGGTACCTATGTACTTACTTGATGACTTCGGCTTTTAAAATTAATCAACTCTTATAACAATTCTTTTTCTCAGACGCGGTTACACAATGATCATCTTTTATGCTCATCCACTCCAGTGTCTGTTTGTAAATATAAGCTTAAATACTAAAAATAAAGTAGGTGGCCGAGTGGTGTACGCACTGGTTTGCAAGGTGCCGCTATCTCTAGAGGGCCCGGGTTCGATTCCCGATCGGGTAAAAATTTAAAACGAACTTTTCAATATTTCCTCGGGTCTGGGTGTTATGTATGTGATAATACCCGTCGTTGTTTCCAATTTCCATAATGCTAGTGTTTAAGCTACTATACTTTGGTATTGGAACAATTTGGTGATGGTGTAAAATAATTTATCTATATATATAAAAATGAATCCCTATTTCCCTTGGTCACGACATCACGCGTGAACGGCTGGACCGATTTGGCTAATTTTGGTCTTGAAATGTTCGTGGAAGTCCAAGGAAGGTTTTAACGGTGAGAAAATAGGGGAAAGAGGGGTAAGTAGGGGTAGAGTAGAAGTAGGGTAGGGTAAAGGAAGGGTAGGGTAGTGGTAAAGTACGGGTAGGGTAGGGGTAGAGTACAGGTAGGGTAGGGTGGAGTAGGGTAGGGGGTAGGGCCACGGGAACGAAGTCGCGCAGGGTCAGCTAGTCTATTATATTTATTAAGCAAAAAAGAAATAGGATTACAATCGAAACAAACCGACTTTAGTACAAGAGACTTGTTAATCTATCCTGAGATGAAATCGGCATATTTCCAAGGCTTAGACGCGCCGACTGAGGAATCGAGTTGAAACAAATAAGTTAAATCCCCAAATACACAAACAGGCGCGGGCGGAGTTTCTTAATAACGTTTAATCGGATTTACCTCATTCACTGGGCCGGCTGACGCCGTACGACCACCATATTGTGGACTTGTGACAATATTTGCAAACCGATGCAGGTATTCATAAAAAAATATTCATTCACCTTTATATTTAGTTCACTGGAATCTGAATAATGTGATAAATAAATACCTACCGGTGTAAATAAATATACCTGAAATATAGGTACTGTGAAATTAGGGAAGTCAAAGTTTATATAAGTAACTATTTCTTTTAGTCTGTGTGTGCATGTTTCGAAACATCTAAATTGGGAACTTTAGGTACTAATCTCTGTATAAATATACGTAAGATTAAAAGCGAAGTGAACGAAAAATTGAAGCATTCTCAAAGATTTTATTATTTTGACAGTTTCGTAGGTATCTGTTAGTATAAGGTTCACTTGAATCTGAATTGTATAAGTATCAATCTAAAATGTACTCTGAACTTATATTAAAGCTCCTTTTATCTAAAAAAAAGCTAAAGTTATCCTTGGAAAACCTGAAGTATTTTATTTAACTTTATCCACCATATTTCTAATAACTTCGCTGAATACTTTAAACACAATACGTTGCCTGAGTATCCCTGCTTTTTTGCTATTCTGGAATTCATCTGTTTTATTATCTTTAATATAAGATAAAATATATTTGTATTTATTTTAGGTCTACCAGTGAGACACACCATTAGATCTAAATAAACAGAACTAAGTAACACTAAAAATAAGGCTAAGTGCTGGCTTGATATAACGAAGTCACGGCATGCAATTAAAGATGGAAGATGAATAAAATTAACTACATAAAAAATCTTCATTTTAGATTTTCATATTATTAAATGTGATACGGTTTAATAATATGAAAACCTAAAATGAAGATTTTTTATGTAGTTAATTTTATTCATCTTCCATCTTTAATTGCATGCCGTGACTTCGTTATATCAAGCCAGCACTTAGCCTTATTTTTAGTGTTACTTAGTTCTGTTTATTTAGATCTAATGGTGTGTCTCACTGGTAGACCTAAAATAAATACAAATATATTTTATCTTAAATTATAAATGTGAAAGTATCTCAATGAAATTGATTTTCACGCCTATCTGATCTAAATATTTTGGTTTAAACATACATTTTTCCAAGGACTTTTTTAAATGTTTATGTGACTTATGTGCTAGTGGAGAATAAGTTTGAAATTACCATCTATCATAAGGAAACCCAGTAAGCATTAAGTTAAGTGCCAAGCTTACTGAGATTTCTTGGAAGCTTCTAGGTGAAAAGAGATACTCTTACCTGTAATAACAAAACAATAGATATTTTAAGTCGCAGTGACTACCTACATTCCCACTCAAACTGCAAAGCCCCTTCACAAAAATAAGAATAATTCGTTTTAAGCTTCTAATAACTTTTATAATAAGTTTAAATAAAGCATAATTCTCAAGGTTCACGCGCCATGTTTTAGCGGTCGCATTAATGACCTGCATTCAGGCCGCCCGACCACTTTTTATTTTGACTCGTACGTAGCGTACTTTTACTGGCTGCTGAGGTTGACCTCCACGCGAGAACCGAAGGGTCAGAATACCTACTACGTATGACTATACCCAGACCGTCAGTCACAATGAGCTAACTCAAAGAGGTAACTTTTGATTATTTTTTCATGCTAATTTTTAAAGGTAAACCGAATCGTTGGTAACAAACATGTAAGAAAGTTAGGATATTTGTAAGAAAAAGTTATCAACAAAACTTATACGTTAACGAAGGTTAAACGTAATTATGTAAAACGTGAAACGAAAAATCATATCATCCACTCCAATCATATATGCCACATTATGTATATCCTGTGCTGTATTTGCAATAAGTAATACGAATTTTCCTTCAAACTCAAAACCTGTATGTAACCAAAAGTACAATTGGCTCAAAAAACACTGCCCTTAAGTGTAAATGCAGGTTGGTACTCGGGCGCGGGCTTAGCAACGGGGAGCGGGCAGGGCGCGGGGGGCCGCCTACCTGCGCAGACGCTCCCAAAACGAACAAGAGGCTGCATTCCTGGCCGCAGCGCCCGCGCCCCGCGTGCCATAGATGCGTAGGGATGCCAAACCAACCTTAAGGGTCAGTGAGGTAATAATACCTGAACAACTGGTTATCCTCAACTAGTACAGAGATCGTTCTAAAAACATCAGTGATGATCTTCGCAAAAGCTAGTATGCCCCTTAATAGAGTTTAGCTTAGTAAGTATGATGATTAATAAAAGCCTGCACCCAATGTCAACAGTGAGTGTCATACTGCCATTATACGCCGCATCGTCACTATCTGTCACTTTACTTCCGCATTACTTCCGGTTATAATAAAGTCTAAATTAAGAAGTAATAAAGAGGCCTCCATGAGGTCTCTGACAGACAGGGATATGAAATATGAGAGACCTCCAGGAGGTCTCTGACAGACAAGGGGACACTACTAGCATAACGAAAGCTTTTTTGAAAATCAGATCGCAAAACAATTTTACTGGTCGAAACCGCAACAAAAAAGGTTAAGGTAAAAAATTACAATATTTAGGAGTCCAGTATTGACCACTGCCTTCGCACAGCCCTGCGCGGTCCACATCCCCTGCATCCCGACACAATGCGGACCTGTTGCGCCCCCCGCGCCCCTGCCGCCGGCCCTCGCGCGTTGCATCCTATAAATTATTCAATACCAGATTAATTCGTGCCCGATACCGATTCAACTGTCAATTAATGAACCACAGACCGCAAGAAAGAATATTTCTAGCCGCCATGCGCCGGGATGAGTCAATCAAGAGTCACTATTATTCTAACGAGAACAATGTTGTACAACGTGAGACAAAAAGTTACAAACCTCGACTTTGTTTAGTGGTTTGTATTCTTCTTTTTCTAAACCCAGATTTTCCAATGTTATATCAAAAATTGTGGAACTCATTTTACTAAGAAAACCACCAGTACCGCTCAATAAGATACCAGTAAACCACTAATTACCTAGACCCACCCATGCTTTAGACAACAGGAACATCAGTCTTTAGTAACAGTAATTTAAAACCATTACGGCGAATTTTACAGTAAATTAAACAGTAAACATTTTACAGTAAAAGGTACGCATGTTTTTATTATGACTAAATTAGGTACTATGAAATAGCTATTCACCAAGGTCCGAAGACCAAACTAAAATAATAGCACTAATTTAGAACGCAAATACGGAAAATCTGTTTATTAATATTGATCAATGATTACAGAAATGTATTGAACATAATATCTTTTAAATAAAATAGGTTGTAGTAAAAAAATCATTTTTATGACAAACTTTTTTGCTGACTGTACTTAAATATATGTATTGCCATCTAAACCAAACCTGTATACAAAATTTCAGCTCCATGGGACACTGGGAAGTGGGTCAAATTAAGCTTGCAAGATTTGTCCCCCACTAACTAACTAACTAACATGGCAAGTTAAGAAAAAGCTTGTAATAAAAAGAGAAAAAATCAAAAAGAGACCAATCATAACAAATTATAAGGAAAATACGGTTGTATAATACCATTATACATGAGAGCTGCATGGTACTCGGAACCCAATTGCATTGCACATTTGCACCAATAAACATTTTATGTGCAATTTCGACGGTATAGCCACTATACCTTCGAAATTGCACATAGTCTTTAAGTAGGATAATAAAGTACAATAATACTTGTTGTATACAGACTCATTTCTGGCTGGTAAGAAAATTAAAAATTAATATCACATATGAATGTTTCTTCTGTATCATTTATTAGTGAACTTAAACATGATGTAGGGTCTTAAAAATATAATTCTTCAGGAAAAATTAAGGTTGTAATAGTCTGATTTTAGGAGATGATAGTGTCCATCAATATGAACAACTTTTACTATGGAGCCAGCCACTGAATCGCGATAAAAGTTAGCTGTTCCATACAAAAGTAAAACAACGACTTGACCAAAATGTATTGACTATTTAAAAATAAATGTGTTGTTTATGAATCACGAAATAAAAGGATTGGTGTATATTCACTTAAAAAACAGTCATTTTCTGCTGTAGCTGTCCGACGACACACTACGCGTTTACATAATTCTAAAAAATACCAGTCGTACAGAACCCGATTACATATAAAACCCCTATACCTATGTGATGATTCATGGCAAAAAATAGCCGATATCCTTTACCATGGTGAATATTTTCTATATACAAACTTGAAACCACAGAACATAGAAATATTTTTCTAAGTTCTGTGCTGGAAACGATTTGTCGCAATCCAACTGATCGAACACATTCCGGCAAACAATCTTTTTGGCCCCACTTTATTAGGTACTCAATAAGTTGTAAGTTTAAGTTTGCATTCAAAACGCGATAATTCTTTTAACCATTAATGTTTGAACCAACCCAACGAGACGATTAATTAGTTTATTAATACTAGTCCATGGTGTTCGACGTTAGACAAAGGGTTAGGCCTTCTAAGCCAGACACTGATAAATTGCCAGCCCACCAGACACAGACTATAAACCTGTCGATTAATTAGAACGTTTGAGACATTTGCTTTGCTCACTCTATGGCTGAATAGTTCAGTGAATACACAACTCATTATCTATTCATTTTCGTCCAATCATGTGCTTTTATTACAATTAAGATTATCAGGATCTTTTAGTGATCAAGTCAGAACTTTTCTTTATTTTATTCCTACTTCTTTTTAATTATTTATCTATATAATATAATATAAGTTTTTCTTCAAATAGCACCCACTCCCTCTTCCCCTTTATGTCCTCAGACGATTATTACTTTTCCACTCAAGGTTGCCTGAAGAAATTTCTAGGTAGCAATAAGGCCACCTTTTGTGAGCTTCTTTTGTATTGCCTTTTTTTTGTTATGTGTTTTCTTATTGCAATAAAGTATTTTTATAATTGTTTATTATTATTATTATTTTGGTTGCATAACTTATGAAATTGGATGGGAGCTTACATTCAGTTATTGCCTACTATGTGCCGTAGTTATAATCTTCGTTTTATTATTTATAGGCTTTTAAACTACACTCTTATCTCCAGTTTATGTTCCTTGGGATTTTGGCTTTTCCTATAATACTATTTAACTTTCTTTGTTCATTTTTCATTCTTGTAATTAAATACTTTATCACTGCCGTAATTACAAATTAAACCCATTTCAAAATAACGTCCATTGTAATGGTTGTTCTGAATCATTTCGACACGATCTTTATGAAGTAATCAAATGACGCACGCATGTTCGAACACAGAACTTCAAAATTAAATAAGCACTCAACCACAAATATGCAAATGGCCTTTATCAATTTACCTTCTCCACGTTAGCGTAAGGGAATCCCCATCTTAAGCCAACTGGAATGATATTTTAAACCCGGTGTCTTAACCATGGAGCCATTTTTTTCCGGACGCGACGGAAAGGGTCACGAACCGATCTATCATAGGAGCCAGTCGAGCGATCTCATCTATGATAGATGTATCCGACCAGGGTTCGCCATTAGCCCAGCCTTTTTTGTGGCATCCGTGTTAATGATCTTTGTTTTGGACGCCTCAGAACTTTATTGTTATTCAACTTCAACCCATTTAATTCGTATTAAGATAAATCGTGGTCGTGCTAGATTGGTTTGATGGCGGTTACGCACAGTGTATTTCTAGGAGTCCGTTTTAAATATACACAAGGAAATCGTCCTTTCGTATCAAAACTTTTATTCAGAAAAGAGCCCTTTGGCAAATTTACAAGGGTTCAGAGATTGGTGCCGAAATCTGAACGCCGCCCGCCGCGTGTAACCATTTTGAAATGCCGATCCAGCTCTAGCGTCAACCCTGATATGGAGTAAAACAACTGACTAAATACTTACTGGATCTGAATTTAAGCGCCTAAATTCGGATCCAGTAAGTAGGTAAGCGCTACTGGCTTCATGCAAACCGGCCATTACTTCTGCTTTTAAATCTTCAAGTTTGATACATAAATAAAAGGTAACAATAGTTTACCATAGTTAAGGGAACTTAAGTGAACGAAAATCATAGGTTTTGGTTGCGACTATGAAAAGATTATTTCATTAGATAACAGTAGTTATACTTTCCGTGCAATCTTGCGCAGCCGTCGTTCGCAAGGGAACTTTCTAGGCGCAGGCGCAGGCAGTAAAATCGCATTTATATACGAATAAATTTGTAGGCAGGTTTCACTGCGACCAGTTACGACGCTCTGATTTACTGCCATTACGTCTCGGGAAATAATATCGTCACGAGTTTGCATCGCCCTGCAGGAGTGGAATTAAGATTACGCACGTAATCTCGGCTCACTGACGGCTGTCTCCTCGGGGATACAGATATTTAATAGAGCATTAAAATATTCATTCTTACGACGAGGGAGAAGTGTCAGTGTCTGTATCATCAATTTAAAACTGACACCGAAGCTGCATGTAATTTTGCTATAGCTGACAGCAGTGCTGGTGCATCTTAAGATATTATATTGGGGAACTATCACTTACTACAACTGCTAACCTCCATGTTATATGGTGCTGGAATTACCTTTCGGAAGTCTAGGCACCACCTTCACTCGCTCGTTGCCTTAGAACATATAAGGAGTATAGTATTTCGTCTCTAGGATTTCAGCTTACAGCATTCTACTTTCCAATTTAGGTTTTCGATTCTTCGTTCATTTTTCTTTTTTTTTTGGTTATTAATTTGGCAATTTATAAATAAATACAACAAGTATATATCTGCTGCCTGCTAATTAAAGGGCTGCTCCTTAAGAGATGATGCTAATGCAGGATGCGAAGTAATTAGACTGTTTGCTACTTACTTTGGTAATTTTATTAGTTTTATTTTATGTTGCATAATTTAAAAGAAATTTCTTCATGATAAGAGGAACCCTCTGCTTGCTTGCTAATAGCTCATATAACTCTAACAAATCGTAAAACGTAAGTAAACCTATGGATTAGTAATACGTAAACAAATATTTCAATATTAAATTGTATCCAGTGCCGTTAATCTATGTACCGTAATATGGCCATTCCAAACACAACAACTTCATTGTATTTAGATTCCGCTTTTGAATACAATGACACATATTTTGAATGTTGATTCTGATGAAATAGCAGCTAAGATAGACTCAGTGCGCTTAGGCTTTCTCTACCAGTAAGGTTTTATTGTTAATGAATACCTACTAGGTACGGTCAGGAGCAATAATATGTATACAATATGGAACTTTGTCACATTGCATTGAAGCATTCTGAAACAAAACAATCAGTGTGTCACAGAAGTCATTCATTATTGTAATATGACATAGTTCTATTATGGTGTTTACATATTTAATGCATGTGACTGTACATCTTTCAACATCATCTTTTCAGAGTCTAAAATTTAGGTGCTTTTCGCTTGCTGCTTCTTTTTAGGGTTCCGTAACCAAAGGGTAAAAACAGAACCCTATTACTAAGACTTATTATTCGTTAATAATATTACTAGCTTTCCGCCCGCGACTTCGCCTGCGTGGAATACACGACTATATCCCGCGGGAATATGCTATTTTCCCTGGATAAAAAGTAGCCTATGTTCCTCTCCAGGCTACAACGTATCTGTGTCCCAAATTTCAGCCAAATCCGTTCAGCCGTTTTGGCGTGATTGAGTAACAAACATCCAAACATCTAAACATCTAAACTTATAGTATGAAGTAGGATGAAAAGCAGAGCAGCGCCTCTCGGTCGTTGGAACCGAAATTAAAATACATAAATATGTATTTTAATTTCGGTACCTTGTGCTGCTGTCAAATGACAGCAGCACTTTGACAGCTTTTGAAGGACGGTAATAGTTTATAAGTCCCACACTACTGTCTGTTCCGGTGGCATCCGTGACAGAGGAGTCACTTGCAATACGAAATTAGCTGTCGAAGTAGACTGTCGTATAAAAACTGTTTTAGTTCCAAAGATTATCACCGGAACAGAAAACGTTGTCGCACTACTAACTATTCGATTACCTTTTCGATAGTGTTTTAATGATAGGGAGGGATACTGTAGAGGTATGCTGACTGAAGACTGACATTTTTGACAATAATTTAGGTAAATACTAGCTGACCCGGCAAACGTTGTTTTGCCATATTAATTAAAGTGGACCCGGTAAACTTCGTATCACCAACATCTATTATAGATAGATAGATGAAAATAAATGATCGCGAAGAAGTTTTATACACTGCCTGCAACAAATGTCACTTATTAAAAAGTAGGTAATCCAAAGCGGCTAAAACGTCAGTGATTACAATACTCTTTGACATACCTCGTTGGAAGCGGCTATGGAAGAAATGACAGTTTTTATTTTAACTTTTAGTTTTTTGCATTCACAATGCACTTTTTATAATAGAAAAATGGAAAATGAAGTATTTAGAAAAAATCGACCCGTCTCACAACTAATCGGAGCTAGTTGTGAGACGGGTCGATTTTTTCTAAATACTTCATTTTCCATTTTTCTAATGACAGTTTTGTATAGTACGACAGTTTATCGATTTTCTATACAAAATAATCATTTTTATTTTATAATTTTCCGGAATAAAAAGTAGCCTATATTACTCTCCAGCTCCCAAACTATCCCCATACCAAAAATCGAGTCGATCCGTTGCTCCGTTTTGACGTGAAAGACGGACAAACAAACAAACAAACACACTTTCACATTTATAATATTAGTATGGATAGCGATCTGTGGCATCTGTGGTGGCCTTCGATCAACAATACAGTGCCACAAGCTTTTCTGTTCCGGTGACAGCCGTGACAGAGGAGCCACTTGCAATACGAAATTAGCTGTCAAAATGGACTGTTGTATGAAAACTGGTTTAGTTCCAAAGATAATCACCGGAACAGAAAAGCTTGTCGCACTATAGTACTGTTATTGTTGATCGAAGGTGGTGGCACATTATAAACGTAGTGATTACATGCTCTTTGCAAAGGTTTTGCTTCACTCTTGAATATTTGTACCCATGAAGCTCGACTTAATACTGAGGTAACTGGAGGGTGCAGTACGAAAAATTTTTTGAATACCACAAATAACACAGTGGCTGTCTTCCGTCTCACCTACACTTTAAAAAAATACGTAAAATACGTATGGTCATATGAGACAGCTGACAGCCACTACATACATAAATGTCAAATTTGCTGGCGACACTTTTTTATTCAGGGTGAGAGCTCCAGTTACCTCAGAGTATTAAGTCAAACTTCATGTTTGTACCCCAAGCACTTAAACTATAATACCTTTTATGGTACTAAAGACATTAAAACAATTAACAGGCTCGGAATAAATTTCCAATGTCCACAACGAATGTGAGATTTACCAAGTTTATGTTCGAAGTACCATAATTGGCCTATCCTTTGTGTTAACATCGTACTTACGGCCTGAAATAGCATTCTCTCTTAAGTAGAACCGTTTACTAATTAAAATAATTATGTTTTGTAAGCATTCATTGGTGGCATTTTAATTAGCTACAATATAATATGTTTGAATGTACGTCTTAAAGAAAAATAAAAAGAATTACTTACATTTAAATGTCCAATTCTGTAGAATAAAAGTGTAATGTCAACAGTTCGAAGTAATAATTAACAAGAAATGTTTCCTTGAAATAATAAGTACCTACTTACATTTTCTTTCACGTTTGACTTTGAATATTCATTTTTTCAGAATGACGAATAATGTACCTACGTATTTTATTCGATATATTTTACTAATGCTTCAAACTTTTCAAGTATGTAAACGATGATATTTAAAATTACTTGAGACAAATGAAAATCTATAAAATATATTAGAGAGCTGTGCAAAATGTAAGTATAATACATAATAATAAAATATACTTCACTTTATGCATTTTCAAGAAACATAGAGAATGTTCAATAAATATACCTTGGCTCAAACACAGGTTGACAGCATATTAGGTTAAACATGCTGATTTTCAGCAATTTCAGCCCTTATCACCTTCATAATAAGAACTATTTTCGTGGTCAAAGTGTTAAGTTCGTTGTGATGGCGATTGGATGGCGACTTTACAATACCGCGGAGTCCAATGTCGTCGATCGCTTAATTGCTTTAAACTTTTTTCTTTAACATTACTTTAAAACATTACTATAGCGGTGTTCAAATACCTTTTGCTTTTCGAACTATACGAGTCATTGCAAACAATAGGTACCTGAGCCTGTACACTGGGATGTACTCAGGAGGTGAATAAAAGAATTGGATCTTCATCGTCAGTTCTGTTATTCAATTATGTTACACTTTTAGTCAGTTTTGATGCAAAATAATATAAGGAAGATCAGCGTTACTTCAGGCGACTACAGGACGCTGACCAGTCGGTCATCGCGGGTAAGCCCTTTCTGGAGTAGGATCTTTCCCCATTCTGACAAAGATTTGATTGGATTTTGCTGAATAGAGAACGATTAGATCTGCACCTAGAACGATTAGATCTGCACCTAGAACGATTAGATCTGCACCTAAGATACAGGTTTTTTAGTTCGGGTGCAGAATTGCAGATGTTTACAATTTATTGTCTTGTTTTATTTAAGGTTTAATACAACTAAGTTCTAACTTATTAGTTAGTCAAAACATGTATTTTACCTTGGTTATTAATAAAATTATTATTATTATCTAAATAGGGGTTCCCGCTTCTGGAATTTTAACCATTTTAACCTTTGGCATTAGTAGGTAGGCATAAGTAGTAAGGATCTCTACCTTTACATCAGGCACTCACCGTTATTTGAGCGAAGTTTACCGTCTAAATGTGCAATTACTATTTCTGTATACCTCCAACACATAACCCACCATGATCCCTAGTCCGCCCCTGCGCGGTCGCTAGACAACTGAAGACAATCATCGAATAAAGTGCGGGCCACACCGCGGGCGGATGAGTCTGAGTCCGCATCTATTCAAACTTCGGTCTAAAAGGCGGACTACAAAGCCAAGCTACGCCAGCGACTTGTTCAGGACCAGCCCGTTCATTGACGCAAAAGGGCGATGGGACAGCCTGGAGGGCTAGCTTTGGGAGGCAATCAACGGTACATCATGATTTTACTGTCGTAAAATAGATTTTTAAGAAACGTCAGCTTTACTAAGGGCGCAATTCCAGAGTTTCGCCTAGGGGTTGTTTAACAGTTTCACCTAGGGTGCCATTCCACAGTTGCACCTAGGGTGCCATCCCACAGTTTTACCTAGGGCGCCATCCCAGAGCTAGTTTGATCTAGGGCGCCATGCCATCCTACAGTTTCATCTAGGGCGTAGTCCCATATTTTCATCTAGGACGTCGTTCCACATTTTCGCCTATGGCACAATGCCAGAATACTTATCACTTAAGCTGCTGTTGAGTTTCCTCAGAGTACCGTTCCACAGATTCGCACAGCGCAGTTCCAGAGTTTCGCCTTAGTCGTGGGCCACACTGGAGCGACCACGGGGAGCAGAGGCGACCTGCGGATCCGCAGGACGCGCGAACACGTACTATTCCCTCCGCCGGTCGCGGCGACCGCCGGACGCGCCAGTGTGGCCCCTCCCGTCCGTCTCAATATATTTGTTTTTCCTGCTCAACGCGGACGCAAAACGCGCCGCTCCAGTGTGGCCCACGACTTAGGCGCCAAGATTGGCAGGGAAGTGTTATTTGATTGCATAGTTTTACTTGGTTGACTAGTGCCCGAATACTCGTACGCTACTTATCTTTGGGAGCGTCTCAAACATCGCCCTGTCACTTGACTATGTCAAACGTATGAAAGAGATGGCATGATATTTGAGATGCTCCCAAAGATGATTTGCGTTCGAGAATTCGGGCGTTAGTTCGCCCGCTCCCGGTGTGGCCTACGCCTCATCTCGGCCGGCGCGGGCGCTCGTGATGACTGCCAGCGCGTGTGCGCGCGCGCCAGTCTCCTCTCGCTGGGGGGTTCGAGCTTTTAGTCGCTTTATTCAGCGTTATGCGCTTGATTGGAGCCACACTAACAATGTAGCCACTGATCTCCTTACAAGGGATGCTGATTGGCTTGATGTTCCTTTCTTGGTAGGCCGTAAAAATATCAAGATTAATTATCAGATGATGCCTAATTAGTAGTTCGGTGAGATGTGAACTACGATTACTTACACGACAACAATTCCTTTCAGTTTATACAAACGGTTTACAAATATCATTTATAAATTTCATTTTAATATTTTAAAAGCGTTTTACTTAAACCTATTTATTTCAATTTTGTAAATTTCCCGGTCATTATATTTTTTTTAAACTTCGAAGGATACTACATTGCTTCATTTTGTGAATCTCTATAAGTCTAAGATACGAGAAGGAATTTCTAGCCTCATCTAGAATAAATCATTGAATGAATGAATGAAATGAATGAATGAATGAAATAGTCTTTATTCACAAAATAGAGATAAGATAAGATGTTAAGTTTTATAATGTGCGTCTATTTTGCCAACTAAGGGCGTGTGACATATTTTAATGAATATAAATCAATGAACTTAACTTTACAATTATAATTTATCAAAATACAAATCAATTTCACATAATTATTGATGCTTATGAATAATATAATTTGTCTTTAGAAAATGGTCATTATTAGGTATGTATGTAATATTAAATGTCAATTTTGCAACTAAAATATTCCTTGACTGAATAGAAACACTTCACTTTAAGCCAGTCAAACAATTTTCTTCGAAATATAACTAAGTTTACTTCAGTCAAGGAATGTGGCAACTTATTATAAATTTGTATGCAGCTTGGGTAACAGTTATTCTTATATAAAGAAGTCTGCATTTTGGGTAGCAATAACTTTCCAGGATACCTAATACTTCTAATAGTTTGATTGTCTTTTTGTAAAAATAGATGAGGATGGGTTTTTACGAAAATGCAACATTCAAAAATATATAAGGAAGGGAGGGTTAAAAGATTTAATTTTGGAAACAATTGCTTGCACGATGTCATAGGCGGAGCATTGCACATGGCTCGTACACATTGTTTTTGAGATATGAAGGCTTTATTAATGGCCGTTGAATTTCCCCAAAGAATTAGGCCGTATTTAAGGTTCGATGCCACATACCCATGGTACGCCATTAAAGCTGCTTTTTGGTTGACTAGTGACGCTAGTCTCCAGAGTGCATAGGCGAATCTATTTATTTTTGCGCATATTTTACTTATATGTTTTTTCCACGAACACTGGTTATCTATTACTATGCCCAAAAATAGTGCTTCATCCGACTCCACTATGGGTTCATTGTTAATGTGAATATTTATTTCATTATCTATAGGTTTTCTGTTATAGAATCTTATCAACTTAGTTTTACCTACATTAATATTTAAATTGTTAGCTGTCAGCCATTTTGCTATGAGAGTTATGGTAGCATTAATAGTTTCATCAAACATTATATTCGGACTTTTTGGTATCACAACAGATATATCGTCGGCGAATAAATTGCATTGGTAACTAGTTACACAAGGTAGGTCGTTTATATAAATTATAAATAATAGTGGGCCTAGTATCGTACCTTGTGGTATACCTATATTGGTTTGTGTTGGTGGAGACTTTGACGTGATCTCTTCCTTACTGCATTTTCTTTCTTTCTTTATTATATTTTTTTACATCTTCTAAAACCTATCTGTCGATTCGAAAGTTCAGTACGCTTTAACTTTTTATTATTTTATTGCACGATAGGATACAAATAGCCGACTTAATGTCATAAAGCATTCTTTACCAGTCAACCAGAGAACTGGGTACTGATTTGATCAGAGGCGGTGCAAAAGTTTGAAAAAGTGAATACTACATAAATATAGGGCAGGCGTACCGGTTTTGGCCACTGTACCGGTTTTGGCCACTTTTTGCTCTAAAAGTTTTCTCAACAACTTTTAGCCATTTTTGATAAAGGCAAATAAAATAAGGTATTTTAAGGTAATAATGACAACCGTTAGAATTCCTTGTGTCATAAGATTTATTTTCAATAAATACCATTTTCTGTTTGAAAAATTTTTTTGTATGAAAATTTTAAGAAATTTGTTTTGGATGTATTACTTTATAAACCTTTGTTTTTTACAATTAAATTATTGTTTTGCAATTGACTGGTTTCTAGTGCATTAGAATATATTGATTTTACTTAGGTTTGGTTTTGATTTTTCGCAATATTTACAAAAGTTTAACTACCAGTAAGTGGCCAAAACCGGTACATTTGGCATCTCTCACACATTGTGTGTAATATTAAAAAAAACTATTTTACTTTTATAAATTTGGAAAAAATGTACCTTTGAAGGTAGATAAATTATCTATAATTTAAGATATAATTTGTGTCTTACATACCTAAGACCATTTAGTACTTAGTGCTTAAAAGTCAAAAAATCCTTAAAGTGGCCACAAAGGGTACCTCTGCCCTACTCACTTTACATTCGATAGAACACGAATAGTGACGTACCTGACCTGTGACCTTAACAATCAAGCTAAATAACAGCAAACACTCGAACGAAACAATTGTGAGACGGTCGATTTTTTCTAAATACTTCATTTTCCATTAAAAATGCAAACACTCATTTAAGTTGGTGATTCAATTTTGCGAATCACCCATTACTGATCTGATACATTGAGTAGCTAGCACTTGACTGGCACAAAGAATTTCATCGAAATAGCGGTTCATGTCCCAAGTGAATTGAAAGCAGTGTATTGGAAACACGCGCAGAACTCGTTTGGCGGATAACTACCACGTTGCGTCGCGGTCTGGCTGTTTAAATGGTTCATCGGGTGGAAAACTCCACATTTCTACACACATATTCTACCTATACAGATCTAACCAATATTAGATCTATAGAAATAATGATGAATATGTTCTTATAGTACCTACTGTCTGAACAAAGCTCCATAAACTCAAATAACTATTGAACAATGGATTTGTGTTGAAAGCGTCAGAAATTGAAGTTTGTTGAAAAATCTTTGCCCAAATTGATCTTAATGTTACTGGGAGTTAGTTCTGCGTAGATAAGCCATATCATCAATTATATTATATAAGACACTCATAGTACATAAGTAATTAATTATTATTAAAATCAGATGAAGAACTGAACTTACTTAAGCGAACCCTTGAGGCAACCTTGGGGACCCATAACATTTTGAATAAGTCTATTTATCTAGTCTAATCTAAATAGTTTTAATAAGTTTCTAGCAGACTTATAGGCATTATAGGCATTTTATTTGATTAAGGTCACCAAGCGAGCAATGGAGAGAGCGATGCTTGGTATTTCCCTGCTCGGTCGAATCAGAAATGATGAGATTTGCAGAAGAACCAAAACAACCGATATCGCTCGAAGGATTGCATCGTTGAAGTGGCAGTGGGCGGACACATAGCACGGAGAACCGATGGCCGTTGGGGCGGAAAGGTTCTCGAATGACGACCGCGTATGGGACGACGTTCTGTGGGCAAGCACCACGACTGAGTCTTTGTTATGTAATTTCATTTAATAACTTAATTTAACTTATTATAAGTTACTGTTTTGTATTGTTCTAACAATTTTGCTTCTTGTTTTTTCTTGTAATTACTTAATTAATTAATAACCTTGTTTCCCTACACAATAAAGTATTTGCTATTTCTATTTCAACACTTACTGTGCTTTGGGTCGTTAATAACTGCGACACAGTTGGACTATTGCAGTTTTTAACGTTAATATTAGGTATGGCTTGTTCTTAGTCCGCCTGGCTAGCTACCAACATCTTATCTAAGTCTGACGCCATAACAACGATGTTTTTAGCATTTTTGTGCTCCGGCAGGTAGAGATAAGATAGCCAGTTCCTCAGTAATGGAGGATTCCGGGAGTAGTGCACTTCTACCTTCAGCCTTGTCATCACTTAACATCAGGAAATATGAAGGCTAAGTGCTACCCCGTTTTAGATAAAGCTTTTTATAGATACCAATAAATACATGTATTTGTAAACTTACTTTATCTATAGTCATTTTTATTACATACAATGTCCTAGTGCAAGTTCCAGTCCAATTCGAATTTTGCTAAAGCCACCGATGCTGCCTCATTTCAATAGAAGTGCATTTTACATAGCTACAGAATACAAAGTGCTATACTTAGTACCTATACGTAGTTATAGTATCGAAATGTTGTGTGAGAACAGGGCTGCAGCAGGAAGGAGCCGGTTGCGAAAAAACAGACCGGTCTCGCAACCGGTCCGCCGAACCACCACGCCGGTGTAGCGCGCCCACCGCGGGCAGATCACGCGACTAATACAAAGCTAGACGAAATAAGGATGAGGAAAGGAGATAGAAATATGGTGAAATACCGCATGCGACAGAGATGCAAACACCGGTGTCTGCTTAGAAAATATCGACTTAAGCGACATTATAGTTAAACTAATGAACTACATACCTATTTCAAATATTGAAAAACTGCCAGTCACAAAACTAGAAAGCTAGCTAAGGTTTTTTTTTCAGTATAGTTTCAAGATTATTAGGTTATTATCGGTTGGCACAGCATTGAAAAAACTACAATGTTGAAAGTCACTTTACAGTTTTTTTCTATCGAGAAAAGTTATAACTATCATGTTTCTGTTCTGTCAATCACATAATTGAGTACTACAACCTACATTCAACATTTTTTTTGGGGGCGATAAATCTAGTAATACTATATGAAATCCTTGCATAAAAATGTGTATGGCTTTGGCTTTGTACGGCCCATTAACAGCACCAATGTCGCTGGCAATCCAGCGCTGGCTTCGCATAATTAGCCGATTTTTTGACCATCTGGCACCATCCCTGGTACGGAGTAAAACCGCTACCTCCTTATTAGCGCCGTTTTGAATTGAACGGTTTTAAATGGCCGCCAGATCCTGGATCAATGAAAATCTGCCATAGAAAAATGACAGAATATTCGAATGAATCTAGCTTTACCTAATATTTTTTTCGTGTCGCCAGCAATACCAGGTTAAATAATCTCGGGCCCACATATAAAATTGGTCAGCAGGACATCAAGCGTAAAATAATTGCACTGACCGCTCTTTACCAATTATAGCTATATGTTATGTCGATTGTTTCATTTTACTTTTGCCCTAAAATACTAACTTAACGCATGTCTATACATTAGATACAGTCATTACTAATATTTTATTCATATTAAAAAACCATGAAATAGTCCGACTGTTTTATTCTTTTCTTTTTTACATAGATTAATTATTGGTATCAGCATTAAACTACGAATAAAGTTATATTTCAATAGCTTCAAAAATGACCTGACACATTGCTTGAAACTTGACTCGGTCTGTCTCGACGGTCTTGACACTCGGCGGGGTGACTAAGTATGATAGAATAGAATAGACTCAAGTATGATAGAATAGAATAGATAGAATAGAAATAATTTCTATTCTATCTATTCTTATTCTATCATACTTGAGTCTGTTATATCTATCATACTAGTTCTATTCTATCATACTTGAGTCTGTTATATCTATCATACTAGTTCTATTCTATCAAACTATCGCATGATAGTTTTGGCATATCTCACATTTAACATGTGTATGCTGGCGATATCTAGTAGTAGCGAAGGCGGAGATCGATAAAAGAAAATAGAGTACTGCCATATAACAAAATTGCTGAACCTTACCCAAGTGAAGTCGTCGAGTTATACAAGTAAAGGACAATGCAAATTGGACTTCGATTTTAAAATTCAGTAAAACCGATAAAGTTTTTCTCGTGTCTTCTCGTTGCTACAAGAGAAGTAAAGGTTGCAACTTTTTATGCACCAAGCAAACAGAATAAGCGGTAAATTTTTCAAAAGAAAATATAGCTTGTGTATACCTGTAATAAAGGTACATACACGTCCAAAATTTCTGCGTAAAATTAATATGAAATGTTTATGTATGTATTTTGTTGGTGTACCATGAGAAATAAAAGAAATAGCTTTGAGAGCCTGCATTGTTGCTGAGAAAAGGAGCAATACAGAATTCTCCTTGCCACCAATATTTTTAGAGCCAAAGTATTTTTAGATAGCACTTCGATAATTTATTTATTATGTCGGAAACTGAATCAAAAGCATTCCCAACTTGGAGAGAAAATTGTTGATTTATTTGTGAAACACCGAATGGTTGACGGAAACCAACAACTTTCCAGTGAAATCATTGACAAAGCAAATTCGTAACGAAATCCAATCAAGGGCTGCTTGTTTTGTAACTTTAATAAGCACTTGACATTTAAATAATTTTGGGAGACGTTGTGAATGAGCTGTACAAGTTTGTGGTTGACCAAAGTCATTTGTATTTTCGCCGTGTAGAAAGACTTGCCTTGACTTGCGTTTTCGTATAGTATTATATTATCTGTGGTTTGCGTTTGAAAAATCCCCGTGTGCAAAGGCTCTTATATCGCATTTAAAAAATACACAATAATTGAACAGGGCCTACATAGACCTCCCCAGCTCCGAGTCTCCCACATCTGTTTTTTTTTAATCCACAAGGGGTAGCACTTAGCCTACATCACGCCTGATGATAAGTGGTGATATAAGGCTGAAGGTGGAAGCGCACTACTCCCGTACTCCTCAGCCACTGAGGAACTGGCTATCTTATCTCTAACTTAATCTTTATCTCTAACTGTCGGATCACAATGCTGAACACATAATTGTTATGGCATCAGACTTAGATAAGATGGTGGTAGCTAGCCGGGAGGTCAAGTCCTACCACCAACCAAACCGAATACAATATGTACCCCCACTGGGAATCGACCCCTGGACCTCTGGGTCTGTAATCGGAGGTGTGAACCACTAGACCACAGAGGCGGTTAAAATGTACCTCTTCGTGACCCAATGATAAAATAAATAATAAATAAATAACTTCCTACATTCACACCAACTATCTAAGCCCATTTTAATTTCATTATGAAACTGTATCATGGAAAACTTGATAACGGATAAATATATACTTAAATACTTTTTGTTTGTAAATACATACTGTTAAGCCGTTGTATTTAAATATAAGTTGTAATTATTGTACATAGATGGCGTTGTGCCAAACGTACGTAATGCTGAACGGCGGTGTTAAGATTTTTTGGTGATTGATATAGTCTTGTCGATGCACCCAATAAATTATCCTCGACCTACACACTAGTTTTATTTACGTTGTGAATAACAGTATTTTGGACCTCTATGGGATTGTACATGGTCCTAACCGAGTCGGAAGTTTCGGTTGGTTGACCTGGAACCAGCTCAGTACGAGTGACAGGAGCAGGGACTACGGAGGATCGGAGTTTTGAGTTTGCAGCAGCAGCTCCAGCAGTGACGTCAGCGGATCTGGGTGCTACCACGAAGCGAGCGATTGCGTAAGCGGAAGCGTATGAGTGAGTGTTGTGCTGTGATGAAACTGTGAGTACATTTGTGTCATTCATTAACTTAGAATAATTTCAAGAAAGTTAGAATTTGGAAATTTTAGAAGTGTTTTCATAGACTTAGAATAATTTCTCCAAGAGTGAAATACGGGGAATCCACGCTAGTTTGCGGAGCCAAGTGCGAAAACACTTAGGAAAATTTCGTAAATTTTACGATTGACTTAGAAAATAATTTTGAATTTTCTCATACGGTGAATAGTTAGAATAACTATCGAGATGGATGCCTACGGTAAAATGCAAGATGATACTAAGTCAAAGGTTCAGAAGGGAAGGTCTAACTTTAGAAAATCTCCGAAAGATAGGATCTCTTTGTCATACATAGAAACACGTCTAGAAGCCTTAGAAAAACAGTGGTCTTCTTTTGATGAAACACATAAGAAGATTATAATGGAAGTTTCTGGAGACGTACTTGAAAAATCTACTTATTTTAAAAATGACATGTATGATGAGACCGAAGAACTGTACATAAATTACAAGTCGGAGTTAAAGGAAGCCATCCTTAGGTTAAAGAAAGATATTAATGTTAATGAATTTTATGATGCAAATGCAACTAGCAGCACCCAATCCTTTACTGTTAAATTACCGAAAATAGAAATACCTAATTTCAGTGGCAAATACACAGAATGGAGTAGTTTTCGTGATTTATTTTTGTCTTTAATTCACAACAATAAGGGATTGGATGACGTTCAAAAGCTGCACTATTTGAAAAGTCACTTGTCTGGCGAAGCCGAGCAAATGTTAAGACACATTCCTATCACGGCATGTAATTATAAAACTTGTTGGGATCAGTTAGAGCATCGTTACAACAACAAAAGGTTTTTAGCCAATTGTGTACTAAAACGTTTTATGAACCAAAAAAATGTATTGTCGGAATCTTCAAGTGCGATAAAGGAATTACTGGACACAACTAATGAGTGTTTAAATGCTCTTACTAATTTAGATGTAAATGTAGATTCCTGGGATCTTATTGTAATTTATATAGTTTCGTTGAAACTTGATACAGAATCTCGAAAGTTGTGGGAAGTAGAAGTCAGTAGGTGTAATGATGAATTGCCTAAACTTGTTGATTTTAAAAACTTTTTAGATCATCGTTTCAGATCTTTAGAATTTCTAGACAATAAATCCACTAAACAGAGTAATGTTCGTTATAATGTTCCTAAAACAATGCATGCAATTCCTGCTGTATCATGTATATTTTGTTCCGATGCTCACAAACTGTGTAATTGTAAAAAATTCGCAAGGAAGATGTAAATGTACGTCGTACTTTTGCCCAAACCAACAAGTTATGTTTTAATTGTCTTGCTCCGAATCATTCGATATACAATTGCCGTCAATCAACCAGCTGTCGCATTTGTAAAAGGCGACATCACTCTTTACTGCACCCAAAGTTAGGTCCTAAAGATGATCAGGTAAACACTTCCGTAGTGGAAGGGGGCGCTCAGTCGTCTAATGTAGAATCATCTCAAGGCGAGGCATCAAATATAGTATCATGCTTTTCTAATGCAAATAGTCAAGTATTATTGGCCACTGCTTTGGTCAATGTAGATACGAAAAATGGAACTTTTTGTATCAGAGCTCTTCTGGACCAAGGTTCACAAGCTTCATTTATAGCAGAGTCTGTTGTACAAATGCTTGGTCTTAGAAGAGTTTCAAACATGAGCTACATTTCAGGGTTAGGTAGTGATCAAGGTTCATCCTTGCAGTCTAAATGGACCGTTATGGTCAAAATTCAGTCACGCCATGACCCCAACTTTATAGTTGAAGTTAAAGCTCATGTTCTTAATAAGCTCACTTCTCTTTTACCTGAGAGGAAAATGTCTGTTCCGATGTTTTCTCCTCAGATTCCTGCTATAGAGTTAGCAGACCCGAAGTTTGATACTCCGAGTAAAATTGATATTTTACTGGGGGCGGAAGTGTATGGTCAAATTTTAATGGATGGAGTTGTCAAAGGTCCACCAGGTTCTCCAATTGCGCAAAATACCAAACTTGGCTGGATCCTTTCAGGCCATATATTTTCCTCTCCAAGTTACGAACTTTCACAGACACGTAATGAAATAATTACTATGCACACTCAATTGAGTATGAACGATCTCCTGAAAGGTTTTTGGGAGCAAGAAGAACTGTCTTCAGCTGTGAAGAAATGTCTGTCTGAAGAAGAACAGCAATGTGAGGAGCTGTTCGCCAAAACTACTTCTAGAGGTGATGAGGGTCGCTATATCGTGAAATTGCCATTCAAAAAGGTGGACCCAAGTTGTCAATACGGTAATTCTTATGATATTGCGCAAAAACGATTCTTTATGCTCGAAAAACGATTACTGAAGAATCAACCACTGAAGATTCAATATTCCGAGGTTTTGGAGGAATATTTAAAATTAAATCACATGGAAGTAGTGCCGGAAGTGGAGAAAGCTAATCCCAAGGCTGTGTATCTTCCCCATCACGCTGTCGTTCGCAATGAGAGAAGCACCACTAAGGTTCGGGTCGTGTTTGATGCGTCGTGTTCGCTTAATAATGGAACTTCGTTGAATGATGATCTCATGGTAGGTCCAACGCTTCAACCCACACTTCGACACCTTATTTTACGTTGGCGCTGCTATCCTATAAGCCTGGTAGCAGATATTGTGAAGATGTACCGTCAAGTCAAGATAGCTGCTGAGGATGTTGATTTTCAACGTCTATTATGGCGTAGCGATGTTAATTCAGAACTTCAGCATCTCCGACGATTATGTGTAACATTTGGTACATCAGCGGCACCTTACTTGGCAGTCAGATCCTTACAACAGCTCGCACATGATGAGGGAGATAAATATCCTTTGGCAGCTAGCAGAGTCCTTAGGGAATATTATATGGATGATCTTATGACAGGCTGCGAAAACATAAACGAGGGAGCACAGATTTATCAACAAATGAACGAATTACTTAAACTTGGTGGTTTCCAGCTTCAGAAATGGAGTAGTAGCAATAGTGAGTTGCTGTCAAAGTGGGATAGAGAAAGTAAGAATTCAAAGGAAACTTTAGAGCTAAAATTAGATACGGTTATCAAAATTTTAGGTCTCACTTGGAATAGACACCAAGATGAATTTCAATACACTGTCCAACTTACAGCACTGGAAACACCCATAACTAAGAGGAAAATGATTTCGGAAATAGCAAAACTGTTTGATCCCCTCGGTTGGCTAGCTCCTGTGGTCACCACTGCTAAAATATTTATTCAAAGAGTCTGGCTGTCAGGGATACAATGGGATGAAGAATTGCCATGTGATATTTTGAAGGCATGGCTTGAGTTTCGAGATGAACTTACACATCTCGCTCAAATTAAGATTCCAAGATGGATTGGCACTAGCACCAACGATGTTAGCAGAGAACTTCAAGGATTCTGCGATGCTTCAAATGCAGCATACGCAGCTGTAGTCTATATGAGAATCGTTGATTTTAAAGGTGATGTGCATGTACGATTACTTGCCGCAAAGACGAAGGTTGCTCCGGTGAAGCAAGTCTCGATTCCTCGGTTGGAGTTGTGCGGAGCGGTATTGTTAGCCAACCTGCTTCAAGAAATTGCAGAAGTTTTAGAGATTCCGAAGGAGTGCGTGTACGCCTGGACGGACTCAAGTGTAGTCCTTTCATGGTTGAGCAGTCATCCCAGCAAATGGAAAACCTATGTCGCGAATCGGGTCTCTGAAATATTAACGCTTATGAATAATACTCAGTGGTCACATGTCAAGTCCGAATCTAACCCTGCAGATTGTGCGTCGCGAGGTATAAATCCGAGCAAACTATCGGATTTGAAGATCTGGAGAGAGGGTCCACAATGGCTGCAAGAAAAGGTTATTAATTATTCAAAGGGACAATTTAAATTAACGGATTTAGAAAAGAAAAAAGAGCAAATTTCGTGCCACACTATTCAGTCAGAGTCAGAATCTATATTATGTCGTTATTCTTCATTGAATAAATTATTAAGAGTTGTTGCATACATACGTAGATTCCTTAAGTTAAAGAACAGAAAAATTTACGCCTTACATATCTAGATTAGAAATAAAAGAGTCTTTACTTACCTGTATCCGATTGTGTCAAAGGAAAAGTTTCCTGGAAGAAATAAAATGTTTACAAACTTTGGGAAAGATAAAGAAAAGTAGTAAACTTACCTCACTGTGTCCGTTTCTTGATGCTGATGGTATACTCAGGGTGGGCGGTCGCTTACAAAATGCTGAAATAGATGAAAATATGAAACATCCAATATTGCTGCCGTATCAGTCGCACTTCACAGATTTGATTGTGGATGATGCCCATAATCGCACTCTTCACGGCGGTCCACAATTAATGACAAACTTTTTAAGAACGCAGTATTGGATAGTTAATGCGAAAAATCTTGTTCGCAAGGTCGTTCGGAAGTGTGTTGTATGTCGTCGCCATTCTGCACAACAAGTCAGCAAATGATGGGACAGCTACCTACGGAACGTGTCACAGTCTGTCGACCTTTCTATCGGAGTGGGGTTGACTACGCAGGACCCATAGCTATAAGACCGTATAAAGGGCGTGGTTATCGAGCCGTTAAAGGATATATAGCCTTGTTCGTATGTATGACCACTCGTGCAATACACCTCGAAGTCGTTAGTGACATGACATCCGAGGCATTTTTAGCAGCTTTTAAGCGTTTTGTTGCACGCGAGGTCACTGCGCAGATTTATGGAGTGACAACGGCACGACCTTCGTGGGGGCCAATAGGGAGTTAAAGCATTTATTCCAAACGGAAAATTCTGAAGCCGCTAATGATATTGCTGAGTGGTTAGCAACAAATGGTACCAACTGGCACTTCATTCCACCTCACTCGCCGAACTTTGGAGGGTTGTGGGAGGCTGGAGTGAAGTCCACAAAGCACCATCTAAAAAGGGTTATTGGTAACAGTACCTTGACATTCGAAGAGATGTCCACGCTTCTGTATCAAATAGAAGCTTGCCTTAACTCGCGTCCACTTTCTCAAATTAGCAATAAACCAGATGATCCGTATCCATTAACTCCCGGCCATTTTCTAGTCGGTGAGCCGTTGCTGCTTATACCCGATGCAAACTTTGAGCAGAGTAACGTGAGTACTCTTAAAAGATGGCAGTTTGTACAGAGACTACTGCAAGACTTTTGGAGACGATGGTCTCATGAGTACTTGACTCAATTACAGCATAGATATAAATGGTCCTATGTTGCTCCTGAACCTTCTGTAGGGGATGTCGTGTTAGTAAAGGAGGATGACCTCCCACCGTCCAGATGGTTGTATGGCGTAATTAAGGAAAAACATGTTGGTGCGGACAATCTTACGAGAGTCGTAACCTTGCGATGCAAGGGGTCTCTAGTAAAAAGACCTGTATCCAAACTTATAATTTTACCTGTCACTTAATAAATGTAAATACCTACTACTATGTTTTTTTGTATTTTAATTTAGTCAAGTATGTGTATGTGTTAGTTATGTATTATTGATGTATTGCATACCTAAATTTTGTTGTTTTTGTTAAGTTTCTTATTTGATTGTGTTGTTTCTGATGGACGTTCCGTTCATGGTGGGCGGAATGTTAAGCCGTTGTATTTAAATATAAGTTGTAATTATTGTACATAGATGGCGTTGTGCCAAACGTACGTAATGCTGAACGGCGGTGTTAAGATTTTTTGGTGATTGATATAGTCTTGTCGATGCACCCAATAAATTATCCTCGACCTACACACTAGTTTTATTTACGTTGTGAATAACAGTATTTTGGACCTCTATGGGATTGTACACATACTTAATATACATAGTAAACACCCATGATAAAAACAGAACCTCCCAGTTCCAAGTCGTTATAACCTGTAACAGACGATATATTTCAATCCTAGCTATACAGTAACTCGCTGTATAGGTACCTATAACGCAGTGCGCCTAATTCGCGTCATGTCTATATCTCACATTGCCCATTTCGCGATACGACCATGTCACTAATAGCCTATAGTACATCACACCAATATCAAGTTAGTACCCAAGACTGATGGATTGGTACATAATTAGCGATATTTACAAGCCCACTCGGCAGCGAGCCCTCCCGACAGCCCTCGCAGCATCGAGTAAACCGCTATAAAACACGTCTCTGCGCTCGAGCTAATTGAATTTATACTGACATCCGAATGGGCCGTAGCCTTCCTTATAGCACAGCGGCTCAGGTCTCTTAATCCTTTCAAAAGCCGTTAAATTTTCTCAATAAAAACTTTAATAGTTCGAAAGTTTGTGAGAGAATTGGTTAGGTGTTATTGTTGATCGAAGAAGAATAAAATTGATAATAATTTATGCCAAAAGTGAGTTTATTTTTGTCTGAAGTTTTTGATCTGATGGAACAATATCGTGAGTGGGTTATTGTTTGAACTTAAACATTAAAAAACAATGGAAATATTCCTCGCATTCATATGTATTTTCCTCGAAACCATTGCGCTTATATAAACTCGATAACGTAGCTAGCTGTGAATAGTTAAACTGCGCCTTTATTTAAAGTCGCTATTTTAAACTTATTCGTAAGTCCTAGTTCCTTAAAGAGAAGACTGCATACATATTCATTCTGCCTTCGTGAAATATACTCCAGGTAGGTATGCTAATTTCTTAAAAGGTTCCGATGCATTACCCCGTCTCGGGGGTGACAAGAAAAGTAGCTGGACATAAAGGCGCAATCACAAGCGGTGAATCGCGCTGTTTATCAACAGGCAATTACTGAAGTCTTGCCGCTTTCAGCAATGAATTTCGTAGTTAGTGTTTATTTATGTAAACTGATAAACAAATGTACTACCTACAGCAAATAATAGTGAATTTAAATTTAAATTCAAATTTTTACTTTTTTGCATTCACAATGCAATTTTTATGATAGAAAAATGGAAAATGAAGTATTTAGAAAAAATCGACCCGTCTCACAACTAGCTCCGATGGGACTCGAACCCACGACCTTTCGCTTTCCGGGCGACTGCTCTAACCACTGAGCTACTGAGTCGTTACGAGAAGTGTCGAATTTATCAAATAGTTCTTACGCGCTGTATAGCCAGCGTTAATTTCATCAATGTGAAGATAACGTGTGGGGGGTAGTACTATCTTCACATTGATGAAATTAACGTAACGTAACTTCTCGTAACGATTCCGTAGCTCAGTGCTCAGTGGTTAGAGCAGTCGCCCGGAAAGCGAAACGTCGTGGGTTCGAGTCCCATCGGAGCTAGTTGTGAGTACTTGTGAGACGGGTCGATTTTTTCTAAATACATCATTTTCCATTTTGCTAATAGTGAATTTATTTTTAACCCCCGACTTCAAATAGAGGGGTGTTATAAGTTTGACGTATTGATGTATTCTGTCAATGGCATGGTTGCACCTGAACCACTGGAAAGATTTTGATGCTGTTTGTTTTGTTTGAAAGCTGACGTGATCGAGATGGTTCACAATATGTGAAGATCTGTTCAGACGTCTTATGGTCATCATCTCTTTTAGTTTGCTGTCATTGAGATTTTACAGGCATAGGTAATGAGTATTTACCTTTGAGTATTCAAAACGTATTTACTCACGAAAGTATGTGTGCAATCTAAAAATAATGAAATAAAAATAAAACTGTTTTTTTTTATGTAGTATCTAATGTAAAACTCTGTATCAAATTGATTATCTAACAATTCAGCATCAGGATTTAAGTCATTAATTATTTAGCTACATAATTAATATTTAGCCACTGCACATCATACGTTTTCTCTCTCCTCTCCTCATCATACGTTTTCTCTCTCCTCTGTCTCAGCTTCGTACGAGTATTTACCTACTTCTTAGATACAACTTAACGGCTAAAACGTATAATCGTCATACGATTCGAGATACTTACCTTTCGTTTCGTTGCAGAGATGCACTTACGTTTAAGTAGAGTCTCAGAACTTGGGGTACGAAGCAACAACCAATTGCAAAACTGTCATCTTTGAGAAGCATTTGACCGTGGGCTATTCGAGCAAGGCATGCCTGCCAATCAACTATAATGTGTGAGGAGCATATCAGCCATAGAATGTTTGTGTAATTTCGTACAAAATCATTGTTTTGCATTGTATTTACCGGAGAAAAGAAAGAAAAAGTAATAGAAACATTTCAAAACTAATTGGAAATCCTGTACTTGTATAGCACTGCTGAAGAGTTACCTACGGATTTGAAAGAGTATTTATTAACGTCGAAGCGTTTTGCTTAGGAAAATTACTTGTCGTGTAATATTTATTTGCAAAATTCGTATTCATAATATTTCTTCAAGTTCGCAAATAATTACTTCTGTACAAATCACTTTCGTTCATTGGAATATTATACAGTTAAGTATTCTAATTAAATCGGTATATAGGTAGCTAGTTCATTTATGTATGTGTACCGTTTCTCTAAACATATAATTCTGCTAGAAATTACATTTCAATATCATTTCCTAAAGCTATGAGCTACAGCGCTTGCTACCTCTTTAGTGCAAAATGTAACATGATTTCTGCCTGACGCTTAGTGCTAAGCAAAGCACGTCGCGAACAAGGGATTGCAGTTTAAAATTGATACAACCTTCAAGACTTCCATTCTACTCGCTGCATCACAAATAGAGCCCTTATTAAGTTTACCGGAGCAAGCGCAGAGCTAGATCTCTCGGAGCGTTAATCAAGTAATTCTCTTGAACAATTCCCTTCGCCATTTTATATACAGGGTGTCCGGTAAATAATTTAAGCCTTTCAAAATGTTGGTATATCTAATTTTGATCTAGTATGTGACAAAATTTCACCTTAGCTAAAAGTTGCACTGCTCTCGAGATATAAATTTATATAATTTCTTTCTTTCTTTCTTTCTTTCATAAATTTGCTGAATTGACAGCTGATATGCCTATTAAGAGATTGATTTAAGGCTTTAGTATACAATACCTATGTCGCTAACGAAGGGGTACTTACAATAAACTTAGTTGTAATGGTATCGTACCTTATTATCGATAAATTTTGAAGTAAATGTTTACGTGTCTGACTTGGTTTCTAAATAAAAGCATTAAAATTTCTTTACATTACAAAAAAAAACAAAGCTTTTCAAACCCTTTCACTGTTTACAACAAAACTTTTCCCATTATTTCTCATATCTCGTAACACCTTTGCGAAAAATTCTAAAGGTTTTCTCCTCCTCTAAAAAGATAACTTAAATTACCCTTTCGTGATATACAACCCTACTTGCAACAATCCAGTCAGGAGGATCGGACGACGACGAACAAAGAGTCGCGAGAGGACCAGCCCGATTATATCTTATCGGGATCTCAACGCCCCACACGCCTCACTGAGACTGCCTTTAGAATTTCATTACACTAGTTAGTTACTGTTTGAGAAACCATCTAGATCTCAATCCATCTAAATGAAGCGTTGTCACCTACAGTCGGAAGCGAAATCTAATACTGGTTGACTATTCTTTGAAAAGCACTGTGTTGAAGCGGGAGACGGTAGTCCGGGACCTCGGTGTGCTTCACGATCATAAGCTTCTCTTTGATTCCCACGTTAACAGTGCAATTTCAAAGGCCTCGAGGGCTCTTGGGTTTGTTATGCGCAGCTCCAAAGACTTTAGTCAGACCAAGACTCTAAAAATTCTGTACTGCTTATTAGTACGAAGTCATTTGGAGTTCGCTTCTCAGGTCTGGAGCCCCAGATATCAAACTTATATATCCCGTAATGAGGCAAAGGAGGTTTATGAAATTTCTGTGCTACCGTACCAAAGAACGATATGACTCGAGCCGTTACGATGAACTGTGCAAAAAAAAATCATATACTTCCATTACAGATGCGCCGTGATATTGCTGATTTAGTCTTTCTGAGCAAAATTGCTACTGGCGTTATTGATTGTCCAGAGCTCTTATTGATTGTCCAGAGCTCTTATCCAAGCTCACGCTTAGAGCCACCTCCAAACCTCTTAGATTTAACACTCTTTTATACACCGCCCCTGCTTCTTCAAACTTCAGACAGAACTCTTTTCTTTGGCGAGCGAGCAATAATTTTAATATTCTTTCGAAAAAGGTAAATCTTGACCTATTTAACACGAGCGAGGCGTCGATTAGGCGTATTGTAAGCAGCTTATTTTTCAATGATAGCTGCGAAATACAATGTGTCACTTATGTAGATATTAATGATGTTACTCATATTTTTAAGTTATGTATGTGTGTGTATTCAATAGTTAGGCTAGGCTAGTTTTCAATTATTTACTGTGTCTTATTTGTGAAGTCCTGTAAATGGCTTTATGTTTTAATTTAAGCTTTTTAATGTATTAGGTTAAGCAGTTGGTTTTCCAATAAATAAATAAATAAACAAACAAACAAATAAATAAATAAATAAATAAATAAATAAATAAATAAATAAATAAATAAATAAATAAATAAATAAATAAATAAATAAATAAATAAATAAATAAATAAATAAATATATAATTAAATAAATAAATAAACAAATAAATATACAAACAAACAAACAAACAACCAAATAAATAAATAAATAAATAAATAAATAAATAAATAAATAAATAAATAAATAAATAAATAAATAAATAAATAAATAAATAAATAAATAAATAAATGAATAAATAAATAAATAAATAAATAAATAAATAAATAAATAAATAAATAAATAAATAAATACTTAAATAAATAAATGAATAAATAAATAAATAAATAAATAAATAAATAAATAAATAAATAAATAAATAAATAAATAAATAAATAAATAAATAAATAAATAAATAAATAAATAAATAAATAAATAAATAAATAAATAAATAAATAAATAAATAAATAAATAAATAAATAAATAAATAAATAAATAAATAAATAAATAAATAAATAAATAAATAGTTACTAATTTCGTTTCTAATAATACTATTACAGAAATCAGTTTTAGAGTGTGCGCCAGATAAGTCTACGCAAGAACAAAAAAAATAACTGTAACTAGCGCTAAAAACGCCCAGTCGCGCACAGAGTTATCTGACACGCACTCTCCGTTAGTAGTAGTAGTAGTAGTCATGTTAAAGTTATTGCTGTCTTTAGTTGTCGTCTATAGATTACCCCCTTATTCACAACGTGTTCACAACCGTTCTGAAATTCACAAACCGTCGGAAAAGGAATCAGATTTTAATTCTGTGCTTTCTCGTTGTCTATTCTATACCGAGTGACAGAGACAGTGCACAGGTACATTCCGCTTTCGGGAACATAATTGATAATTACTTTATTGCGAATACAGGTGGTACAAGTAGGTAGGTACACAGCACATCAAGTTAAACAGTTGAACAGCGATAAAAGCTTTTATTACGTAGGAAATAAAGGCGTTCTCAAGGTCAACATTGTATAGTCTGATGTGCCGCCCTGTGTACATGTGTAGGATTAAAATAAAGTAGTTCAGTTCAGCCGTATTCTGCCTTTTCGACATGCAATAATGAAAATAATAATAATAACATTTAAAACAATCCATCAAAATCCACATTGAAAATAATGTAGGTAGGTATTAGAAAAAATCAGCTCCCGATCTGACTTTAGACCAAGACTTTTCACTGAAAGTGAAAGGTCGTGAGTTCGAGTCCCATCGGAGCTAGTTGTGAACTTGTGAGACGGGACGATTTTTCTAATACTTCTTTTTCAATAATAATAATTGTGCATGCATGCAGGACACCGCCAGTCTCTCACACGACCGGACGTAGTCTTGCCCATAATGTCAAACCTATATTTTAAGACTTTCTTTCTTTTTTGTCAGTCTTTCCCAAAGTGGGCGATAACGCCCCCTTGTGGGCGCTGCATGCCTAAAGGGGGCGGTAAGAGACCCAGAAAAAAATGGGGGCGCTGTAGAGGCTTAGGGCGCGATTTGTAATTGCATCTAGGTAGGTAAGTAGGTAATTTTTTCATTTGAAGTTATAGGTAGTGGTTTTTAAGTAAGTAAAAAATGGGGGGGGGCGCTAAAAATTTATTTTCAAAATGGGCAGTAGACAGAATAAGTTTGGGAACCTCTGACTTTATGTGATGAGAAAATAAACAATTTTTTATTTATTCATTTTGCTTCATTGAGATGTCCTTGTAAAGCTAATAATACAGGCGCACATTGACAATTAATGATTCACTTTTACGTTTACATTGTTCAATTTGGTTGCTTCATCCAAATTGAAAGGCAAAAGTGAACCGTGTATTTACGCTATAATGGAAATGAACCATTAAATCTGTCGGCTCTAAAGCTGAAAAGGTCGTGAATGGCTGTTCATTATAAACCTTCACTTCCAGTAACGGTAAGCTAAAGGCCGGGCGGGCACCTGACTGTCTAGTCTAGATCGTAAAAATACTCAAACAACCTGTAAAACTGTAGAAACATTAAAGAAAAACCTACTCAAATTACATACCAGAATAAATCAAATGTGTATTCTTAAGTAAATCTTTAGAACTAGGTGTTATTGTTGATCGAAGTTTTAGTTCTTAAGTTAAGTTAATCTTTCGTTTAGCCCACCTCAAAAAGGAGGATATACTTAATTCGAATTTTCTATGAACAAGATTTTTTTTTTAAGTGAAAACTTCTTTAGCGGCGTTGTGCACTTTTTGTGATGGGTAAAAAATTTAAAACTCGCGTCAGGACACGTGACCGTCGAAAATTCGTTAGACGGACACGTGACCTGATCGAAAAACTGTTACATGTCATTCATTAGAATACGAAGGCAAACGCCACCGTGTCCAAAGTTGTAATAGCCCAGTTAGAAAACGGGCGGCATTGAAGCTAGAAGACCTCGGTTCACATCCAGTCCCTATTTTTTTTTGTCAAATTCCTTTTTTTTTGTGAAAAAGTCTAGGGAGCCCTTTTCACTTCTGCCGGCACTCCCGGAGTGCACCCCGTTGTTTTTTTTTATTCGTACTTTAACCAAAATTACGATTTGAATCAAATATACTTACAGGGTTATTTTGAAACCACTGGCCAAATGTTTAAGTTCGACTCAGAATCGGTAAGTGAACAACTTTCTCCTATAGCGGGGCGGTGGCCGCGGCGATGCGACGCGCGCGACCGACGACGGCGACGGCCGCGGGGCGTTATGTCTATGACTATGACTATGACAATTTTTTCTATTTGATTTGACATAACGCCCGCGGCCGCGGCCGCCCCGCCGCAGTTGCCGCCGCATCTGCCGCCTATACCTGCGCGTGAAACGCCGCGCGTCCTTGAACGCGGCCTATATAAATAAAATGCACTTATCTGTTGCTTATTCAAGTATTAAAATATTATTATTTTATTTCTTAATATAAATAAATTTTTCACTGCTTCATTGAAAGCCAATTCAAAGCAATAAAACTTCTCTTCGACTATCATAATAGTAGTTAATGGTCCACATACCAGCAAAATGGCGATCGTTTAGGTTTACCATTTTAATAAATAGTATCGTTCATTCCTCGCGGATTTACTGTAACGGCTAGACTCGGGAACACTTGCAAGCTCTAATTTATAGTACATTGTGAAAACGTGTCCCTCGCCCGACTTAAGCCGAGGTGGAGTGAGGGCTGGTATAGTCAGTTCGGTTAGATAGTGTCGGTACACCCGCACGGCATTGTGGCAGAGCGACACTATCTAAGCGAATGGACTTTATTTATACATGTTTTTTTTTTAACTATATCTAAAAATTTGAGGAGCGTCTCAGATTCGGTTAGTAAATAACTTTCTCCTATAATATAAACATGGGTCGAAATATGTCAGTTTACAAACTTTTTATTAACTTGCCATGTTAGTTAATTAGTTAGTACGAGGGGTACACTGAAAAATTTGAGTAACTAACATTCGAAATTCAAACATTTATGAGCGGCACTTTCAGTGTGCCCTATGTATGCTAGTTAGTGGGGGACAAATCTTGCAAGCTTAATTTGACCCACTTCCCAGTGCCCGATGGAGCTGAAATTTTGTATACAGATTTGGTTCAGATGGCAATACAATATTAAAGTACAGTCAGCAAAAAAGTTTGACATAAAATTTAAATTTTTACTAAAACCATATTTTCTGACTTTTATTTACATTGTGTTCCGGCAGTTAAAGATAAGATAGCCAGTTCCTCAGTGATTGAGGATTCCGGGAGTAGTGCGCTTCCACCTTCAGCCTTATCACCACTTATCATCAGGTTTGATGAAGGCTAAGTGCTACCCCGTTGTGGATAAAAAAAAAAAACACATGGCTGATTTAGTACTTATGAAAAGTCCAAAATTCTTTGTCATATTTCGACCCATGTTCTTTTACTGACTGTTGACTTACCGATTCTGAGGCGCTCCTTAAATTTCAAGATATATGTAGTTAAAACAAATACCGTGTAGATGGGAAACATGTTGGAGCAAGGCTCTAGTGTGGTACAGTTAACAGCACGTACGCGGGAACACTTGCAAGCTCTAATTTATAGTAAGTACATTGTGAAAACGTGTCCCTCATCTGACTTAGCCGGGGACGGAGTGAGGGCTGTTTGTATTATAGATATGAAACATGTTGGAGCAAGGCTCTAGTCAGAGGTTCCCAAACTTATATTGTCTACTGTCCACTTTGAAAATAAATTATTTTTAGCGCACCCCATTTTCTTACCTACTTAAAAATCACTATAACTTCAAATGATATTTTTTTCTGGGTTTCTTGCCGCCCCCCTTTAGGCATACAGCGCCCACAAGGGGGCGTTATCGCCGACTTACGGAAAGACTAGTAGTGTATTACAGTCAAGAGCACGTAAACCTTGATAAGGGCATTACAAATACAGCTCTAATTACATATGTGATAAGAGTGAATTCAAAGTCATTATGCTTAACTTGATTTATCCAAACTTGTTTGGAGGAAGAGTGTGATATTTTAATGTGCAAGCTAGGCAAAATATGTTTGCACATAGTTAGATAGCATTATAGTAGACACCTATTTGCAGATTCATGTGGTATTGAGTACGGCACTGCTCGAGACAATCTGGTAAATACGCTTTCATTTGTATCGAGAGTCGGTGATAACATTATGTTTGCAGGGCATAAGCAAATGATTCTTATCAGAAGCAGAAGAGAAAGATAACTAAAGATAATTAAATTGAAAAATTCTAGTACTCAGACTCCAAACTTTAGCTAATTTGTAACTAAAATAAAACACTTTTCGGATTTCTTTTCGGATTTGAACACTTTCGGATGGATAATTTAAGACACATATCACGATGTGTGTATCACCGCGTGTTAAGTAGGTACTTAATACTTAAAAAAGTGTTTTATTTAAATGAAAACTTTGCGCAAATATCTAAGATGATCTTTGTTATAAATAAAGTTTATCACAAATGAAAAGAAACCAATAACATTGTAGAAATAAAAGCACTAAAAGCTAAAAGAGAGTCTTAACTAGGAGGCGAATAACTTTATGCAGCCCTTATTAATTATGATAATAGTAACATTCTGAAGGTTCTTTTAAATTTCCGATTAAACAAATCTAAATAAAGCAATACCAATGCATAGTAAAAAAAAAATCAAATACATCGTCAAGATATTCATGAAGTGCCTCATCATTGCACCAAACATGCCGTGTTTTATACCTGCCTCCATTTTTCTCATTTCAGACCTAATTTATGGGTTGATAAGGACTAAAATGTGTTGCTGATAGTCAGGCTAGACAAAAATAAACAGAAAGTGTGAACGAGTAGTACACACCGCGCCCTGTAGCGTATGATTGGAAATATCAAGGGCTGTCACTCGCAGGCATGGAAACTGTAGATCCAATAAATAGTAACTAGATTCTTGTAAGTATAGGAAAAATGTGATAGTAAAAAACCACGAGCCCTATAAGTAGCTTTCAGGCGGGATAACATAAGCTACTTACCTATAGGGCTCGTGGTTTTTTACTATCACATTTTTCCTATACTTATAAAAATTGCATTGTGAATGCATAAAAATAATTTAAAATCTTAACTAGATTCTTCTTGTGCCTTACTTTTTTATAAAAACGTATCGATTTTTGTAACTTACTAACTGGTACTGGTAGCTAGTACCTTGGTAAAAATCGGAATTATTTCATTGTGGTACCTACCTAAGTACCTTAAATCTTTCATTCCCATGATAATAAAATGCACGCAATAGTTTGCGAAGACGAACTCTCGACAAACCCCTAAGAATTTAACATGTTGAAAGTCGAAAACAAAGTACTTACTTAGAACTTTGTACTTTAAATAGGATGAAAATGCGCGACTTTTTCTAAATATTCTTGGAACCTACTGCGTCGAAGAAAAATGGAAAATGAAGTATTTAGAAAAAAACGTTTTTAAAAAAAAATGTAACCGCCTTCAAAAGGAATCTTAAAGCAAAATTAACAAACACTAAAAAACGAAAAAAATAAATAGAATTTCTAATGAAAAGGATGAAAATGTGTGACTTTTTCTAACTTATCTTGGTACTTATTGAACTGTTTGAAGTCGGTGCCAAGTCTAATAGGTATTTGAGGTAAATACGTCCTACACCTCACGTTTTGGACCGGGTTTTTGTAATGTTTGTTATTTCACTCGTATAATAAGTATAATTCGTTCTTATTCTTTTTGGCTTGGCACCGACTTCAAACAGTTCAATAAGTACCAAGATAAGTTAGAAAAAGTCACACATTTTCATCCTTTTCATTAGAAATTCTAATTATTTATTTCGTTTTTTAGTGTTTGTTAATTTTGCTTTAAGATTCCTTTTGAAGGCGGTTACATTTTTTTTTAAAAACGTTTTATTTTTTCGATTTTTAGTGTAAATAATCGTAGCGAAACTACCTACATAGTGATTATGATAAATTGTTGTAAATATCGTAACCGTTACGGAGTTCAGCTTTCCATCTTTAGCTACTTAGATAACTTGAAGGAATACAACTGAAGGTCCATTCGTGCATATGGTATTTACAAAACATCATAATAACTCCTAACTGTTGAGGAGTTTCACCTCTCATCATCAGCTCACCCTAATAACCTGAAAGAATATAACTATTAGTCCATACGTACGATTAATATTTAAGGAAATATTCTCCAGCTCCTAACCGTTAAGGAGTTGTAGCTTCCATCACCAGCTCATTACTATGAGATGATGACTACCAGATGCAAATACTTGACTAACTTCAAAAATAAATGGAACGCATAAGGCTTGCCTATATTACAGAATTTCTCTCAATTTTCCTGGGATTTCATCTCCTGATCCTGACTTGGTGAAAATAAGATCACGTCAGAAGTATAAACTTTCGAAAAAAAAATTTTTCTTGTAAAATGATCCCCACTTTGATGAAAATAAGAAGTCGTCTAAATAACCAAGCTAAAGTCTAAATACGCATTATTCAGGATAACTCCAGAACTTCTTGTCAGTTCTTGATGAAATTTGAATGGGACCACACGAGAAGTGTCACCTTTCAAATAAAAAAAGAATTATCCAAATCGGTTCAATAACTAAAATGTTCTGAGGTAACACACATAAAAAATAAAAAAAAAAAAAAAAAAAAAAATATACAGTCGAATTGATAACCTCCTCCTTTTTTTGAAGTCGGTTAAAAATCGACCCGTCTCACAGCCAGCTCCGATGGGACTCGAACCCACGACCTTTCGCTTTCCGGGCGACTGCTCTAACCACTGAGCTACGGAGTCGTTACATTTTTTCTAAATACTTTATTTTCCATTTTTCTGTGATAAAAATTACATTGTGAGTGCAAAAAATTTAAAATTAAAATAACCTACTGCGTCGTTTGAAGGCCCTTTTTAGTTTTTATTTATAAGCAGAATAAGAATTCAAGAAGATAAAATTATAATATAACAAGGGTGGACTCTGAAGGACTCTGTATATGTTTCATTTGGTCATCCAAATAAACATACACTGAATCCTTCCTAACGACATCTAAACATCTTTAAGATGTCTCCAAGCTGGCTACTTCATACGACACGCAACTTAAATGTATTCGTCACGACAAACAGATTACGTCCGCTTAAGAGCCATACCAGCAGGCCAGCAGTTACTGTTACTGTGTTATAGATATAATGTAAACACTAATAAATATTATTCACAAAAGTTTTATTTTTGTGTCATCATGTCAGCCGAACGACGCCCACTGCTGGGCATAGGCATATTATTTTTGTGTAACTTCATTAAATACAAAAATCGGCCAAGTGCGAGTTGGACTCGCCCATGAAAGGTTCCGTACCCACTTACGGTACCATTGCCTATACCTAGCCAAAATACCTCTATCATTTTTCGTCAGCAAAAATTAACTTTGTATTCTATGGAATACGACTGCATGACGAATGCTAGCATCTTGCGTAGAAACAATCAAAACCGCATGACGTGCGGTTACGTGGACAGTAGGCCTAAGGGCCGGCTCCACCAGCGGAGCGCAGAGGAGATGTGTTTAAACAACGAATAGAATTTAGTTATTTAAGCTGTGTGGATCAGAGATTTGAAAATAACTAAATTCTATTGGTTGCATTGATTTATACGGTAATTGGTTGCTACGCAGGACCGATCGTTGTGGAGATCCTTGGGGGAGGCCTATGCTCAGCAGTGGGCGTCGTGCGGCTGACATGATGATGATGATGATGATGGTTGCTCAAAGACATCCTCTCCTCTCCGCTTTGGTGGTGACCAGCCCTTAAAATCGCATCACCCGATAGATTTCCTAGAGCCATCTATCATTTATGTAACTTCTCTCTCATATTATTGATATTGAAAAGTTACGGAAAACTCAGTTGTCGCCTCCAAAGATGATCTTCAAAGACGTTTGATAAATGATGGCGTGTTTTGCGGTTGCAGTAAGTAAAGCAATTTGTTTGCGATACCGCTTCTTGTCGCAATCCGTCTCTAATCGGATTGCTTTGGTGACGGATGGTTTGGTACCTATAGTTACCACGTCGTTAGGAGGTATTGAATGTATTAGTGTAGACCACAAGCAGCATGATGCACTCGAGAAAGGTTTTATCTATATCGAAACGTCTAAAATGACATTTCATCGTAGACAAACCTATTGTTTGGCTGTCAATTCTAGACTTTTTAGGTGGACAAATTAACTCTTCTCGCGTATGTCATGCCATGCTACGTGTGGCCAGGTGTAGATTGTGTATGTGAGGAAGGTAAGCAGCGTTATTCTTTTAAGAAAGCCATAAAAAAATACTTTATTGGACTAATGTATTTTTACAAATAAAATAAAGTTATTTAACTTTTTAACATCTATACTAATACCTACTATAAAATGATGTGAAAGTGTGTTTGTTTGTTTATGTGTTTGTCCGTCTTTCAGAGGTCTTTCACGTCAAAACGGGAAAACGGATCGACGTGATTTTTGGTACGGGGATAGTTTGGGAGCTGAAAATTGGCTTAGGCTACTTTTTATCCCGGAAAAATATATCGCATTCCCGTGGGATAACGTCGTGTAAGTAGTCCACGGGGGTGAAGCCGCGAGCGGAAGTCTAGTAGTTCATAAAAATTCAAATCCACAGGATAATTTAGCTGATTTCACGTGAATTCTAATCGCCGTATCGCCATAATGAATGACGATTAAACTCTCACCTAAGTAAATGGTGCACATCCGACCAATTTCTTCTCGAAGAAGTCTTTGCAGATTGCGCGTGGCTCTTTCGAGTTGAAATCGATTGTGTGCATGCAATTTAGTTAATAATACTTACGCTCAGATTCAGATTCCATAAATTACATTCGTTATTTCCTTCCCATCACATTTATTCTTATTTCTTTCGAGTAGAATTTAAGAAAATATTATTAAATTACTAGCTGACCCAGCGCGACTTCGTTCCCGTGGCCCTACCCCCTACTCCACCCTACCCTACCCGTACTCTACCCCTACCCTACCACTACCCAACCCTACCCTACCCCTACCCTACCCCTACCCCTACCCTACCCTACCCTACCCTACCCTACCCCTACCCCTACCCCTACCCCTACCCCTACCCCTACCCCTACCCCTACCCCTACCCCTACCCCTACCCCTACCCCTACCCCTACCCCTACCCCTACCCCTACCCCTACCCCTACCCCTACCCCTACCCCTACCCCTACCCCTACCCCTACCCCTACCCCTACCCCTACCCCTACCCCTACCCCTACCCCTACCCCTACCCCTACCCCTACCCCTACCCCTACCCCTACCCCTACCCCTACCCCTAACCCTACCCCTACCCCTACCCCTACCCCTACCCCTACCCCTACCCCTACCCCTACCCCTACCCTACCCCTACACTACTCCTACCCTACCCCTATATCCTTCCTTGGACTTCCACGAACATTTCAAGACCAAAATTAGCCAAATCGGTCCAGCCGTTCACGCGTGATGTCGTGACCAAGGGAAATAGGGATTCATTTTTATATATATAGATATTTTGTTTCTCAATGTGGCTAAGAAAATGGTGCTCTAATTATTTTGAAAGCTGTGGGCTAAGTAGATTGAAATAAAAGTTATCACACACACATTATCATATTTTTTTGGATACGTCGCGTAAATTGTAAATTTAAAATCCCTTCAATAGATTGGAATTATTTATGTCCCCAATGTCCCCATCAAAAATAATTAAGGTAACATTTTGAAAAAAAGTTTGTCAACAAATAATAGATATAAATTTTACGATGAACCAAAACGGCTATGGCTGGTCGTGTTATACTACTGCTCATTAATTACTTTTCCACTACTGAGGTCGTAAATTTGGTTCTAAAAATGGTTTGTGACATAAAAATGCTTTTATTAATACTTATTACCCGTTAGTGCGCCAGACACGGCGAGAGAACGAACAAGAAAAACAAGTTTTCGATCAACAACTCATTTGGGGTGGTCATTCTTGGGTTGGAAATTTAATGCGATATTTGATAGAATCAGGCAATATCTGTTTACAATGACGCGTCACCTGACCTGGCTGACATTTAGGTACCTACCTAACTACTTCAAATCATTAGAATGTTTTGTCTCAAATCTCGTCTGCTATTAATCCTATTGAGTATATTATTTTTTGTGTAGAGATTTATTGAATATAGGTATATAGGTACCCAGTATCTAGTACCCATAGAACACGGAAAGATTTTTTTTAGTACCTATCATTCAGGCCATTTAACGCGTAAAATACAAAACCAGTGATCAAATGCTAAAATCTCCTCATAAATTACTCGCTACTTGGCAAGTAAAATTATAATTCCATTCATTCATTTCCTTTCACAACAAGACAAATGGTTTTAAATCCCATATGCCAAGGTTATCGTTAAACAGTTTGTCCCGCGAATAGGTTCTATTACGCCAACGCATTCGGTGAGATATCGGGAGCTGTCTTCAGAGTGTTCTAACTATTTAGTATATTTAATAGTGTTTAATGTGAAAACCAAGGTATCATCCATATAACGCGTAAGAAACAACCAGTGGTCAAATGCTAAAATCTCCTCATAAATTACTCGCTACTTTTTGTCAAGTAAAATGATAAGTTTCCTTCCTTTCACAACAAGTCAAATAGTTTTAAATCCCATATGCCAAGGTTATCGTTAAACAGTTTGTCCCGCGAATGGGTCCTTTACGCCAACGCATTCGGTAACATATCGGGAGCTGTCTTCTGAGTGTTCTAACTATTTAATATATTTATAGTGCTTAATGTGAAAGTCATGGTATCATCCAATATAATGCGTAAGAAACAACCAGTGGTCAAATGCTAAAATCTCCTCATAAATTAATTGCTACTTGGCAAGTAAAATGATAAGTTTCCTTCCTTTCACAACAAGACAAATGGTTCTAAATCCCATATGCCAAGTTTATCGTCAAACAGTTTGACCCGCCAATTAATAGGTCCTATTACGCCAACGCATTCAGTGAGATATCGGGAGCTGTCTTCAGAGTGTTCTAACTATTTAGTATATTTATAGTGCTTAATGTGAAAATCAAGGCATCATCCAATATAACGCGTAAGAAACAGCCAGTGATCGAATGCTAAAATCCCCTCATAAATTACTTGCTACTTGGCAAGTAAAATTATAAGTTTCCTTCCTTTCACAACAAGACAAATGGTTTTAAATCCCATATGCCAAGGTCATCGTTAAACAGTTTGTCCCGCGAATAGGTTGTATTACGCCAACGCATTCGGTGAGATATCGGTAGCTGTCTTGAAAGTGTTCTAACTATTAAGTACCTATATCTATAATGCTTAATGTGAAAATCAAGGTATCATCCATATAACGCGTAAGAAACAACCAGTGGTCAAATGCTAAAATCTCCTCATAAATTACTTGCTACTTGGCAAGTAAAATGATAAGTTTCCTTCCTTTCACAACAAGACAAATGGTTTTAAATCCCATATGCCAAGGTTATCGTTAAACAGTTTGTCTCGTGAATGGCTCCTATTACGCCAACGCATTCGGTGAGATATCGGTAGCTGTCTTCAGAGCGAGTCGTGCATCGCGTCCGCGCTCACGATAATCCAATAAATTGTTGCTCTTCGAACAAGCAGTATCGATATGTCTTAGCTCTCCAACGCATTCGGTATGTTATCGGGAGCTATCTTATATTATGCTCAATGTGGAGATCAACGTATCATCCATACGAGTAAGATTCGAGAAATAATCGAATGCTAAAATCTCAACATAAATTACTCGCTACTTGGCAAGTGTAGTGATAAGTGGTTATCGAATCCTTTTACAACAAGACAAATGGTTTTTAATCACATAATATGCCAAGCTTATCGTAACACAGTTTGTCTCGTGAATGGGTCTTATTACGCCAAAGCATTCGGTGAGATATCGGGAGCTGTCTTCAGAGCAGTCTGTCGGACGAGTCGTGCACCGCGTCCGCGCTCACGACATCCAATAAATGTTGCTCTTCGAACAAGCAGTATCGATATGTCTTAGCTCTCCGAAGCATTCGGTCAGTTATCGGGAGCTGTCTTATATTATGCTCAATGTGAAGATCAAGGTATCATCCATATAACGTGTAAGATTCAACAAATGATCGAATGCTAAAATCTCAGCATAAATTTACTCGCTACTTGGCAAGTATAGTGATAAGTGGGCAACAAATCCTCTTAGAACAAGACAAATGGTGTTCAATCTCATATGCCAAGCTTATAGTTACATAGTTTGTCTCGTGAATGGGTCTTATTACGCCAACGCATTCGGTAAAGATATCAGGAGCTGTCTCCAGAGCGGTCTGTCGACGAGTCGTACACAGCTCCCGCGCTCTCGACATCCAATAAATTTTAGCACTTCAAATCAAACAAGCAGTATTGATGTGTCTAGCTCTTACATAAGATATGCGAAAACTCTTTAGTTAGCACCTCGATAAATCAGGCCACATTATCTAAGTTCGGCACGCGTCTTAAGTTTTAACGTATTTCGATTTCCCACTCAGATCATGTATTTTATTTTGAACAGAGTTTTACAAAGTATGAATATAAGAAAGCTGCAGGCATGGTGGCTGTACCTGTGCATAAAATTAAGCACAGAGTAGGCAACCATCAAACAAAAATCTATGTATTAAATTTCTTATTGGTACAGCGTTAAACTGCACATGATGAACTCAAGAAAGGTTTTGTCTACATCGAAACTTCAAAAATTACATTTCATCGTAGACAAACCTATGTTTGACTGTCAATTATACAGGGTGTTAGCGGCACCTTTGCAAAAACTTTAACCATGGCTTCAGACCATCATGCTGAACAACGTAAGTACAGCAAGAATTTTTGTCGGAAATGAAAAAAAAAATCGGCTTTTCATACAAAATTAGCAACTAATCGGGACATTTTGTATGGAGAGTCGATTTTTTTTTTTCATTTCCGACAAAAAATCTTGCTGTGCGTTGTTCAGCATGATGGCCTGAAGCCATGGTTAAAGTTTTTGCAACGGTGCCCCTAACACCCTGTAGACTTTCGAGGTAGACAAAGCTCTTGCTACGCGTGCAGGTCCAGCTTTTAATAGTACATTACAGCCGAGGACAGGTAAGTAAGAAATTACATTGTCGAGGATGGTTTGAAGCACGAGCCGCAGGCGAGGGCTTTAAACATTCGAGGCAAGGTAATTTGCTTACCGTACAAGGCTTGTATAGTGCTTTTCTCAAGAAATGCGAGGAAATAAAAAAAACTGTTTAACTTAATAATATTTATTAAAATTTATATCACACATGTTCGGGCAATTATTAAATGTAAATGTTATTGTTTTCCCGGGCACACTTATGTATAAATCGCCCATAATAATATTATTTTAATGATGTATCATTAAAATACGCCAACAACACAGATTCCGAAAACGTATGCGCCTTTTTTTCACTTTTCCAAATCACTAATCGTAGGTTTTCGTATATCTTTCTTTTGATTTTGCTGGCAGTACCTAAGTTTTCTGTAAATTTTGCTTCTGCTCTCATATTTGGTGGAGTAGGTACATACGATGTCTGTTTATGTTTCATTGGCAGAACTCATTTTGATAATTTATTACACAATATAAACTGTATTGATATCAAATCAACCGCTGAAAATCATTCCCGCCGTTTTTTTTAATATTGGTTTGTGAGGCCATGTGGAACGGTCATACAGCCTATTGATACTTACTACTTGCTACTAAAATGCGCAACTTCAATACCCGCTTCTGGGCGGTAGATGGTGCTGTACATATTTCCCATACAAAATTACTCGTAAACATGGAAATATTATTTAGGTAATACTTCCATGCTCGTAAAGGATATTTTGTCTATGATAAATCTCATTTTGTTTTTTCGATTGATGTTCGTGCTAAGGGTACATAGCGCTTGTGGTACAATACGAAGTAATATACTCTGTTCGCACCGTACCTATTTTAAAAAAAGTTAAGCTAATTATGATATAATAATTACCTATATAATAATAATAATAATGTGGCTGTATGGTGCAAATGTCCCTTTGCTTTTTCTGTTTTTATACACAGGAATAAAGAAAGAAAATATATTGAAAAAAAGTTGGTAATAATATCTTTGGGTAGTACCTTTTCCAAAGTAAACATTCTAAATTTGAAAATCACTGCAGTAATGAATTTCAGTACTTACTTACTGCACTAAAATCAGTGCAGTAAATAAGTACTGAAATTCATTACTGCAGTGATTTTCAAATTTAGAATGTTTACCTCGGAAAAGTGCCACGTACTGCATTCTTTTCTCAAATATAATATTAACATTTCAGAGCATAAGTGTGAAAAAGAACTTTACTTTAAGGACGCCATACACGATCAAGCTCAACTTGACGGCAAAGTTTGCTTGACGCTTGCAGCGGCATACGGCAAACTTGATGGTGTTTGGCTATATTCTGTCTGCATGACAAGCCTACTGTTTATTCTTGTAGAAGGACCTCAATACTTTCAAACTCCCGCCAAAAGTTCAATTTAAATTCCATTCTTCAAACTTGTTTAGTAGACCAAGGAGGCGGGTAAAAAGTAACACGTACCGTTTCTCATCACAATGGCGTTGGTTAGTCTAAATATCAGATGTTATAGTTATGATACAAATGAAGTACGCGTTACCGGCGATTGTTTCGGCAGGTCGTCGACCCCGTTGCCAAAAAACGACCGGTTGGAGCCGGCAGACCACTTTTGTACTCTTACGATGTTTGTGCCGCTGCGTACACTGCGAACTTGACACTGAATGACTCCCACACAAAAATAGCTTTTAAATCGAAATTGGATCGATTTAAGAAAATTAAAAAGATTTTTTTCTTTTTCAGCTTTGCAGAGAAGTGAGTACGTAAATGATTCCACCTTTTTGGTATAACTCGTGCGGTTAAAGAAACAATCTGTAAATGGCGGCCATGCATTAAGTGTGAGCGCGATAGCATGATTACCCACCCACGTGGTATACATGCAGCATGACGGTATGTGTGAGCGAGATAGCATGACCGGCCGGCCGCCATTTACAGATTGTTTCTTTATCCGCGCGAGTTATACCTACCTTGAAGGTTCGTCAACTGAAACTGAAGTACAAACTCTATTAGACAACCAGGGTGAAACAAGCACTTTCTTACTTCGTAGGTACTAGGTAGGTAGGTAAGGAAGGTTAGTCTGTGAGCAGATATATAGGAAATGTTGACTCTGTATTGTGTGCAAACCTTTTTTAAAGCGATGCGATGGTTATTTGAAGTCATTGATAATAAGTAAATTGAAAGTAAGTATCTACACAACTAGAAAATGCAACACTAAATATTTTGGAACAAATTGAAAAAACGTGACTCGAAGAACTGATGATCAGTCAATAGAATTTTATGAGTCAGCAGTTTCTACGCAATTATTTTATTTTGTCAGTATCCGCAGTTTATCCAGTCACCGGCACCTATACGATATAAAGCTTATACAGATATCAATACAAGCGTATAGCCTATGGGGTATCGCAGCAGACCGCATTCCTCGGCCTCGACCGCCGCGCCCCTCCCGCCCGCTACATGTTACTACACAATACCAACTCTTCTTTAACACCCAATTAAAAAAATACAAACTTTATGAACCAAACTTTAAGGACGAATTTCGAATAACCCTGGTTTAACGAAGCGCATTTTTAAATTGCACCTCCACCGCTGATCAGTGTCGTTTTTTTACCTGCAACGAAACCACGGAAAGGATTAATTTGGACCGAATAAAGTGTTATGTGAAAATGCTGCCGCAAATGTCGTGTGATTTAATTACTTTTGGTATATGTACGAGTTGCGAGTGCCAACGATGAGGCTGCTTGTAGGAAAAAAAAGAATTATTTTAGCCATACAGAACATAATACTTTTTTCCCGGTTCCCGATATAAAATTTAATTTCCTATTTCAAACCTTTCTAGTTTATGTTTATCTTTCCACGACAAGCTTTTATCTTGCCCCAAAATCTATTATAACTCATCTATCCATATATCCTTAAATCTCATCCATTATAATCCATCATAACAAAATTCATCCAAATCGGTTGGTATCTAAACCATAAATATTTTAGAAATGAAAAGGTTACACGCTCAGTTATTTCGATCCTCCTTTGCAGTTACTTCTACTCGTTTAATAATTATTACAGTAAATTAGCACTTTTATATTGTTTTAAAGTTATGTACTTACTATAAAATACATTGCATATCGAGTAATACAAAGAAAAATTCACCGTAAAGTCTTTAAGAAAAAGTTCTTAACAACTTTGTATTATTCGTGTCTGCGGTCAAGAGTCTCCTACTTTACCACTATCATTACGCTATCTCTATGATCTTTACGACTAGCCGGAGCTGGGAACATTGTAGTTTAAAGACCCAAGGTTAATACTAATTTTATCTCCCGAATCGGAGAGAAAAGTCTTGTGAAAAGACATCAAATAGGTAGTTACAACTTATAATATATATTAAATAGATATTTATAACTCTTAGCTCCTACATAGAATGCATTATAGGTACAGGAATGGATATTACCATACCTTATTTTGAACTAAAATGGAAGTTCATGAATGCTAACTAATTTAGTTGATAGTTTGTAAACTGTAATAAAAGTTTAATCATAAATATATGTAAGTACTTACTAGCTTTCCGCCCGCAGCTTCGCCCGCGTGGATTACACGACGTTATCCCGCGGGAATGTAATATTTTTCCGGGATAAAAAGTAGCCTATGTTCCTCTCTAGGCTACAAAGTATCTGTGTCCCAAATTTCAGCCAAATCCGTTTTGCCGTTATGGCGTTATTGAGTAACAAACATACAAACATCTAAACTTTCACATTTATAATAATAAGTAGGATAGTAGGATGTACAGTGCCACAAGCTTTACTGTTCCGGTGACAGCCGTGACAGAGGAGTCACTTGCAATACGAAATTAGCTGTCAAAATGGACTGTCGTATGAAAACTGTTTTAGTTCCAAAGATAATCACCGGAACAGAAAAGCTTGTCGCACTATAGGTCTTCGATCAACAATAACACGTAGGTCCATATATTTGAAATGAAATAAGAAATTATTAACTACACCTTTTCGCTGCATAGGCTGAAAAGTTACCTCAACTCAGGCTGATGATGCTGGCAGACATCATGATTGTATTTTTCTAAAGGTAAACTAGAGTTGAGGCGAGCATTTCCATGTATTGTAACATTGTAACAATTTGGTGTAGGTAACAGAAAGTTTGATGTTCGAATCGTTACAAGGTGAGGGGATACATTAGGCGATTCAGTGTTATGAAACTTATGAATGTTATGATACATCTAATTACTACTTTTAATTTACTTAAAGGCAGTCAATTTTAACAGTCAGTTTAGAAAACAATGTACACTCATCGTGAACAATTTTCTTAATAGTACAAACTAAACTAAACAATTTTAGTCCAATAAACAAATAAAAATATTAAAAATAATAAAAAGACATATCAGTTAGATACATTGCATGTTTATAAATATCCATACTATAATGGAACGAAGTATATTTAAGTTTCTATAAATATAAGCTGCAAAAACGTTCGAAAGGTAAATTGATGACTCAAAAGAACTAAGTTTGTAAGTTTTATTAAACAAGCCATCGTTATACTTGGTAACCCAATAAGCAGTGAGTCAGCAGCATCGTGCTTGCTGAACATGTTCAAGCACTCTCCAAACATGTCCACGGTAACGAAATAACAACGGCTGTAGTACCAGTACCTACCACCTACTCTGTAGTCTGTGAAAGACGCTCGACGAATGCTGGTCCCAAATTCTTTGGACTTAAGAGAGAGGTTGTTATTCGACAAGTTTGAAGCTAGCTAGCTAACGAGTGCGAACTGATTTCAGAAAAGAAATAAGTGTATAATATAAGTATTGTATTTATATAAGTACTAGCTGACCCAGCGCGACTTCGTTCCCGTGGCCCTAGCCCCTACTCCACCCTACCCACCCGTACTCTACCCCATACCCCTACCCTACCTCCACCCTACCACTACCCTACCCCTACCCTACCACTACCCTACCCCTACCCCACCCCTACTCTACCCCTACCCTACCCCTACCCTACCCCTACCCCTACCCTACCCCTACCCTACCCCTACCCCACCCTTACCCTACCCCTACCCTACCTCTACCCTACCCTACCCTACCCCTACCCTACTTCTACTCTACCCCTACTTACCCCTCCTTCCCCTATTTTCTCGCCGCTAAAACCATCCTTGGACTTCCACGAACATTTCAAGACCAAAATTAGCCAAATTGGTCCAGCCGTTTACGCGTGATGTCGTGACCAAGGGAAATAGGGATTCATTTTTATATATATAGACTAGCGGCCGCCCGCGGTTTCACCCGCGTGGTTCCCGTTCCCGTGGGAATATCGGGATAAAAAGTACATATAAACCTTCCTCTTGAATCACTCTATCTATTAAAAAAAAACGCATCAAAATCCGTTGCGTAGTTTCAAAGATTTAAGCATACAAAGGGACATAGGGACAGAGAAAGCGACTTTGTTTTATACTATGTAGTGATTTATATTGGTTGACTGTGGCCAATAGATAGTCTAACTAGCTTATAGGAAAGAGAGTGGATTTCACACTTCTTAGATTTTCGCGCGTACTGAAATTTTAAAAGTCAATCTATACTAATATTATAAAGAGAAAAGATTTGTATTTTTCTATGTAACGAATAAACTCAAAAAGTACTGGACCGATTTCGAAAACTCTTTCACCGTCAGAAAGCTACAGTCTTCCCGAGTGACATAGGCTATATTTTATCCCGATATTCCCACGGGAACGGGTACCACGCGGGTAAAACCGCGAGGATCCGCTAGTTATTTTATATACCTACTACTATGTAACTGGTAGATTAGATTTAAGTTACATTTTGCATGTTATCTCATAATAACGTCATTCACAGTAGGTAATTAATAAAAAGCAAATATCAATCTGAAAACGATTGCAATTTGTCGTTAGAGTGGAACCACATAGATAATGAGAAAGCTGCTCTAATCGAGATAACATGAATAAAAATTTTAATAGTCCCTTAGGTAGATACACTCGACAGCACATCAAGTTTAACAGTTGAACTGCGACAACAGCTTTTATTACGTAGTAGGGCATAAAGGCGGTCTCAAGTTCAACATGTAGGTATAGTCTGTACCGAAGTGTATACCAAAAATACCTACTACTCAAAACAAAATAAGGCATATATTTCTGAGCCCCAAGTAAAAAAATATCTATGTACCTATTCAAGAAAATTCAATAAGTACGTAAATGTATTTGAAAATAAATGCAATGAAACGGGATGGGCCCTATTTTTCGTTTTATCAGTACCTACCTACCTATATTGATCATTTTCTCTCATCGATGACGTCACTTGTGATGCGCGGAGATTGTTCGAATGTTTGCAGAGGTGTGCCCTCTGAGCTAACAATAGTAACCTTGGCCACGAGAACCGAGCCGGCCGGCGCGAGACTGCGGGCGTCTGCTCCTGACGACTTATGTTATGGTACGGACACACATGCTTATTTGAGAGCTTGTTTATTACAAGCACGTGCTAGTATAATAGCTTATACTGATATCGAATCGAAAGTAGCATGCGTGAAGCAAGTTCGCGTGCTTGAAACACGCCCCCTTCCACCCGAACTCAAATAAGCAAGCTTTAAAATCAGACGAACGTTGATTTTTGAGCGTGCTCGCAATAAGATAGCATGCTCATTTCTAGCAACGGACGGACACACATGTTACCAATAAGCACTTGCTCATTAGTGACATGCTTTCGTGATAGATGAGCATGTGTGTCTGTACCGTTAACGACTAAACCCCACGACCGTTCGTTCAGTTTCAAAAGAGCATCTTCTTACTTGACGTAAAATAGGAAATCGAGAGATAGTTGTTGATTAGTAATTTGAATATTTGGCCAATCCATCACTATCATACAAATGTGCTGTTGGATTTTATTTATTAAACCTAAACTTGAAACGGTATGATTTAAACACATTGTTAAAAATAAGATATTATTTTATTACTTTCAGATATTTCCTTTTCAATACGTCATCATCATCATCATCGTCTGCAATTTTATTTGGGGCTAGGGTTGCCAGGCGTCCGGATAAAACCGGATAGGGTTAGGCTTTTTGGATGCTTGTCCGGCCAAATGAGACGGTTTCCGGCCTGTCCGGTTTTTACCTGGTTTTTACCTCTTTGGCCAATTTAATTATTAGAAATTTCAAAAACATGACTTTTGAAAAATGGAAAATGAAGTATTTTAGAAAAAATCGACCCGTCTCACAACTAGCTCCGATGGGACTCGAACCCACGACCTTTCGAATGAAATGAAGTATTTTTTCTAAAATACTTCATTTTCCATTTTTCAATTATAAAATTTTATTTGCATTGTGAATGCAAAATAGTAAAAATTTTAATAACGTGACTTTTATTTAAATACAATTAAGGCATGAAATACTTGGTTATTTAGGTCGTCCGGCCTTGATACCCAAAAGTCCTGATAAACTAGCCCAGCCTGGTTTTTTCGGTTTTATCCATAGTTAGGGCACACACAGCCCAGGCCTTACTTAAATGCCCCACAGACTAACAGTCCACCTGCAGACAATGGCCAGTCAGTTTGGCCGCAATCGGCCATACATTCACAGTTCTACATACAAAAACCGAATGTCTGGCAGCCTGTTCGCTGGAGGACTACAGGCGGCCTGCTGGCGGACTGATAGTCTATGGGCCCTTCATGACTGGTTAAGAAAAATCTGCCATGACCCATAACGTGGGCCCGATGCGGATTGGCGAGTATTATCGACTGCAAATGTAGCCGCCTTAGGTACGTGCCTTCCGAAGGACGTAGGATTTCGATATAAGTATAATAAGTTTTTGGTCACCCTTCCCGTGACCGACGATTAAAAAACTACACATAAAATTTAAGATATTACTTGCAGTAGGTACGAGTACATAAATCCAATGTGATTTATGTACTTGCGATTTAGACAAATCCAATGTCTAAATCGCAAGAATGTCGCGGACAACCTAGTAGGTACATGTCGGAGGTCGGCGACCCCGCGAGTCTGCAATTCGCCACACTTGGACCACCTTCTCGTATATCAACTTATTGAATAAACGGACGTTGACCCCAGCCAGACCCGCCAAAACTGTGACATGAACCTCCCGCCCCGTCAAACGAGCGACAGCTAAGATTCAGACCAACCGGCCCGCGGTCGGAACATGAAAATACAAGTTTTGGCTAACTACATATGTTACAACTTTACTATAAACATAACTTAGAACTTAGTTGTATTAAACCTTAATAAAAACAAGACAATTGTAAACATCTGCACCCGAACTAGAAAACCTGTATCTCAGGTGCAGTGCTCTTTCTCTCACTTTGATCAAGAGAAGGTTTAACCAAAGAGTTAAAAATATATAGGTAAACTAAAGAAGAAGAAGAAGATAAACTAACAATAATATAGAAAAAATGTGATACTTAGTAAAAAACCACGAGCCCTATAAGTAGCTTTCAGGCGGGATACGGGATAAGCTACTTATATAGAGCTCGTGGTTTTTTACTATCACATTTTTCCTATACTTACAAAATTGCATTGTGAATGCATAAAAATAATATAAAATCTTAACAATAATATGCCAGAATCATTAAGAACCTTCAATTTTAAAATCATTTTATTTACTACTTTAGGTATTTTACATAAGTACTATTATTAACTTAATTAAAACGTTAGAAAATCGTGTTCATAAAACTATTTATTAGGAATAACGCAGACAGACAAATTTTTCGGTAATTCCTTAGTAACACAGAATATATATTAGTACCTTACTAGTTATTATGAACTATGAAGGAAATTCCCGGTCAACCACTTACAACCGCGCGCACGTACAGTCGCGAGCAATAATACATAATTATTATGTAAACGACATAGGACTATGTCATATTACAATATTATATTTCTTATTTGTTTAATTTTATATATGAGAAGATTTTATATATAAGAGATGAGGGAAACAAACAATATCATACTTAATACTTAGTTAAGTATTATTATATTTTATTTTTAGTTAAGTTTAACTAAACACATTAATTCAGGATTCAGAAATCTCCAAAGTTTCCGTTATTATAAAATGCTACAAGGCGGACACAAAAGGGACAAAAACTACAATTAATGAAACTAGATTAAGTTAATTAAATAAAACGAAAACAAATGCGTTTATTGATTTACTTTTCTTGAATTGACTTTTTAAATTGTGATGGAGGACAGTTAAACATGGAACGTGGAACAATATAGGGTATGTAGTTTAGTTTAGGAACGCTTCAATGTGACAAAGTTCTATATATTATTGCTCATGATCGTGATTGTACAGCTGCGTGCAAGTAGATTGTGTGTAAGCGAATATTGCCTAAAAGTTTATAGAGAGTAATAGTGAAGAGACTATGCACGTTTTCTAGACGCGCCACGCCCGCGACCGCCATACGTTAGACATCAACGAGCTCGCTGCGCAGGCGCAAAGCCCTATTTTTTTTTTATTTACTGGTGGCGTGCCGCGGTTTTACCCGTGTTCCCGTTCCCGTGGGAGTAGCGGGATAAAATATAGCCTATGTTACTCGGGAATAATGTAAATTTCTAATGGTGAAAGAATTTTTAATATTGGTTCAGTTGTTTTTGAGTTTATACATTTGGTATAAACAAAACATCAAATCCATTGTATTACAATATCAGTATTAAGAATTTATAGTAGTTCTATAATTAAGTAAAGATATCATGTAAATATAAACAATCTTAATTAAATTACGTAAGTATGAATGAGAAAGATATATTAGGACTCTAGCATGAAAAAACATTAGGTTTGCGCAGACGAGGGACTTATGTCCGGACTTTTGCCAGTCATCACCGGCCGCGAATTCAACGTACCTATATTAACGGTTATTTCATTCGTGAAGGTATAGCGAGGAATCAGGAGTCGCTAGATAGCTTCAGCCATTGACTCGAAACTTTAAAATGTGCAGAGTACAATGAGAGATTTTCTGAGAGGCCATTTAAAAAAAAAAAGCTTCCCATTGCTTCACTAGATGGCGTTGAATAAGTATGTACATGTCTATGGTATATTTTGCTATGAAACATATTTAAATTAATTACTTTTTAACAACCCAAAGGAAACTAATAATATATTAAATAAGTACTACTGTGAGGAACAGAAACGAAATAGGCAAATTTAAAGATTTAGGTAAATAAATAACATCTGTCTGACGTTCCGTTTTACGCAAAAAAGTCGCGTCAAAGTAAAATTTATAACGTTCCGTTTCTAACTGCATAGGTGGGACAGCGCCATCTAGTGACTGAGCTTTCAGAAAATCGCCCATTTCGCTTAGCATTTTTTACAAGGATTGTGTAGCAAACGGCCTCCGTACAAACGGCGATAACGTTTTCCCTCCTCTAAACCTTAACATACAGCCAAAAAGCTTAGACTAAATACTGGGGTAACTGGAGAGTGCAGTACTAACACTTTTTTGTGGCACTGTGGCTGTCTTCCGTCTCACCTACACTTTAAAAAAATACGTATGGTCATATGCATGAAGTTTGACTTAATACTCTGAGGTAACTGGAGCTCTCACCCTGAATAAAAAAGTGTCGCC